>CM069085.1:9114258-9479258 GCA_035578085.1 Solanum pinnatisectum
CAATATCAAACTTAACAGATTTAGGAAATAAGGGCTATAACCATCTAGTTTCCAATGTCGTACATGTTCAGAAGTTTTCTAAAATCTTAGGTATGGTTGGACCAAAGAGCTAAAAGTAACCAGAAAGAGAGCGATCATTTGAGAAATATTTTGTGAACTTGGAAATTAAGATAAAAACAGTAAAGAAGAAAACAAATCAGAACATCACTGATACTTTTAACATGGAATCAGGGAGTGATCACGAAGAAAAAATAAATGATTTCATATTTCCATTTTGCCAGTCTTTACTATGAAGGAATAAATTAAGGATGATGAAGACCGAGAAACATATAAATTAGAATCTAGGGGTGTGACAAAAGCATTCAAGCATTTCTTTGATCAATGTGAGAGAAAGGAGCAACATGAAGTGCTAAAAGATGTTACATGTACACAAATCTAATTATATAATCACGATTTCACCTATGCATAGGTGCTTCAAGCTGTTACAATATTGGAAAGGGGAGAAAGTAATCACTCAAGATTTATTTCCAAGAAAACTAAATACCAAAGTTTTCGTACAGCTTCTGAATCAACCTGCACTTAGTTTTTTTTTTTTTTTTTTTTTTTTAAAAGAGAGTTAACAAATTTCAGGATGTCTAGAATGAGCTTTCAAAATAAGAAAGAGCAAATTTCAATTGTATATGGAAAACATCTTAATTCCTTCATACTTTTGACGTTAGCACATATTTGACCATAGAATGAGTACGACAAACATCAACCAATTCACAAGCAATTCACAACGAAGAGAGACTTTGCAACATATAGAAATATTCAAGCATAAAGGAATGTAAATGAACAAGTGTTAAAGAATTTTTCACACCAAATCTACACCATTATTAGTACTCAAGGAACATACCAAAGCAAAATTGTAAAAAAAAATTCTATAATTACAGTGAATAAATAATAAAATGAAAGCTTAGCAATTGAGAGGCCATGGATATTTGCACGAAATTCTTCGTTGGGGTCTCCTTGAGACTCGCTGGAAGAGAGGCAGCGTTGGGTTTTTGGTGATTTCGGATAGCGTTCAGAGATGATGGGACGATGGAAAAAAGAACAATAGTTGGAGGGAGAGATGGTGGGAGAGTGGTGGGGCACTGGTCTCACCAGAGATGGAGGTGGTGGCTAGAGAAAGAAAAGAGATGGAGGAAGAGAGAAGGTGAGCAGAGGTGTTTGGTGGTGTGCAGTGGTCGTAGTTGCTTTCGTGGAGAGGAGTGTGGAGTGGTAGGTTCTCATGGCTATGGTCAGAGCAGCTGATGACGACCTTTAGCTTGTTCTTGCCGAAAAAAGTGAGAAGAGGGTGGAGTTGAGAGGTGTGGCAGATATTTTGGGCTGCTTATCTTAGAGAATGAGGGAGTTAGCGTAAGGTATTGGCAGGGGAGGGCAGGGTACGGTAGATATCAAGCATTATGCTAAAATCAAAATTATTAACATTGAGATTTAAAAATTTTGATATTTGGTATGCATTTTATAAAATTTTGTTATTTGGTATTTATAAAATAAACACTTAAATATCGAATATCACATCAAAGTATATAGTTATTACATATAAAAATTCACACACACAAACATATATATATATATATATATATATATATATATAACTATATAATACTAGCAAATATATAAAATAGTAATTAATTGTTTAAACATTGAAATTTTGATTATTTTATCTTGATTTAAATGTTCTGTTTAGATGATTGATTAACAAATAAAATTATTTGTACTTTATTTTAAATATTTTTACATGTGTAAGGTATTAACATGATATACTTGAGACGTTTCTTGGAAAGTCAAAGTCATAATTCATTATTGTAGTGAATATATATAAGTTGAAGTTGACCAAATTATGGTAACTGATTTACTTTACCACACAATACAAAAATAAAATTTAAAAATACTGATCCATATCGAGTTAATTTTGTATGATAATGATATAGTATTTTTGAAAACTGTAAATCGAACTATTAAACCAAACATTTCAATAGTGTACCATATCCATCCCTAGGTAAAAATAGGAAAGCGAATGAGATTTAATCTAAACCGTCTGATTAGATCACACGAATAGTTGAGATTGAGAGTTGAATATGGGATTTGAATTCGGGCCATATTCTGCTTAATTTGTCTAAAATAACATAAATTGTATAAGCTTTGACTAGAAATTAAATAACAATGACTATAATTTAAATTAATCGAAAAGAATTGGAATATATTTCTCTTTAATAAAAATACTTATATATAATTAGTAAATAAAAATGAGTAATCGATATAGGGTAAAACCTTTTTAATAAATAATAATTTTTCATATAAAAAATAAGGATCCTGTTAATTTATACCTATATTTTATAAGTTATATACTAAAAACATACATATTCATATATATTAAATGTAAAAGTAAATATACAAAGTACATCATTTGAAATCGATAATTGATAAAAGTAATAAGCAATGTCACTTGCTCTTTTTCGTATGATATAGTTCGGCATTATCATATCATTATATGACTTCATCTTATTGTTTTCTACTTTAAAAAATATTTATCATTTGTCACTTGTAATTAGCAACATGTGTAGCCAAAAGATCATTTTCAATATTTAGTTATGGAGTTTTGGCAGTAAATAGTTAGATTATTTAGCTACATATTTAATATAGTTGCTATTTGAGCATTGCATATTTTGTGACAAAACTATGTTGTCACTAAATCACAGGTTGATTAGAGACAATAAAATAATTGTCACTAATTGTTTATATAATTAGTGAAAAAATTAATGTCACAATTAATAAAAAATCTGTGGCTATAACCATCAACATTCAACTACGAACTCTAATTTGTTGCTATTTCAACAACCTATTTTTCAGGACGAACTATTTATTCGTCCAAATTTATAGCTACTTTTAAGACGAATAATAGTTTGTCACAAATTAATGTATTATTAGCGACAAAAATAAAGTGTCACTAGAAACATTAAATTTATCGGTAATGATCCTTAAAAATTGACGCCAAATTATGTTTTGATGGGAAATTATAGAGGACAAAATTTTGCTACGAAATTAGATGTTTCGTCACTAAAAATATGTAGTTCATGCATTTAAATATGAAATGTAATTTTTGTCACAAAAGGTGAATAATCAGTGACGAATTTTGTGTCGTACCTAATAATTTCAGATCTAAATATCACATTTGTTGTAGTGATGGTAGGAGGTTTAGGTCACCCATAGGTTGGTTTTAGGTGGTTGAAGTTTCCCTCATAGGTCCCGAATTGGTACAAGAGGCCATGGAGAAAGTTCAGCTCATAAGGGATAAGTTGAAAATGACTCAAAGTAGACAAAAGTCAATGTTGATGTGAGAAGAAGGGATCTAGAGTTTGATGTTCACGATTGAGTTTACTTGAAAATCTCACCCATAAAGGGTGTAATGAGGTTTGGTATGAAGTGGAAGTTTAGTCCCCGGTATGTAGGCCCATATCAAATTTTGAGATGTGTTAGAAAGGTTGCCTATGAGCTAGATTTACCAAATGAGTTGGCATTGGTGCATCTGTTTTTCCATGTCCCTATGCTTAAGAAGTGTGTTGGAGATCCGACATACATAGTTTCCCTAGAAGGGTTGGGAGTTGATAAAAGACTTTCTTATGAGGAAGTTCTGGTAGAGATTCTAAACCAACAAGTGAAGAAATTGAGAAACAAGGAAATAGCTTTCGTGAAAGTCTTATGTAGGAATCAATTAGTTGAGGGTGATATTTGGGAGGTCTAGGCTGATATAAAGTCCTGATATCCATATCTTATTCCTTCTACTCCTATTCTAGCTTGATGTAATGAGTTTCCTCTTGGTTGTCACTTGTTTTGGAGTCACATGTCTTATGGTTTCCATGATTTCATTATGATTATGCATGCTCATGTAAAACTTGTGTTTTGAAAGAAAATGAGTTTATATCATTGATTTTCCTCATGTTGTTGTGCATTGAGTATGTGCTGTTTATAGACTCTATGAGATGAATTGATGAACATGCTTGAGATATGCTTTTCAAGAGCGAATTGTATATAGGCTCCATGAGATAGTGTTGAGCATGTTTTTAGCTTGGAGAAGGTAGTTCCTCCTTGAACATGAATAATTTTAAAATTTCATGCATAATGGGTTGTTAGATGTAGTTCCTACTTCCTTGTGATACATTGAGTATGTTAGCTTGTAGATGAAGTTCCTCCATGGTTCTGTGCATTTAGATGAGTTGCATGCATGATGGGCTGCTAGTATTGAGTCATTTCTTCGGCAAGGTGTCTAGAAATTCCATTCGAGGACGAAAGTTCCCAAGGGGGAGATAATGTAACATCTCGGAATCTAGTTGTTTAAGCTAGGGGCTAAGTGTTAAGGCATGAGCTAGAATTTTGACCTTGTCACCATCCATGGAAGTCCCCACGAGTCGTGAAGGGCACCACGAGCCCTGCTGGTTCCCATAGACCTTAGTGGTGGCTATCAAATCTTCCTCACCTCCCATAACCACCTCCACACCTCGTGGTGGGGACCACGGATCGTGGTGAGGGGCGTGGTGGCTAGGCAACATGCCCCTCTAGGCTGCCTAAACAAGAGACACTCCCATGAGCCGCTTGACGCCTCGTGAAGGCTACCACTGGCCATGGGAGATCTCTTGAAAATGATTTAGGCTTTTAGGGATTGAGGGGTTGTGTCCTAGCTACTGGATCATGACCACAAGAGGGACCACAGCTCATGGTAGGCACCACGACTCGTGGAGCCCTTCGTGAAGGGTGGGGCAGGTCATTGAAGGTTAAGGGCTAAAGGGTTTTTTTGATTTTAATTAGATTAATACTATGTCATTTTACCGAAGCCTAGGACCCCTATATGAGTCATTTTTAACCCCAAAACTCACCCATTCATGTCATTATTTCCAAAACCCAAAAGAAAATCAAAGATCTTCCTCACCAAAATGTTTCTCTCTCTAGAAAATTGAAGTAGAAGAAAGGATTCAAGCTAGGATCAAGGTCAAGCCACAATTCCTCCATTGAAGTTAAGATTTAGGCTTTGATGTATGGTAGTTTTCATTCATGGATTCCTTTCATCCACGGAGTTCCCAAATTACTCAATTTCAAAGATTAGAATTCCCAAATTAAGTTAGGGTTTTTCTTCAATTATCATGGGTTCTCTAAAATTTTTATCTGAATGAGTGAATTATGATCTCTTATGCATGAATTGATGATTTATAATGATTAACACAATGAACCCATGTAATCCCCATGTTTTCAAGTTATGAATCATATGATGTGGAATTTTGATCTTCAAGGAAGAGTTTTATAAAATTGAGCATGTATTGTAAGCTTTACATGTATTTATGATGAGATCTATATATATCCCATGTTTTAAGTGTTGATGATTGAAAGTGGGTTTTGAACCTCAAGAGGTAAATTATGGATTTATGCATTTTCTTATGAAATCTATGCAAATGCTATAAGTGTGCTTTGAGAGTAAAGTACCAATGATGATGTTGTGTTGTGAAAGGATATTCTCATAAACAATAGCATGATGTGAAAGGTTTTCTCACATAGAAAGGATTCATAGGTTGAAAGGCTTTCTCACCTAACTGAACCATAGAGTAAGAGGTATCCTAATGAACTAGCTTGGTTTGGTTGTCCAAGGGCACATGTCCATGCATAATGAAGTCAAGTTAGAAATGACTATTCCGTGGGATTTATGCTTAGCACCGAGAGGATATTGATAAGGATATGGAAGCTCTTCCGAGTAGAGGCCGGGCTTTTAGAAGCAATCTCATGAGATAGAAGCTCTCCCGAGTAGAGCCCGGGTTTCTAGTAGTAATCTCCTTATCCCTTAACTATGTGCCCCCATAGGTTTATTAGCTAGTGGATCCAAGAAAGCTGGAAGTTCATGATTCTACCTTGGCAAGTAGGACAACCCTTTTCGATGTGGAAGACACCAGGGGATCATGTCATAGCACACATGGTCTCTATGTTGGTTAAGGCTAATCCAACACAAGTAATAATTAACTAAGGTTACTTCACAAAGAATCGGTTATGAGTTCAAAGGTTTTAGAGATGAAGTTAGCTTGCATTGACCATGATGTTATGACTTATGTTTTTTAACTCTTTATTATCATGTTTTAGCTTGGTCAATTGCATGTCATGAAATGAAATTTCCCTTTTAGCATGTTTAAAATGATTTATGCATGGCTATCATACTTGGTACATTGTTTTGTACTAACGCATAATCTTGCCTACATTATTCCCAAATATAGGGTCCGACAGTCAGGGTCATCCATTTTGTGGCTAGAGGTTACTTTGAGATATTCTCAAGCTTTGATGAGTCGTCATGCTTCGAGGACGGAGTTTTATTGTTTTAGTTTCTTTCATGTATTTCTCTTTCGGAGATGATGTATAGGCTAGGCCCAATTTCATTCTATAAGTATTATATGGCTATGATGAGACAAATGTTTTAGACTTCTGTTTTGCTTTTCTAAAATGTTTTGGACTTGGGCTATTGTTTTACTCGTATTGTTCTATTTCTTATGTTATGAGAGCTAAGTGGCTTGTACAGTGTCATTCGGGGTTCTATACGCCATCGTACATCGAGGGGGTACCCTGGCTCGTGATACCATGATTATTTAGTTTTATTGAGCAATTTGATACTACCCCTAGTGATATCAATGTTCAACTGCTTACGCCTCTAAATTTAACTAACTCTGTGAACCTTTGCTTGCTTAGAGATTATTAAAATTGTGAGCCTAAATTCACGTTATTAAATTTGGTGGAATCATACTATTTTTCGGGTTTACTACATTGAGATTATTTGTGATTTAAGTCCTTAATTAAATTCTTAACCTCACATAATACCTTGTGAGATTTTACCTGAATCTTAGTTGACTATTTTATTTGACGATAAACACCTACTCTTTTGATTACTTTTGTGGAGTAGTTTGAGCGTTTAAAAAATGGTGTTGCTGCCGAGGAATGGTAGTTAGGAATTCAATTTGAGAAGTAATTTGCATACTAATTTATTTTGTAGTTGAACAACTTAGGCTTGGACCTCTTGTCGTGTTCTTTTGGTAGGTAAAATAATGAATACATATACTGGTGATGACTCTGGTCATCATGAAAAAGACAATGAAGTTAGAAAGGAAGAAGCGCTGATTTCACATATCAAAAATAAAGTTGGAGAAATTTGGTTACCATCGGTACATAAGGATATCACATTTGTCGTAACCAAGTCCTTGTTGCAACTTATTAAATTGGGAGCAATATTTGGGGGTTTTGAACATGAAGGCCCTAATGATCACCTCCAAAAGATTTTGAATGTGTGCAACCTTTTTTTGGCTGATGGTATTTCATAAGAGTCAATGCAATTGATGTTATGCCCATTTTCTTTAATGAGGGAAATGACATGGTGTCTGATTGAGTTACCGAGGAAGTCTATTACCTCATGGGAGAGAGTTTCTCTCCTCCGTCTAAGTAATGAAATTGAGGAAGAATATTCAAAATTATGAAAGAGTGAATGGAGAACCCATACATAAATAGTGGTCACACTCTAAAAGGGTGCTGTTACAATGCCCCAAAATGGTTTTCCTGATGAGTTGTTGTTTCAAAACTTTAACGAAAGACTTAATGTTTTAAATAAGGGATTGGTTTATTATATTGTTCGGGTGACATAGTTAAGCAACCATTCATAGAAGCATCAAGGTTGCTTCAGGATATCACAAATATTAACCAAGCTTGGTACACGAGTAAACATAATGTGTCACTTCAACATTTGGGAATGTTTAAAGAACAAGAAGAGAATAAACAAGAGAGTGACAAAAGCATTGATAAATTGACTTATCAACATGAAATGTTATCCAATTATGTTATTGGAGGTGGGGAAAATTCAGTGAATGTGATGTCCTGGAAAATGTATGATGATGGGGCTTACATAAGAGGTGGAAAAATGGAGGGTTTGCGGCCAAGCTATCCAAGGCTTGCTGGAAATCAAGATTGGACCAAAAATAATGACAAAAGCTAGTATTAAGGGGATGTGAAGATTCTAAATGTGTACCGCCTTTCAATCAACATGATCCGATAAATACTCCAACCGATTATTTATTGACTAAAATTCTCAACAAAGTGGAGCGCTTTGTTATGATTTTCCAAGAAATTAAGAGTGACATTTCAACTTTACCCACCACTGTGATCTCACATTCATCCTCCATTAAGTTGCTTGAAGAAAAGATGGGGCAGGTGACTACTCTTGTGTATCCTAATCCCTATGAGAATTCCACGACTCATGTAAATGAAAATCAAAAGGTTGCTATCAAATTTTCAGCCATAGTTACTAGAAGTGGGAAGAATTTGCAAGAAATAACAAGGCTCGATAATGTAGATGCTCAAGGGATGATTGCCGATGATGAATCACAAAAGAGAATGGGTAAGACACAAGCAAAATAGGTTGAAGGTGAGCTGAAGAAATATCTGAAAAGAAGGTGGTGCTGAGGCCTCATCCACATTGTCTCAAATGAAGACAAAGCCTCATTTTCCTCAAGATTAGGAAGGAAAAAAGACAGTTCCAAATTCCAAATGTTCATGGAAATAGTGAAATATTTGAAAGTGAATATTCCATTGGTGGATGCCTTGACCGAAATGTCAAGTTATTCCAAATATATGAAAGAGTTGGTTAAAAAGAAGAGGGTGATAGATTGTGAAAAAATTGAAATACCGCAAACATGTGGTGCGGTGATGACAAAGAATACAGTCCCCAAGAATGATGCTCTAGGAGCTTTCACTATTACATGTACTATTGGTTTGTGTACTTTTGGAAAAGCCTTGTGCGATCTTGCTGCAAGTATAAATTTGATGCCACTGGTCATATATAATAAGATTGGGCTTGATGAACCAAAACCGACAAACATGAGTCTCTTAATGGCTGATTGTTCAATAAAGAGGCCGGTTGGCATGGTCTATGATGTTTTGGTGAAGGTTGAAAATTCACTACTAGAAAATAGGCCTATGGCAACACCTCAAAAACTGTTGCAATAGATTTGAAAACTGTTGCATTAGAGCTATTGCAACGGTTTATGAACCGTTTCATCTGCTCGCGTAACAATAGATTTACTGCAACGGTTTTTTGCAACGGTTGTATAATTGTTGCCTATGGCTTATCTATTGCAACAGTTTTACTGTTGTTGCCAATGGTCGTTCTAGTGCAACAGTTATTTATACTAATGGAACGGTTCTAAACCGTGCCAATAACAATTTATTCAACAACTGTTTTGGGTATAGTAATGGTTTTGCCTACATATTGCAATGAGTTTTTAGCTAATTTCAACAATTTGTATTGAAAAAGGTTTATGAAATCTATTACAACCCCTCAAGTAAAACAAAAAAGAATTGATAAATCATATAATAAAATATATTTAAATAGAATTTCTATTAATCACAAAATAAAAATATTCAACATAATTCAACATATCATACTCCTAGTATCCACATAAACACGAAAGATCTAAATAATGTTTCACAATATAGATAACTAGATACATTAATTTAGCCCCAAAATAAAAGATAATCCTAAAACATATGAAAGTCTAGTAACAATCAATCAATAATATGCATTGTCTTCATTTCTTCCATCACCCCGGCCTATGCATTTGCTTTACCTACAAAAGTTCATTAATATATTATTCAACAAAAACTTTACAGAAGAATATATTATCAATGTGTACAGGTACAATAATGTCACAACACGTCGTGAAGTATAATATATATAAAAAAAAAGTAGTAACAAAATTCAGATCTTCTCAATGATAAATAACATATGTGGTAAGGTATAATGTACAAATGAGAAAATTCTAGCTTAATAGTAAAATGATTCTTTATGTAAGATGTTCTCCCTTAATAATCAGAGGTTAAATAGGTCTTGACTATTGAGGATTATCCGAACAAACAGAAATTCAAATATTAATTTTCCATTGTATTACAACTGCAGAGGTTTATGCAAAGTATTAGGCACTTAAGCTATATTCAAACTAAATATAGAAGAAAACAATTATCACAAGTTTCTTGCGCAAACAGTAGTTGATTTATCATCACCTTTGGAACTCTCAATAATACTCTAGAACGACAAATGACTGCACAAAATACAATTACTATACATTTACAATTACCCTTAGTAAGCTCTATCCCTTTTAAATTATCATTCCTTTATCAAAAACATGAATGAGTTGCAACAATTAACTACAATCAACATATAAAGTGTAAGATGCAGCAGGAACCCATAATAAATAATAGCTAAATATACCCTCAACTCAGGAAACTAAGTAGGATCAGTGATGTAAATGATCATGAGCAATTGTAGAGCAATGCCAATTCTTATATCTCTTCTTCTTGAAATCTTAGACTACAATCTGCACAACAGTTAAAAAAGTGTAGTAAGACCTTGCTATTTCTTTCACTACACATGATCTTACTAAGCATTTTAACTAAAATATGACTTAATGAAAAAAGACAGACTTGCAAAAAGTTAAAAGTATAGCTAATCATGGGCTATGTTAGTTTGCTACAATAATCTTGCTTACTTTTTTCCTCACATGGGAACTTCATTCTTTAACTTCCTCCACTTCTGCTCTTTCTTTCTGTACACTTTCATCTTCACTAGTTTGTTGCAACTTCATAGATGAAGAAGAGATTGATTGGTTTTGATGGTTGACATTAGGCAGAGCAGGGAACTGTGCAAGTAAATCTAATGCCAAAGACAAGTCAGTTTATTTACTAATAGCCTTCTACATGAATCCTCGACCTCCACACTCTTCTATAACAAGTCATATGAAAATAAAATATGAGTCCATTAAAGGAATGCATGTACATAAGCTGAAAGAATTATGTGAAAACAATAGAAAAAAACAATGGATTTATTTAAGCCTGACTACATCAAATATCCAAGAATATTTTATGGCTCTTTAAGTTTGTACCAAAGATCTAAAATTCATAAGTATTTGACTTCCCAAAGTGCATTAGGAGTTTCTATGAAAGCTACCAATCACCCGTTCTATCACAAAGTAAAAAGGCATGCAGTAGAATGATAAATTGATTCTTTACTAAGGGATGCTTGTAAATGAGTTCAAATACTATTGGTTCTAATAAATATTTCTTTGATATCAAGAAGCTTACTCTTCGCTTGATCAAATGTCTTTGAAAACGATCATTTTTTCTCTTTCTAGTTACTTTTCATTTATTGAATACTTTAGATGTAGCAATTTGGATAAAATTAGATTAGGGGTATGCTGGCAGTGAGTTTTCAGTTCCCAAAATACCTTCAATTATGTTCACACACCTTCACCTTTTCTTTGCATATATCAACACTTCGAGTTTTGAGTCTCATACTTCCCTCTGATGAAATGTATATCTTGACCCTCTCAAGCACTGTGAAGCAAAAGAATCCCTCAGCTATCTCACTGTTATCCAACTGGACATGAATATATGAGTTTGTTAACTTCTGTGATAGTTATCCAGTTATCTCGAATATCAGTTATTTAGAACACCAAACTCAATTAGCACTAAGCAAAAACACTAAGTCACATTGAGTATACACCAATACATCTTACATATTATGATTAATATAAGAATCTTAAAGGTCTTCAGGTGATAAAAAAGCTTGTTTCTGATTCTTGAGACTGCTCTTTTTACATGATACCTATACCTAATTGAACCTACATAGTGTAAGAAAACTTACTTTTTTGAGTTAAAATCTACTAATAGTTGAAAATATGTATTACAAAGCAGAGAAATAATTGACAGTTGCTACTAGTTAGCATTTTATCAAACATTTGATGTTCAAGACATTTGGTTAAGTACATTGTTAACACCAACAATCAAGCAACACAACTATTGCCACATCAAAATTTGTTCAAAATAACAAAGATCATTTAGGTTTTCACAATCTGTTTACCCATACATTTAGGCCCCCAAAATTAGGTATCCTGGTGATTCTATTCACCCACTTATATGAGATGAACGAACACAAATTATAATAAATTCCCAATTCTAAAAAATCATTTTCGAAATAATACCAAAAATTAGACAGTAGAAATCGAAAAGCCCTAACCAAAAAGTAATGGATTTATTTCTTCAAACAACTAAGCCGAGATGAGGTGGTCTAGCTCTGCTTAATGGGACCAAGCTTGAGAAGAAATCCATTGAAAACCTCTACCTGGTGGATTGAGAATAATATCTGGAAAAGTAAACTATCAGGAAAACATTAAACCCATGATAGCTACAACTTAATGGAAAAAAACCCACAATCAGAGAAATACATCAAATACACTAACCACACCCAAAAGCTCAAACTTGTAGTTTCTTCCGCTATAACCTCAAAGATTGAAGAAGAGAACCTCCAGCAGTTGAATAAGAAAACCTCATTTTCCTTACATTTTACAAGAAACACAGACAACCCTCCATTTCATTAGATTTCACAAGAGGTATGAAGAGAGAAATGGGTTTAGATTCGAAGAAAAAAATGGGTCTATGTTTGCCCTAAAATAACAGACATGAAGAACTTACCATAAGATTAATATCCCTGCAAAGCTCCACAACTTCTGTGTTCAATCGATCTACTCTGTGTTTTGCTTCTGCTAAGTGCCACAAATGGATGAAAAATCGGGTCAAAGAGACGAAGAGTACTTCTGTGTTCTGCTTGAAGAGAGGGGAAATGAGCTTAGCAAATGTTTGCCTCATTTGTATCGATATTTGATAAAGAGAAAAGTAAATTATATTTACAAAATTAATTAAAAATAAAGTATAATGAAAAGCTTTTGGCGGGTTCAGCCAAAATAAGAGAGGGAAATTATGGAGGGATTTAATAACCGTTCCAATAGAAAAATATTCGCATTAAATGTTGCCATAGATGACTTTATGGCAACGATTTCCGTAACCGTTGCCATATGTAGCTCTATTGCAACGGTTTTAACACAATGGAAACAGATTTATTACTTAGCCGTAGCAATAACATCTAATCCTTTTGGCAATGGCTCAAACCGTTGCGATAGACCCTCTATAGTAACAGTTTCTCAAGCGTTGCTAAAAAATCCATTGCCGTAGGCCTAATTTCTAGTAGTGATTTTTTGTTCCATGCTGATTTTGTAGTGCTTTATTGTGAGATTGATATTGATATACGGTTATACTTGGTAGACCTTTCTTGGACACAGGCAAAGCTTGGGTTGAAGTAGAAGGCGGTGAGTTGAAGTTCTGATTTTATGACGATGCAGTGAGCTTCAATATTCATAAATCACTGAAATATCCAAGTGATATGCACATTGTATCACAGTTGGATCAGATTGATGAAGTTGTGGCAAGTATTGGTGATGTAGAATTGTCACGACCCAAAGTAAACCCTAGGCGTAACATGGCGTATAAGATCTAGAGAGGCCCTACACATGCCACTTAGAATGCATCATACAAGATAATATAAATAAAGACTTTGAAAGATAGCATTCTAAACAACCTATGATTATAAAAAAACCGAAAGTCTACATGAGTCTCAAAATCCATCGAATACATCATAAGGAAAATGACTAAGACATAACCCATACATAACATACAAAGTCAGAAAATGAAATACAAAAAATCAATAAAAGAGTCTTGGTCCTTGGAACAAGAGAAGTCACCAATCTGCAAAGTCTATGAAGGATCAACTAGCCGCGAGTATGGGAGGTAGGAGCGTCGGACTCTATATTAGTGAAGCAATATAGGGAAAAGTATGCATTAGGAGAATTATTTAATCACAATCAATCACAATTAGATGAAACCCACATTCATTGAATTGAAACCCTAATTTGATAAATTGAAAATTTAATAAGGAAATTGAAATCTCTGGGTACCCCATAGAGGAAAGGATTCCAAGACCCTTTTGGAAAAGATTTTCAAATCTGAGAAATAAATTGGGTGCCATGATCGAAGATAATGGATAGTGGCACTCCATGAAACCTAACAATTTTCCTCAAATACCACTTAGCATAGCCCTCCACCAAATAAGAAACCTTGACAAGAATGAAATTAGTCAATTTCGTCATACGATCTACAATAACCCAAATCGAGTCATGTTGCCTCCGAGTGTGGGGTAAACCCATAATAAAGTCAGTATTTAAATCTTTGCACTTCCAGTAGGGATACTAATATCTTGGGACAATCCTCCCATCTTTTGATGCTCAACCTTCACTTGTTGATAATTGGGAAACTTAGCCATAAATCCCATGATATCCTTATTCATCACATTCAACAAATAGACCTCTCGAAAGTCAAGGTAAATCTTTATGGCTCCTAAGTGAATGGAATATCAAAAAATATGGACTTCTAATAAGATTTGCTACCTCGATCCATCAACATTGGGAACACACAAACCACCTTGATTTCAAGCACACCATCTTCCCCTTAGGAGAAACCTCAATAAACTTCTTCAGCACCAGTTCCTTCAATTCAACAAATACCAGATCAATACCTTACTTTGCTTTCAGATCCGACACAAAGGATGATTGTGAACCATTATGAACCATACTACCATCTTCATTAGAATCAACTAATCGAACATCCAATCGAGCCTATCTATGTACATCTCAAACCAAATCCTTCTTATTATCCTCAACATGAGCAACACTACCCAATTATAGCCAACTAAGACTATCCACCACCATATTCGTCTTTCTGGGGTGATAGAGGACACTTATGTCATCATCCTTTAGCAATGCAAGCCACCTCTTTTGGTGAAGGTTTAGATCCTTTTACTTGAACACATATTGAAAACTTTTGTGGTTGGAAAAGACATAAACATGAACACTATATAAGTAATGCGTCAAAATCATTAAGGCAAACACAATTGCTGCTAGTTCTACGTCATGGGTTGGATAGTTCTTTTCATGAATCTTAAGTTGTTTTGAAGCATACGCAATAACCTTCCCGTTTTGCATAAGAACACACCCTAGCCCAATCATCAAAGCATTAAAATAAATAACAAACCCATCAGACCCTTCTGGTAATGTCAACACGCAGCAGAGTTAAGTTTATCTTTCAAATCTTGGAGACTCTTCTCACACATTTTTTACTATAAGAACTTAATTATTTTTGGGTCAATGCCGTCAATGTAGAGGTAATTGAAGAAAACCCTTCCACAAACCTTCTATAATAACAAGACAAACTCAAGACAAATTGAATATAGGAAAGGCAAAGAGGTCTTGTATAACTCTTAATCACATCCTTCTTCTTAGTATCTACCTTAATACCCTTACAGGAAATAATGTCCCAAGAAAAGCCATGGATCTCAACCAAAACTTGCACTTACTAAACTATGCAAAGAGTTTTTGGTCCTTGAAGACTTGCAACACCATCCTCAAATGATCATGGTGTTCATCTTCACTCCTTGAATAAATCAAAATGTCATAGATAAACACATTAACAAACATGTCTAGTTGTTGTCTAAAGACTGTATTCATCAAATTCATAAATGCGAACAGAGCATTAGTAAAACCAAACGACATTGCCAAAATATCATAATGACCATACCAAGTTCAAAAATTCATCTTCGAGATGTTATCTTCTTTCACCCTCAATTGGTGATACCCTGACCGGAGGTCAATCTTAGAGAAGTAACTCACTCATTGGAGTTGATCAAACAAATCATCTATCCTTGGAGGAGGATACTTATTCTTAATGGTAACCTTATTTGATTGTCGGCAGTCAATACACATGCGAAGTCAACCGTCATTCTTATGAACAAACTAAATTGGAGCATCCTATGAAGAGATACTCGATCAGATGAAACCCTTATCCAACAAATCCTTCAATTACTTAGGTTCTTTCAGATTTATATGGTAAAGATTAATAGATATAGGTTGCATATCAGGGAGAAGGTCAATACAAAATTTATTTCTCTTTCAGGAGGAACAACGGGTAGATCATCGGGAAACACTTTCATAAAATCATTAACAATGGTGACCGACTAATGAGTAAGGGCTCCAGAATCCATATCCCTAACCCAAACAATATGGTAATTGCGACCCTTAGAAATCTTCTTTCTAGATTTAAGACAAGAAATAAACTGACCCTTAGGCATATAATTTCCCCCTTCCACTCTAGGATGGAAATTGAAACTTGACTACTCAGGTTCTACAATAAATAGAAGCATAACAAGAATGGAGCCAATCCATAGAATAAAATTGAAATATAAAATTTCAAGATCTACTTGAGTTACTCGATGGGGTAAGGCGATGGGACAACCTCTATTGACTCTCTTAGCACCAATAGGTGTAGAGATAGAAAAAGGGTCTATCAACATATCAAGAAGAATATCAAACCTCCTAGACATATACGGTATCACAAAAGATAAAGTAGCATTGGCATAAACCAAAGCATAAACATCAAGGAGAGAAACTTTCAACATAGTGGAAACCACAACGAGAAAACCCTCTTTCTCATGTCAAGTTTGAAGTGAATAGAATCGGTTTTTCTTTGGAGCACTTGTACTCGAACCACTAGGAAGAACTTGCCTACGATCCTTTCATATGTCCATTCTATATGGACAATCTCTCACGTGGTGACCACTCTTTCCATAATCAAAGAAATTATCTATACGCATCAAGTATTTTCCCGGATATCTCTTGTCATACTTTTGGCATGAATATCTATTTCCACCACCATTTACTTTTTTAAGCTTGGGGTTAGACACCCTTTCCTTATTAAACTTAGGATCTGGAGCGTTAGATGAACCTTGACCTGAAAACCATTGTCGAAACATAGAACGACTATGTCCATCAGACTTTTAATGTGAGAATTCACCATCACTAATCTTTTCCCTCTATTATTCCCTAGAGTTTTCCTTAAGTTTATCCTCTTCAATTTTTTTGTGCATGAATCATTAGACAAGAAATAACAAATATCTTAATGAGCATGGTAGTATGATATTCCTTAACCACCATTTCAGACACACCGAAACAAACTTGCTCATCTTTGCCCTAGAGTCAACAACCATAGTAAAAGCATACCTAGACAAATGTGTGAACTTCAATGCATACTTCTTCACACTCATATTCCCTAGAAGATGGTTAATGAATTCAAGTACCTTCGCCTCTCTCATCTCAAGCAGAAAGAACCTATCAAGGAAAACACCCTTAAACTTCTCCCAATCAAGATGACCCACATCAACCACCCTTTCTTCTTTCCATTGGTTGAGCAAAACTTGAGCAAAACCCTTAAGTTCATAAGGAGCCAATTTCGCATTTTCCACTAGTGTAACTCCCATGATCATTAACACATTGTATACTTCATCAATAAACTTTTAAGGATCTTCCCCAACCTTGGAACCAAAAAAATTCGGATGATTCACCCTAGTTAAGTCCCTCACTCCTGTTGGTGCCATACCCAAATATGGGTTCAAGGGGACCACAACCTCCCTAGTAGCTTGAGTTGTCATGTCTTGATCCAACACTTGAAAAGCAACTCTAATGTCTACATTAGTCACTTGCTCAGCTAAAGGGTCGGTCTAAACTTGTGGAGCTTCTTGAGGAGCTTCCCATTCCACATTATCACCCACATTCCATCTAATATATGCTCTTTGGTGGGACATATCCTAAAAATCATTGGATAACGATTAAGAGAGAGACAAATATAGTTACACTCTTTCATACAAATTACAAAATTATGAAAGAAGTAGAATTTCCTAAACCTTTTATAGCTTCTTATCCATGAATGTGGCACGGTTCACACTCATGAACAATACTCTACTCAATCTAGCTTATGAGACATCCTTGGACATTTCTAAACGTTGTGCTTTTGGTTCAAAGTTTATCACGACCCAAAGTTTACCCTAGCATAATATCGTGTATAGTACCCCGAGAGGTCCCACACATGCCACTGAGCATGCATCATATAAGATAATAGAAATAAAGATTTTAACATATATCATTCTAATAATATTATGAGTTTAACAAAGTGGAAGTCTTCATCAGTATCAAAAGCGATCTAATACATCATAAGGAAAGTGATTTGGACATAACCCATACATCACATACATAGTCTAAAACATAAATATAAGAAAGCAATGAAAAAGTCTCTATCCTCAGAACATGAGGACTCACAAATCAACAAAGTCTATTATGGATCAACTTGCCACGAGCATGGGAAGTAGGAGCATCGGGCCCTACATTAGTGAAACAATGTAGGGACGAGTATGCATCAGTATATAGAATGTACTAAGTATGAGGTAAGATGCATAAATATAGGCATGATAATATGAATGACTTAAAATGTGTAGGCATGATCATAATAAGACATTTAAAAGCTTTTAGAGAAGAAGTGGAATAAAAATCATAAAACATAGTCAAATACATTATCATAAAGGACATAATAAAATATTGAAGAAAACATAATCATTTTGTGGGATCTTAGATTTAACCGACTAAAAGACCATGAGAGTTATACCATGGAATCCCGTATGTCCTTCATATTGAAAAAAGATGAAACTACTTGCCAAGTTCGAATACATACTTATCATCATTTTCCAAGATGGATCCACTAGATAGGTCATTTAAGACAATCTTATAGGGCGTATAGTAAGGGACTAGAGGTTTCTACTTGAGACTACCCTATTTGAGCCTCCACCTAAAAGGCCTCTCGGTGCTTAGTCTAAATTCCAATTGAATCGATAAAAGTCAAATATCATTTTAACATACGAAAGCCAATGATCATTACAACTCCATACTTTTGAGAACAAAATGTAGAATATCTCCTTAAACATAATTCAACATGGATGAGAAAACCTTTTAATAATGTGAATTCATTAGTGAGAATTGCCTCCTACAATCATGATTATCTTAGTAAGTGAGAAATCCTTTCACAATAGCATTGGTACTTTCTTTTCAAAGCATCCCGAAATCATTTATATTCATTTCATAAGAACATGCATATCTTCATAATTCATAGATTCATGGGTTTATCATAGGATCATTGTTGAAAAATATAATTTAGGCATGTGACAATGCAATTTTAACTAAACATCATGGATTAACATCAAGCCATGCCTTTGAAGGCTTATTTAACCATAATCAATCACAATTAGATGAAACCCACATCCATTAAATTGAAACCCTAATTTGATCAATTGAAAATTGAATTAGGAAAGTGAAATCTTTGGGGACCCATAGAGGAAATAACTCTATAGGTGAATACATACATACCTTGATCCTTTAAGCCTATGAAAATGGAGAATTTGTATACATGAATGGAACCCTATCTCTTCTTCTTCTTCCTTAGGTTGAGAGAATTTGGGGAGGAAGAATTTGGTTAAATAGAAGGTATTAGGAGACTGGGTTTTGAATGGGTAGTTTTAGGTCCTAAAAACCATATATTGTGCTTAGGGTAGAAAAAAAATGACATAGTATTGGGTTAAAATAATTAATAAAAGACCCAGAAGCCCCTTAAAATAACTATTGGACCTCGACCTATGGTTTGGACCTACGATCAATAGGTCTTTCTACAGACCATACTTGTCAACTCTGGTATGATTTAGAAACCACTATTTTTGGTGAATTTTTGATGGATCCTATGTATGGCTCATAGGTATTCCTACAGACCGTAGACACAACCTATAGAAACCAACTTGATCCCATATAATTTTACAAAGTCTGGAACTCATCTACGACTTGTACAATGGTTGACGGATCATCCTAGTGAACTGTAAAAAGGTACAAGGAGTTGATTTTAAAAATTATTTTTCCCACTTACTATGATTTCCATCTACGACCAGTGGAATATTCTTTGGTCTGTAGATAGGAACTGTAGAGACAACTTTCAACACAAAATTTTTTTTTCTCTTTTTTAAAAATATTTCAAGGTGTTACAAGAATATTGTAGGGAATCATTGGAAATGGTGTTACTTAATTTTGATCAAGCCAAAATAAGCGACTATGATGAATTTGTGGCTACTTTTGTGGGTGTGGACTCACACAATTCATTTTAAACGAAGCTTGACCTCGACTTGTCTATCCAAGAAGCATCATCATCCAAAGCATTTATTATTGAGCCACCAAAACTAGAATTGAAGAAACTGCCGCCTTATCTCAAATATGCCTTTTTGAGGGCTAACATCACATTCCTGGTGATTATTTCAAACGATCTAGAATAATGGCAAGTGGAATTAATACTCATAGTATTGAAGAGGCATATTATATCCTTGGGGTGGTCAATTGCTGACATCATGGGAATTTTGCCGAGTGTATGGACTCACAAAATTAATTTGTCTAAAGATTGCAAACTAAGCATTGATCACCAACAACAATTAATCCCCCAATTCAAGAAGTGTTAAAAGAAAATTATAAAATGGCTAGACGCAGGAGTTGTTTTTTTTCAATTGCGGGCATCCAATGGGTGAGTTTGGTCTAATGTGTTCCTAAGAAAGGTTGTATCATAGTAGTTCAAATGAAAAAGCTAAACTTGTTTCCACTAGACCCATGGTTGGGTGGTGTATGTGTTTGGCCTATCGAAAACTTAACTCATGAACCGAAAAGGATCATTTCCCAATGCCATTTATTGATCTAATGAGTGATAGGCTTGTGGCAGTGGGTGGTATTGCTTTCTTGATGGGTATTCTGAGTATAACCAAATATCCGTTGCACAAAAGGGTCAAGAGAAACCAACTTTTACATTCCCTTACGAAACATTTGCCTTCAAGTGAATGCCCTTTGGGTTGTGCAATGCGCTGATTACCTTTCAACGGTGCATGTTATTGATCTTCACGGATATAATGAAGGATTTCATAGAAGTTTTCATGGATTATTTTTCATTCGTTGGAGAATATTTTGAAGAATGTTTGAAGCATTTAGAGATGGTGCTTAAAAGACGTATAGATTCGAATTTTGTTCTTAATTGGGAAAAGTGTCACTTTATGGTGAAAGAAGGAATTGTACCTGGGCACAAAATTTTCGTTGATGGTATTGAAGTTGATCAAGCTAAAATCCAAGTAATTGAAAAACTACCTCCCTAAATATCGATTAAGGGATTAAGTAGATTCCTTAGTCATATCGGGTTCTATAGGCAGTTTATTAAAGAATTATCTATGATTGCTATTCCATTGTACAAGCTACTTGAGAAGGAGAGCACGTTTGTTTTTTATAATGCATGTTTGGAAGCTTTCAAGAGGTTGAAGTAGATACTCGTCTCAGCCCCTATCATCATAGCATCCGATCATATCTAGATTACAAGACATTCAAGTAATAGGCTTCTTCTTATGCAGTTCTCATCACATTCCTCATTACTAGGTAATTCTAGCCATAATTTGTCTTAAAGGTTCAATTCCAACTTTACAAGACAACATCAATCATATTCATTTAGTCTAAGTTCAATTCGTGATTATGTGTTCCTAACCTTGAACAATTCCTACTCATGAACCTTCGAATTGCTCTTTAATGGTATCAACCCACAAATGATACAACTTATTAAGAAAACTAGGGTTAACCATTGAAACCACATAATTTCATCATATTATCACTATTAAATGCCAAATTATCCATAAACAAGTATTATCCAACACTTTTGAATCATACCTAACTATATCCACACATTGGAAATAATCCTAGCTTAGATTGGGGTTCTTCTTCACAAATTAGGGGAAATATTAGGGGACTCTATAGGTGGAATAATCCATAGATGAAAAGCTAAACATACCTTAAGTCAAAGCCCTACTAAGCTTGCTTCAATGGTGAGATTCGACCTAGCCTCCTTCTTTTCTTCTCCTTCTTCCTCTTTTTCTTCTAAGGTTTTCTAGAGAGAGAATTATTTGAGTGGAGAAGATTTTGGGGTTTTTATTTGGGCCTAATGTAAAGTAACTTATAATTGGGGGTTAAAGACTTAAAATACTCTAAATACGTGAATAAAACACATATAAAATGACCCCCACTTAAAACTAGTCGAATAGGATTTTACCCAATTACCTTTCATTTGGCAGCCACGTCCCATGCACCACGACCACTTGGACGGTCCGTCAAGGGCACCACGGCCCATGGTGGTGCCCGTTGTCCCTTGACCAGTGGCTCCCCAAACTTGCCAAGACCATAAAACTCCCTAAAACACTAAGGCACCTTTACGGGCACTTTGACGGGCCGTGGTCAAGCCAACGACTCGTGAAGTGCCTCGTGAACTTGGGACAGTGCCTTTACCTAAAGGCCTTCACTACCAAGTGTCTAAGGCATCTCCACAGACCCCTTCACGGACCGTGGTCCACACCACTGGTCGTGAAGGTGGTCGTGAACCCTTAGGAAGTAACTTTCCAAGGTCGGACCCTTTGGCTTAGGCTTGCCCTTTTGCCTTGGTACTTGCCTTTCCCAAGCTCAACCAAACTCTCTAAGGTCATCTAGGCTCCTAGGTCTAATACATACCTTGACATTCATCCACTAAACTACTAATTCTAAGCAAGCAAAGTCTCAACTATGACTCAAATTCTTAGCCTCACACTCTAGAACCCTAGCTCTTGGCTCTAGTTTAGACAACTAATTTTGGGGGCATTACATTACTCAACAAAGATAAATTCATGTAATAAACTTAGAATGTTGTAAAGGAAAAATTCAATTGGCAAATAAGGCAACTCGATTCTTATAACAAAACAACTAAAATGCAAAGACTTAAGAAGTATAGATATCTATCTATGAAGCCTATAAAACTATGAGGGATATCAGGACAAGACCCCTGATCATCCTAGCAACTAAAAATGCTAAAATAATGTAAAAATGGACCCTCTGGAAAGAAAGGAGGCTCACCAAATGCCTTTGAATGCTCAACTCGATTAACGAAGCGCTAGATGTTGATCATGTTAACCTATATCTACACCATAAAATGATGCAGGCCAAATGGCGTCAGTATATGGAATGTACGAGCATGTGAGGGGAAAAATAAACATGACATAAGCTTGAACTGAAATCAGAAAGAAACACTTACCTCAGCTTTACGCAACTCATATATGCTCAACTCAATGCAGAAATAAAAAACAGTAAAGATACAGTTTATAAAGCATTAAAACAGTAGATAACATCTCAATGTATTGGAAAATACAATAATATCTCAGTTATATGTAAGAATACTAAACTAAACTCTGTTTGGGAGATTCTCTACCGACAACCATCACTATGAGATGTGTGATGGTACAGCGTCTTGCCCACTCTGCCAGAATTGTCCTATAAATTGTCGGGATATAGAACGCCTCAACTAAGTGGATCCACTAGTCTATACTATAAAACATTAAGGAATCATCTAAAGAGGATGACCCTTTCTACCCATGATGGCTACATGGTTTATGTAGAGTTGAGTTATTATGAACGCATCCCATATCGGTGATCAATACTACTCCCAAAATATACTCACCTCATATTTTTAAAAACATAACTCTTTTTCTGTGGTTTGAGGTTATTACTCAAAAGGCTTATCTCTTAAAAGAGATGGAACTCAAAACTACTCATGAAAACTCATTTAAAAATCAGTGTTTCCTCTCATCTTAATTATGAAAACATTTGCTCTTTGGGAGTACTTAGTCCCCATACATCATTTTAAATAAATGAACTCGGCTCTAATATTTCTCAAACTCAATAATTAAGTCTTTAAAACAAGTTTAAGAGATCTGTAAAAAGACTTCTTAAAGTGACTTGACAAACTCTCAAGACTTGACTCTTAACTTTACCTTGAATTTGAATTTATGGATTCAAGGTTGTGATTCATGTTTATGGATGATTTCTAGATGTTTAGAAGTGTTTTAGAGTAGTTAGAATTGATAGAAAGTGTTGGTAAACTTCAGAAGGACTTAGACGGGCCAAACGACGAAGAACTGGTGGGGGCAAACGTCCTGGGCGCACTCCTGGCGTGGCGCGCTAACCCTTGAAGTTTATAGACTCCCTTTTGGCACACTTCAGGTGCATCGTCCCAACCTCTTTGGTGCATCTTGGGTGCTCCGTGCCATCCCAGCCTCTCCGACGCATCTGGGGTGTGTCGCACCAGCCTCTCCCCAGGCTAACCCGATGAATTTTTAGCTTATTTTTTTATCTTAATTCGATTCTTTTTCTCAATTTATCTTTAGATTTAGATACCCAATACATGTACACAAAAACTACTCAAAAACAACTCTAAAATCAACATGATTTCCTCAAGGAGTCATCAATCTTAAGAATAAAAGTCAATTTCAAGAACACAATTCAAGAACATCAACCTTCAACTTGCTAGAATGAATTTAATGTTGAAATTAACATGATTGGTGTGTGGTTTAAAGAACCCAATGCTATGTGAACTCACATACCTCTTAGGATCAAATCTTTGGCAAAAACTGCAACGAAATCCCACAAAATCTTGATCTTTCTCCTCTTTTCTCCTTTTTTCTCTTCTCTCAAATCCCTAGCATTATTTTGGAATTCGTACAGTGAACCTAATTAGTTTAGACCCCAAATAAATTTCTATAAATGAAATAACTTAATTGGGTAACGAAAAGACCAAAATACCCCTCTTAAATCTGGGTAACTTTCCTTAACTATATAGGCCGACTTCAAACGGGCATATCTCCCTCATATAAGCTTGAAAATTAGTAAACTCGGTGGTATTGGAAAGATAATACAAAGAACTATCATTTTATATCTTTTGGCACACCTAACTCATCATCTACTGAAATTTATGGTTGTTCAAAGTTAACCCAAAACTCATACTTAACATAACTTGCTAAATTTCAGATTTTCATTCTTTCCAAGAATGGTTCTTTCTAATTCTAGCTCTTTCAATTAGTGAGGTGTTACATATAGAGCACAAAGCCTTATGGGCATTGAAATTGGAAAGTGGCTTCCAAGAATTGTGTGCACCAAATCCTTGAGTTGGATAAATTTCAATTGCAAGCGTATAAAAGTTATGCCCTCTACATAGAAAAGGTCAAATGGTGGTTTGATGCAAAGATCTTGTCGTGGGAGCTTAGAGTGGGTTAGCTAGTCCTACTTTTTACTTCAAGGTTGAAGCTCTTCCCAAGCAAGCTTAAGTCTAAGTAGACTGGTCCGTACACAATCACGAGGGTGTATGGAAATGGAGCAATTGAAATTGAAGATGGAAAAGGGGTGAAATTCGAATTCAACGATCAAAGGTTCAAGGTGTACTTTTGGAAAGGTCCTGATGTTTGAGTTGTTGAGATGTTGTAGTTGGATGATGTATAAGAGCATATCCACATTATTCTGTAACATTAAATGAGGCACTTCTTAAGAGGCAACCCAAGCATTAGCAATTTTCAACATTGTGGGTGTTAGTTGTGTTGGATTTGATCAATGATCGGCGAGTGCGAGGGCATTCAGTGATGCACTGAAGAACATAAGCGAAGCTCGATTTGGCACACCCAATGGGCAGCTCAACTTTAGATGAGCACTATCAAATTCGGCTGTACTCCAAACCAAGTGATACGTTGATGTGATTTGGTGAACCCGACTTAGTTCCCCTACTAAGCGACATAAATTAGTGGACACACTTGTAAATTTGGTGATGACGATGGATTTTTGGCGATTCACCTATAACCTTTGGGCGATCATGCTACAACTCACCGAATTGGAGTAAAAATTCCCTTAAGGTACAAGCACAATCAGTGATCATCCCTTGGTTTGCAATCCACTGAATGGTTCAATGGTCTCAAGTCTCACTCATTTAGGCAGTTCCTCCATGTACGCCTTATCATGTCAATTCTATGTATTAAGGACACTATATTTTACTTTTTGGTTGGGTGAGGGTAACTGTCCCAATACTCATCTTTGATGTGTATGTTTTTTATTGTGTTGAATTTAGTATGTTTTCTCTTTACCTTGTTCTCTGCATGAGTATTGAAAATATTGAAATGCTTGAGTTGTCATTGATAATAATTCAATGATTGATTGGGTTCAATAACAATGCCTTGGATAGTACACATGATGAACATGATTTAGTGTTGGTTTTGAAAGAATGAAATCGATGTGGTCGCACTTTTGAGAGATCTATTTGTATCCTTTGTTGACTAGATACATTTCGATGTGAGCCTTGCAATGAACATCGCACATACGCCTTTGATCTTTTCAGGCTTTTCTAAATAAGTGTATTCAAAGTGCCATATATTTTGAGGTCTTACCTAAAACCATGTATATGAAATCTTAGATTATTCCTTGTTAGTCTAATTGTCTAAACCTTGGTAAGTGTAAGGCATGATCTTGAGAAACAATTCTAAGAAGGACCCACATTTCCATATCCTTTGTGGCTACTTTATAAGGATGTGGATTCATGCTAGCACCATTTGAGCCTTAACCATTTGTTGACAAAATCACATTGAAACCTCTTGAGCCTAAATTATCCCCACTTTCACACCTTAAATCTTTCGTTGTTATATTTGAATATCCAACTTAGGCCAAAACCCTAAGTTGGGGTGTCAAAAGGAAGGAAGAAAGCTAAGTGAAGGGCAAAGAAAGATGAAATGAGACTCAACTTTGAAGTTTGTTACAAAAAGAAGGAAGAAGGAACATCTCCTTGTAAAAAAATGAATGTTCAAGTTTAGCAAATGCGAGTTTTGGCTAAGATCCGTGGCATTCCTAGGTCACATTGTGCCAATCAAGGGTATAGAGGTAGATCTAAAGCAGACGGACTCGGTCAAGAGTTCACCTAGACCTCTATCATCGATCGATATTAGAAGCTTTTTTGGTTTGGCTGGCTACTATAGGAGGTTTGTTTTCCTCTATTGCTTCTCCTTTGACGGTCTTAACTCAAAAGAAGGCTAAGTTTGTGTGGTTGGAAGCTTGTGAGAAAAGCTTCCAAGAATTAAAAGATAGGCTTACCACCTCTCTAGTGTTGACCTTGCCGGAGGGTACCGATGGATTTGTTATATACTGTGACGCCTGTAGAATGAGTTTGGGATGTTTCCTTATGCAATAAGGGAAAGCAATTGCCTATGCTTCAAGGCAACTCAAGATACAAGAGAAGAACTATCCGACTCATGATTTCGAGTTAGCGGCGGTAGTATTTGCTTTGAAAATATAGAGACATTATCTATATGGGGTGCACACTGATCTGTTCACAGATGTTTGTGTAATCAACACATAACTTCCAATGCAAGTGTCTACGATCATAAAATAGTATAGCAACCCAACCAAGGCTTGAGATCGTTCCCATAGGGAGTGGTTTTGAGAATTAGTAGAAAAATAAAATTTAGTTCAAATTAGTCATAGCTAAAGACATTATCGAATGGAAACATGTTATATCAAAGGGGTGACACAAGCATCAATTATCAATGCGGGGTTTGTGACAAGTAAGCAAAAACAACAAAAAATAAAGAGAGCTACAAATATAGAGACGGGATTCTTGGGATGTTATAGGAATACGTGTTAGACTAGACTATTAGGTACATGCTTTTGATAATAAATACATTGAATATTTGTGACTAGGCTAGACTATAGTGGAGGTAAATTCTCTCTCGAGCAACTTACCCAGAATCAAGTGGGTTCCTCTTGGACACCCACCTGCCGCATGAAGAACAGCCTCCGCCTTAGCCCACTTACTCTCTCGAGCTGAGTATCTGAGTGAAGGACTAGAGTTCTCTCTCTTGAGCTGAACCTCATGTCGACCCACTCCTACCGGCCATCAATTTAGTAGTCTTAGTTTTACGACCTCTCTCTCGAGCAAGCCGAAAAGATAAATGTGAAATCATATTTGCAACTAAAAATTCATTAAGCTCCACCACAACTACTAAATGAAATCACATCTAAACAACAAATAAATCATCAACAAGCAAGACCCAATAGATAATCTAACCCACTTTCACAAAAGATCACCCCAAGAATTGGGGTTTTAGCTAGACATGTAAAAAAGATAGAAATTTATACCAATATGAGTTTGCATTCAAATGGTTATGAAGATTTAAGTCTCAAAACAAGTAGAGAGTGAAGAATCCACAAGACCCAAGTCCAAATTCTTGGAGTTGAAACCCTTTGAATCTTTAAGTTCTTCAAAATCCTCTCCAAACTTAGAACTCATAAATAGAAGCAAAGTCTAAAAAAGTACCGTTCAAAGCTAAAAATCGATACTAGAATAATAATTCTCAACGAGTATTTATAGTTTTCAAAAATATGTGCTGTAGCAAATTATTCAGAATCGTTAGTCGAGATCGCCGATCAACTCGACAATCCACCCTTTGGTAGGCTTCATCACCATCTTCCTCTATCCTTCACTATCGTTGTGTTTTGGATCATTCGGTGACATAGTACTACTTCGCGGAACTGCTCGGTGACACGCCAACTACTCCTTTTCACCATCAATTTGATCCTTTTTTTCAAGGCTCAACACACTAGAACAAAAGGCAAGGTAAAACCTTTTGGCGACTTGCCGAATGGGTTTGGTGATTCTCAGATCTTCATTTCTTTGTTCTTTTAGCTACTTTTGTTCCGTTTTGCTAAGTAGTGTCTATCCTTTCTCTCAAACTCCAAATACCTAAAACTTTAGGGTTTTCATCAAATATTGAGACAAAATATGCATTTGAGGACACTAATTCAATCAAAATATAGCCCTAAATGAGTCCAATTTGTGGACACATCAACACCCTTGACCTTAAGTAAACTCAAGCTCAACCGTTTAAAAAGGAGGTCTGGAACAGTGCTGCACAAGACTCAATCATGAATGCACACAACAAGACTCAAGTTACATATGCCAATATCAAATGTGCACTCAAAGATTCAAGTTGTGACTCACTAATATCAAAGAATCTCATTCTCACAATACTTTCTTCAAATGCAAGTTCAAGCTCAACCAAAGTGTTCAAATGCCCTCACACAAGGAATGATTCCATATTCACACACAAAGGTTTAATTATTTAAAGTTCCGGAATTAAATGCAACTCTCACTCTCACAAGGAAGAACACAATGCATGCTTTTACCCATAGGTTTGCACATATTTTCTGATCAACATTTGTTTCAGCTCACTCAAGATCAAAAAGGTCTTTTCAAGGCTTGTAATGGGGCAGAGTGCAAATGTATGGTCATTTAGGCCCAATGACTTTCATCCTCATGAAATGTGGTGCTCACAAAACTTCCTTTCCTTTTCCTTCATCATTTTCTTTAGTGCTCATAAGTTATGCTATTATTCACTTTCCATGGATTGCTTGGAAACCCTATTTCTTTTGTACTTTATTCCATAACATTCTCTTTTCTTTTCATATTTTCTTTTATATGGAGGGGTTCCATTTTTCTCAAAACCATCGGTAAGAGGGACTTTCTTGCACTTCTTGATTTGCCTTCTCTTTTCACCACACCCCCAACTTAGGCTTTTGGCCTAAGTTGGCTATTCAACTAACCACAACTTCATGAGGATTATGGGTAATGGATAAAGAAAGGTTATCATTTCATTGAGTTTCTTCCAAAGAAAGGTAAGGCTCAAGGGGTGTTCAAGAGAGGTTCACACACTCACGAGGTTGGTCACAAAAGAGGTATCTAACAAATTGGCTCACACTCTTTAAAGTTGCCTAATATCATATCAATACATAGCCTTACTTAGTCGATCGGAGCAACGGGAAAAATTCTACGATCTATCATGCATGTTTCAAAATAAGCTCATCACTCTAGGCATTGACACTACAGTCAAACAAGACTTCACACTTTTGCTAGTGTGCAATAATCATTACAAGAGAATCGATCTGATATGAGGCTAGTCATAACGAGATGCAAAGAGTTCACATATTGTTTATGCAACTTCATTTGGCCTCATCGTAGTCGTGCATTCATGTTCATTCGATTGAGAGAACTATTTAAGTCATCGGTATTGATTGGAACCGAGATTTAAATTTTGCAAAAGAATAGCCATATTCAACACATGAGAGGTGGCAAAAATTTTCAGATGGGTCAAAACCATTTTGCAATTTAAAACAAAAGGAGTCACAAGCTCAAACATCCATAGAAAGCAGTGTAAACACAATTTAAGCACAAAGCCCAAATATAAACAAAAACACGAGTCACAAATAGCACACAAAAGGTGAGCCCCACCCCACCACAAATCAAAATCATTTGTCCTCAAATGCAAATAACAAAATATCTAGAAGGTCAATTTAAAAAAAGATAGAGAGGGAGGTAAAGAAAAATCCTGTCTACACAGTCGCTCTATCTGTCTGGGCATCAGTGCCCGATGTGTTATATTGGAATTTAATAATGGCCTTCGGAGCTTCTTTAGAAGATTCAGCGGCAGCTGATTTACTAAGATTGTCCCAGTCATGAGCTGCCAAAAAGGAGTGGATGGCTGTGAAGAATCCATGTCTCCACGAGGGAATATTGGGGTCTCGGGGATTTGTTCCTTTACTGGCACTAGGCTTCTTGCCCTCATTATCTGTTTTGAGGATTTGTTTCCTTTGTATTTTTCTTGAAATTTTTCACTTTTGTTTGTCGGGGTGGCATATCTCTTCCAGCTACTTTCAGTCTAGACATTTATGCAAAGCTTCGAGAAAAAGTTATAAAGTAATCACACAAAAGCTAGGCAGTTCAGTTGCAGAATCACTTCACCAAACCCATTGGTGAAGTGCACAATGACATAGATGCTTTGTCGAGTGCATTGCATAGAGAATACAAGGGTAGAAATTAAGGGCAAATAAAAGGTCTTTCAGCGAGACGCCGAATGCATTCGGCCATAGCATGTTTCTCGCCAAAAGTTGGAGAATTCAACATCACATTTACCATTAAATTAAAGGTGAGATGGGGATTGTAGGCAAACCTCTGAGTGGTTCGGCGAGCTCGACCCAGCTCACCAAACGACCCAACGTGCCTGCTTTTGACCCAACTTTCCCGAATTCAACCCTGTGACCCTCAAAAACAAAATTAAGGCATGCATAACTCAAATTAGGCTTAGACCCATTCATAATCATGCATAATGATTTTTCATCCAATTTAAATTGAAACATTCATGAAATAACTATTTAACTTAGTACGGGTAAAATTTTTGAACCTAATAGGCAAACAAATATTCTAATCCTACCCGAGAGGCCCAACACACATCATCAAAGTAATGCCATTTCATTTGAGTACAATTTTTGAGGAAAGGAACGAGGGGGTTTGACGTACCAACCTTTTATGCTGATCAAATGGATATTGAGATGCTAGAAAGCAATGTAATCCAACTGGTAGCACAATTTGATACTAAAAGTACTCCACAAATGCAAGAAATACAAAACTAGAGTGTAGGTGTGAGTTTGGGAGGATGAAAAAGTGAGGGAAAGGGAATGAATTTGAAAATTTTAAACCTTTGGCCTAAAAAACCATCCAATTTTCACCCATTCCGTGACATTAGTTAGGATCGCCAAACCACTCGACGTTTCGCCGAGTAGCCAATTGCCTCGCTAAATTTTACAGAACTTTCGGTTGTTCTGAGAGTCCAAACAGTGGTCTCTATCAGGATCGCTGACATGGTCGATGATTCACCAATAATTTCCTATGCTCACTGAGTTTTACAAACTCCAATGCAAGTTGGTCTTGAGTCTAACGGTCGTTTAGTTCAGGATCGCCAAACCGTTCGGTGATTCACTGATTTGGACCTATTGCTCGCCAATCTGCACTTTTCGTTCAATCTTCACACTTCCATCTGCACAATTAACAAACCATTATTTTATCAAAGTAAAAGAAAGCAGTAAATGGTTTTGGGTTGCCTCCCAAAAAGCGTCTTAGTTAATGTCTTGGCATGGCACAAGTTCACCTTAGAACCTTATTTTTGGGTTTGACCATAGTATGAATAGGAAAACCCCCTTTCTGTCTCGAATTTAGGTGAGATGACATTTGACCCATTTGGGTCTCCAGCTATTTGATTGATATTGAATGGGAGGTAACGGTTTGGCTAAGGGTCAACACATCCTCTTTTATCTCATTCAAGATCTTGTCTCACCCTTCAACTTTATTTAGGATATGAGAAAGCATATCCTTAGACCTACCACCCTCTGAATGCTTTGGATTTTGGTGCTCGTGGGGAGGCACATACCTGTCCTTCTCCCCATCCTTCCAATTAGGATTTTGGTCTCTCTATTCACGATCCTTCCATCCTTCATCTCTAGCCCAACCTTGGTTACCACCCTGCCTTGGGTAGTTTGAACGATAGACACCACCTTGATTGGGTAGGGAGTTCACTTCCTCATTATCCAAGGCTTCAAATTTTGCCTCCTCAGGATTTGCACACCCGACCCCCACAACATTGAAACCACGGGCACCAGCACCCTTAACATTTTTAGATAATATGTCAAGCTGTGTCATGATCATTGCCATGTTTTGGTCTCTCTCATTATCTTTTTCCCTATGCTCCTTGGATAGCTTGAATGTGAGAGGGGAGACTTGGTCTTCACGAGTGTACCATGCCCTATTGATGGTCATCATGCCATTTAAGAGTTGGGCTACTATTGCATACAGTTGTTGCATCAGGCCACCGATGAAAGTTGATCAGTGACACCTTTGTTTACCAAATCCACGCTTTGGTAAAAGTACTATAGCAAGACAGTGTCGGGCAGACCATGAGTCGAGCATTGTAGCACCAACTTTTCAAATCGCAACCAAGTCTCATGGATTGGCTCGCCCTCCAAACACTTAAAGCTTTGGATAGTATCACGAAGAGTCATCATCTTTAAAGGAGGGAAAAATCGCATATTAAATGTGTTTACCAATTCCTCACAAGAAGTAATGGATTTGCGAGGCAACTCCGCCAGCCACTTGCACGCCTCTCCCATAAATGAGAAAGGGAATAGCCTTAACCGAACTGACTCATGAGAGATGTTTTTGAAACAGAATGGTCCGCACACATCGACAAATTTTCAAAGATGTTCGTGAGGATCCTCATAAGCCAATCAACTGAAAAGTCCCTTTAGTTGCAAGAGATGAAACATAGTGCTTGTTATGTGGAACACTGCATTTGCCTCGGCTAGAGGTAAACGGATGGCCCTAATACCTCCCATGAAATGGGGGTCATTAATGTTGGGCTCTTGGATATCGTTAAGATTTTCGATGTAGTCTTGGTGGCCCACATGGCTACCGTTAACACTCATGCTTTTTGAAATATTCACACAAGCAAACAAAACAAAAAAAAAAAAACTTAAGTAAGTCAACTACGACTAATAGTATAGTAACCCAACCAAGGGTTGGGATCGTTCCCACAGTGAGTGGTTTTGAGAATTAGTAGAAAAATAAAATTTAGTTCTAATAAGTCATAGCTAAAGACATTATTGAATGGAAACATGTTAAATCAAAGGGGTGACTCAAGCATCAATTATCAAAGTTGGTTTGTGACAATTGAGCAAAAACAGCAAAAAATAAAGAGAGATGCAAATATGGAGACGGGATTCTTGGGATGTGATAGGAATACGGGTTAGACTAGACTATTGAGTACATTCTTTTGATAGTAAATCCATTGAATATTTGTGACTAGGCTAGACTATAGTGGGGGTAAATTTTCTCTCGAGCAACTTACCTTGAATCAAATGGGTTCCTCTCGGACACCCACTTGCCGCATGAAGAATAGCCTTTGTCTTAGCCCACTCACTCTCTAGAGTTGAGTGTGTGAGAGAAGGACTAAGGTTCACTCTCTTGAGTTGAACCTCATGCCGACCCACTCCCACCGGCCATCAATTTAGTAGTCTTAATTTTACAACCTCTCTCTCGAGCAAGCCGAAAACACAAAGGTGAAATCATATTTGCAACTACAAATTCATTAAGTTCCACCATAACTACTAAACGAAATCACATCTAAACAACAAATAAATCATCAATAAGCAAGACCCAACAAATAATCTAACCCATATTCACAAAATCACACACCAAGAATTGGGGTTTTAGCTAAACATGTAAAAGAGATAGAAATTTATACCAATATGAGTTTGAATTCAAATGGGTATAAAAATTGAAGTCTCAAAACAAGAAAAAAGTGAAGAATCCACAAGATCCAAGTCCAAATTCTTGGAGTTGAAATCCTTTGACTCTTAAAGTTCTTCAAAACTCTCTCCAAACATAGAACTCAAAAATAGAAGAAAAGTTGAAAAATTACTGTTCAAAGCTAAAAGTTGATACTAGAATAATTCTCAATGAGTATTTATAGTTTTCAAAAATCTGTGTTGCAGGGGATCATTCTGCATCGTTAGTCGAGATCGCCGATCAACTCGGTGATCCACCCTTTGGTAGGTTTCATCGTCGTCTTGCTCTATCCTTCAGCATCGTCGTGCTTTTAATCATTAGGTGACATAGTACTGCTTCACGAAACTGCTCGGCGACATTTCGACAACTCCTTTTCACCACCGAATTGATCCTTTCTTTCAGGGCTCAGCACACTGGAACAAAATGCGAGGTAAGACCTTTTGGCAACTCGCCGAATGGATTTGGCGATTCTCAAATCTTCATTTCTTCATTCTTTTAGCTGCTTTTGTTCATTTTTGGTAAGTACTGTCCATGCTTTCCCTCAAACTACGAATACCTGAAACTTAAGGGTATTCATCAAATATTGAGACAAAATATGCATTTGAAGACACTAATTCTATCAAAATATAGGCCTAAATGAGTCCAATTTGTGGACTCATCATTCACCGACCACAAGAGTCTCCAATATGTGTTTAGCCAAAAAGAGTTGAACCTCCGACTAAGAAAATGGTTAGAACTTTTGAAGGATTATGACATGAGTGTCCTTTACCACCCTGGCAATGCCAATGTAGTTGTGGACGCCCTAATTCAATTGTCCATGGGTTGTGTGGCCCATGTAGAAGATGAGAAGAAGGAGTTAGTTCATGATGTTCATAGGTTGGCCTTGTTATGCGTGGAACTAACGGATTCCACCAAGGGTGGTGTCATGGTCCACAATAGTTCCAAATCATCCTTTGTAATGGATGTTAAGGCAAGCAAGACCATTCAATTCTAGTTGAATTGAAAGAGTTGTTAATCAATGAATCCATTGGGGTTTTCTCCCAAGGGGGAGATGAGGTTCTTAGGTACCAAGGTCGATTATGTGTTTCAGATGTTGATGGCTTGAGAGCGCAAATTTTAGATGAAGCTCATGGTTTGTGGTATTTTATTAATTTGGGAACCACCAAGATGTACCGTGATCTACGGGAAGTCTATTGGTGGAATGGTATGAAGAAGGATATAGCGGGTTTTGTAGCCAAATGTTCGAATTGTCAACAAGTTAAAGCCGAACACCTAAGATAGGGAGGCTTGTCTCAAGATATAAATATTCCCAGTTGGAAGTGGGAGTATGTGAACATGGAATTTGTTGTGGGTTTGCCTCGTACTCGAAGTTAACATGATTCTATTTGGGTCATTGTGGATAGAATGATAAAATCTGCCCACTTTATTCCAGTCAAGGTTTCCATTTCGGCAAAAGACTATGCCAAATTGTACATCAATGAGATAGTGAAGTTACATGGTGTTACTTTAACTATCATTTTAGATTGAGGCACTCAATTTACTTCACACTTTTGGAAGGCATTCCAAAAAGGGCTTGGTACTAAGGTTAAGCTTAGCACGACTTTTCATCCCCAAACCGATGGTCAAGCGAAACGTACCATCCAAACCTTAGAAGATATGTTGAGGGCATGTGTTATAGACTTCAAGGGTAATTGGGATGACCATCTTCCATTGATAGAGTTTATCTATAATAATAGTTACCACTCAAGCATTGCCATGGTTCCTTTTGAAGCATTTTGTGGTAAGAGGTGTAGATCTTCGGTTGGTTTGTTTGAAGTAGGTGAAATTACACTAATTGGTCCGAAATTAGTTTATGAGGCCATTGAAAAAGTCTGACTCATTAGAGAGAGGTTTAGAACGGCCTAAAGTCGGCAAAAGTCTTATGTCGATGTTAGAAGGAGGGACCTAGAATTTGAGGTCAATGATTGAATCTACTTGAAATCTCACCTATGAAATGTGTGATAAGGTTTGGCAAGAAGGGGAAACTTAGTCCTCGGTATATGGGCCCTTATAAAATTTTGAAGCATATTGGGAAAGTTGCCTATGAGTTAGACTTGCCAAATGAATTGGCTCTGGTTCACCCGATATTTCATGTTTCTATGCTTAAGAAGTGCATTGGTGATCCAGTATCCATCATTCCTTTAGAAGGTTTAGGAGTTGATGAGAGTCTTTCGTATGAAGAGATTTCGGTAGAGATCTTACACCGGTAAGTCAAATGGTTGAGGAATAATGAAATAGCTTCTGTAAAAGTTTTATGGAGGAATCATTTAGTTGAGGGTGCTACACTGGAGGCCGAGGCCTATATGAAGTCTCTCAATCCTCATCTTTTTCCTTCTACTCCTATCCCAACTTAAAGTAAGTAGTTCTCTTGAGGTTGGTGTCTTGGAAGTCATATGTGATATAAGTGTTCATTATGATTTCCTTATGATATGCATGTTCTTGCGATAATTCATGTGTAGCTTAAAATGAGTATTCATGATATATTTATATATATATATATATATATGTTCCTGATGTTGTTGTGCATTGTAGTTTGATGATTGCATATTCGAATTCATGAGGTGATTTGATGAACATGCTTTGCTATACTTGTGATGATATGGCATATTTGCTCCATAATGTTGTGAATGAGATTATTTTAGTTGGAGAAGGTAGTTCCTCCTATGATTATGTGAAATGATGAGTTTTGTGAATAATTGGTGTGGATGTAGCTCCTAGTTCCTTGTGTTGCTTTGATTATGTCTTGAGATGGAGTTGATGTTTCCTCCTTTGAATTATGCATTATTTTGATGTTGCATGCCTGATGGGCTACTAGTCTTGAGTCTTTAATTTCGTAAGGTGTCTAAATCTTCATTCAAGGATGAATGTTCCCAAGGGGGAGATAATGTAACACTTCGGAAAATGATAGAGTAAACTAGAGTCTAAATGTGAGGGTGAATGTGAAGTACGAGGGTTATAAGAGTCAAGGCCAAGGGCAAGTGCCAAGACAAAGGGGCCAAGCCAAAGCCAAAGGCCAAGGCTGCCCCCAAGCTTGGAGCTACTGCCCCACCTTCACCAGTGGGACCACGAGTCGTGGTCCACACCACGGCTCGTGAACCTTCTTTGGCCAAGGAAAAACGGTTACCTAAAGTCCTAGCTACTGCCTCAACTTCACGAAAGGGACCACGGCTCGTGGTCTTGACCACAGCTCGTGGAGCCCTTCGTGAAGATTACTTGGGCAAGCTAACTTGAGGCACAAAGTAGCCTAGCTACTGCCTCAACTTCACGAGAGGCACCACGGCTCATGGAGCCCTTCGTGATTAAATTTTTCTAGGGTAAGCCACTCTTTGACTGAAATCTAAGCTAGCAGAGTTATAAGACCATTCGAAAATCAGTGGGGTGATATTTCTAGGCTTAGATTACATTTTCTAATAGTCAAGACATTAAGGAGTCTATAGGGATATACAAAATTGAAGTTTTTAACATGTAGGCTAGGTTATATTTTTAAATAAGAATGGCCAAAGCTATACTTCTAGAGGAGAATAAGATACCCGAAGTGTATTAGAATCAAGGAGAACCTCCTTGGCTTCCCCTCTAAACACTTTGTCTCGAATGAGACATAACTTCTCATCATCAAACTGGCACTCATAGATCTGATCAACTAAGGAAGACCACACTTCTATGAAAGCAATCAAACCAGAAGTTTCCTCAAAAATTTGCAACCGAACAAGATTATTGGCTAACCTTTGAACATCTCTAGCCAACAGTTTCTCCTCAACAATGATAGAGGCAGGACTCCCCATACTAAAAGTTTTCCTACTCAAAGCATCGACCACCACATTGAACTTTCCCGAATGAGACATAATGCTGATTTCATAGTCCTTCAGTAATTCAATCCATCTACGTTGCCTAAAGTTCATATCCCTCAAACTGAAAATGTACTAAAGACTCCAATGGTTTGTGAAGACCTCACAATGTACTGCATATGAATAGTGACGCCATAACATAAGTCCAAAGACTACGGTTGCCAACTCCAAATCATGAGTAGGGTAGTTCATCTCATAGGTCTTCAACTAGCTAGAAGTATAGATAATCACCATTCCCTTCTTCATCAAAACACCACCTAACCCGACTCCTAAAGCATCATGATAAACAATAAAGCCTACACCCTCCTTGGCTAAAGTCAATATAGGAGCCAAAGTCAACAAGGTGTTGAGCTTTTCAAAGATTTCCTCACATTCATCAGACGAGTAAAAGCTCACACTCTATCGAGTTAATATGGTCAAATGGGATCCAATAACAGAGAAGATCTGAACAAATTGCTTGTAATAATCTGCTAGGCCCATGAAACTTTGAATCTCAGTAACTAAAGTAGTCCTTGTTGAACCTGTAACTTCCTCAATATTGTCTAGATCCCCTTGAATACCCTTCTTCGACCCCACGTGTCCCACAAATGCAACAAAATCAAGCCAAAACATGCACTTCAAGAATTAGGCATACAACTTCTCTTCCATGATCATTTAAAGCACAATCCTCAAATGCTGATCATGGTCCTCCTCAGTCCTTGAGTATACTAATATCTCAAAAATGAAGACTATCACAAAAGAATCCAAATAAGATCAGAACATCCGGTTCATTAACTCCATAAACACTGTAGGGGGTTTTTGTCAAACTAAAAGACATCAGAAGAAACTCATAGTGCCCATATCGAGTCGTGCAAGTTTTCTTAGGGATATTCGATGTCCTAATATTTAGTTGATGATAGTTGGACCTCAAATCAATCTTTAAAAATAAAGATGCTCCGTGAAGCTTATTAAATAGTCATGAATGCGTAGGAGAGGATACTTGTTCTTCATTATCTCTTTGTTCAACTATCTATAATCAGTGCGAACCCTTATAGCCCCGTCCTTCTTCTTCACAAACAAAATAAGGGAACCCCATGGTGATACACTGGGAAAATAAACCCCTTACTCAACAAGTCCTGCAACTGATTGTTCAAATCCTTCAACTCTGTTAGAGCCATGAGGTTAGGAGAAATAGAGATCGACTTTGTGCCCAGTTCACCTATCCAGAGGAACACCCTGAAGATCTATACAAAGAACATTTGAAAACTCCCGAACCATGGGGTCACAATCAATGGGTGGTGGCTCAACACTAGTATCCCTGATAATAGAAAAATAAGACAAACATCCTCTATCAACCATCCACTAAACATGAATAAATGAGATAATCTTGCTAGGGTAAGAAACACTAGCACCCGTCCACTCAACTCTCGGTATACCCGACATCACTAAGGTCACAATCTTAGCATAAGAATCAAGAGTAACATGATACAAAAAGACTCAATCCATACCCAAGAAACATCGAAGTCTACAATTCCCAGAATGATCAAGTCTATAGAAGTATCATGCCTAGCTAGAGAAACAAGACATGATCAATAAACATGATCCACCACTAAAGACTCACCCACCAATCTAGAAACACAAATAGGCACAAGTACGCTATCACCTATCATATGTAATCCAACAATAAAATATGTTGAAACATAAGAGAAAGTAGACCCTATATTAAATAATACAGATATAGGTTGGCAATCTGGGATGATACCTTTAATAACAACATCAAAACTCTTGACCTCTGGCAACATTGTCCATTTCGACCACCTCTAGTCTGAGTAGAACCCCAACCTTTCCCCTGTTGGGCTATAACTACAATACCAGAAGCCCTGTCCCCTCTGCCTAACTGACTTCTACCTCAACCCCTGGCCGAAGGCATTGAACCTCTAGCTTGAGTATCTGAATATGCATGTTGGGGTCTTGAATAAGTCTATAAAGGGAACTATGGTATTATGTGACCGCATTTCCGACAACTGTAATAAGATCTCAGTGTGAAAGACTATTGCTGCATACTAGATGAGCTATGATGGCCACCTCAGCAAGAAACCATAAGACCCTCATGATCCTTGACCACTTTCAGCTATTTGCATAGATGCATGCACGGGTCCATGACACTGAGATGAATTGCCACCTCTATTAAAACCTTTACCTCCAGAGAATGCGCCAAAAAACTGAGTGGTAGCGTAGACCCTCTTGGTGTCCCCAAATTCCTTTTTAACTATCAATTCTGCCTCATTGGCGGTGCTCACAATGGATCGGAAGGGAGCCCCCTCTTGAGATTCTTTTAACACATAAGAATTAAGGGAGAATGTAAGTTCCCTTATGAATTTTAGGGCTTACTCTGCCTCATCTAGAATGATAGTCATATCATACCTAGTTAACTCATAGAAAAAAGTCTCATACTTAGTAACAGCTAAGCTACCCTGTCTCACGTCCTCAAATCTCATATGACTTTCCTCTCTTACGCTCTAAAGAATGCAATGATCCTGAAAGGCACTAAAGAACACATTCCACTAAATCAAAGGATATCCTACTAGCCTAGACCTTACATAAGTTCTCATCCATTCTAGGCATATCTATGGAGCTAGAGTGCAACAAAATGAAAACCACATGTATCAACCATACCCACTTCTCCCTCTTGCATCTCATAGCACAAAGTCAAGAACTCATAATCATCCTCTCTACCATTTTAGAACTAGGTGGTTTTCATCTTCTGAAACCTCTCATAAGTGTACTAATCATCTGCAGTCAAGACAACCTTAGGAACAACGTGTACATCAACAACTGGTGTCGTAATTATTGGTGGTTGACACACCTAATAAGCAAAAAACAGGGGCCAAAGTGAGTCTATCTATGTAATCCTTCTGATAATGTCAAAATAGGGGCCAAAGTGAGTCTATCTTTCAAATCATGGAAAATCTTTTAACAAGCTTACGTATAGAGGAATTCTACCTTCTTTTGAGTCAATGTCATCAAAGGCAAAGAAATAGATAAGAATCCCTCCACAAACCTTCTATATTAACCGATTAATCCCAAGAAACTTTTGTGATTGGTCCAAAGGGCAGGTCACAAACGAATTTCTCGGTTATCAAAATCAAAACCCAAGAAACTTTTGTAAATTAAAAGTAGACAAAGATTTAGGCCAATTCATAACCACCTCATTCTTCTTAAGATCAACTTGAATACTTTTACCATAGACAATATGGTGAAGGAAAGCAATAAATCTCAACTAAAACTCACACTTATTAAACATAGAGTACAATTCCTGATCCTTGAGAATTTGAAACGCAATCCTCAAATGCTCAATATGTTCAACTTCACTACGTGAGTAAATGAAGATATCCTCAATAAACACAATCACAAACATATTAAGGTATTGCTTAAAGACCTATTCATCAAATCTATAAATGTTGACGGGGTATTAGTCAGTCGAAAAGACATCACCAAAAATTCATAATAGCCATATTGAGTTTGAAAAACCATTTTCAGAATGTCACTTTCCTTCACCCTCAATTATTGATAACGAGACTGAAGATTGATGGGTGGTAGATTTACACTAAATTAGGCCTATTTAGTTCAACAATTAGAGCCCTCAATGCCTAATGGTATTTTTATGATTTTCTGCTATGAAGGCTAAGGTACAAGGCAAGGATGATGTTTGGAAGAATAGCCAAAAACATTGAAAGAAGTGTAAACTCCATATTATTGATCGCCCAACAAGAAGGGCGGATCACCCAACTGGAACGACCTCGCCCAAGATGACAGTGCTCAACACTTAAATTAATTGAGAAAAGTTGGAAATATTATAGAAAAACAATAACTCATCGAAAGCAAATGGCAAACTTGCTGACTATCACGAAAGGCAACAAGACTTGGACAAAAATTGAAGGCTTAAAAGGAAAATGAAGGTGGTACTCGGTGATCCACCAAATGTGAAAGGAGGACTTGAACGAGCTCGCCTACTGAGGTTTACACACTTATGTCTAAAGCAAGATAAAGGTGAGCTAAGGAAAATGACGATCCATCGAATGTGCTTGGCGAGCCCGACTAACATCGCTAAAATTGTCATGGATTGAATTTTGGGTCAAATTTTGGAAACCAATAAATAGCCCAAATGAGAGAGAAAAAAGGGTCCAAAAATCTTTTCTAGAGACTCTTCTTAATACTTTTTCTCCAGAGTTTTAGAGTGAGCAAACTTTACCTTGTGAAGAATATATTTAGTTCTGGGGTTTTCAACTTTGCTAATAAAATTTACAATTTGAGGTTGAATTCAAAGGGAATTTTTCTTATAATTGATTAATTTCACGTCACCCATGCCTGCTTTTATGAAATGTATAATTTCTTTAAACTTTTTGATGGTTGGCTAAAATCCTAAAGTCTAGCGTTGCAATTATGGAGTTGGGTGTTGAATAAATGTAGTGGGTATTGTGTTATGCTCTATTTTGTTGTTGGTCATCTATGGATTTGGGATAATTATCATGTGTTTGACTTATTAGTTAAGGTTGCAAACTTAATCCTACTTCCGATCTCCAATTGATTATCAAAAGAGATTGATTGGAGTGGGCAATTAGTTTGATACTTACAATTTACGTTTGATGTATGTAGTTTACTTGAAAAAGAGATTATGAGTCGGATCTATTTGCCTTATTTCTGCATCAAAAGAGAGAATAGAGTAAGGTAATGGTTTGTTTAGTTATGCGTATAGATGAGATCAAAAGGAGATTCTATAAAATGATGCTATGAGATCAAAAAAAGATTAGTGCCATTTAAGATGAACCAACCTATCCATGTGCGATCAGCACTATAGAGCAACACAATTACCCCTCTGTGATATCGATTTCCAATCCCCACATGCCTAAACTACTAGTTAATTATTTGAAATTCTGAAATTAAATTTTAATTGTTATTCTTGATAACAAAATCCTTTTCATCAATTTAGTGGAATCATCCACCTATTGTTCTTATTGCTGCAAATGAATTAATAAACATTCTAAACTTCTTGATAGAATTCCTTGCACTATATCACTCTCTATGGGATTCGACCTCAACTCCTAGTTGGGTATTTTATATTGACGATGATTGTTTAGTATTTGGATTTGTTTATCAGAGTATTGTATTTTGAGCATTATAAAAAAGTGGCACCGTTGCTAGGGAGTGATGGCTAAGAATTCCATTTGAGAAATTAGTTTGTAATTTTTTTTAGTTCTAGTAGATTGTTGCTTGGTGCTGTGGTGTGTTGATTTGAAGTTTTAGAATATGAGTGACCACGATCACGATAGTGACAATGATAGTCACTACAGATAAAATGACAATATGGGTGATTTGAATGATATGCACATGAACGTCATTCAAACCATAAGAGCCATCTAGCTACCTCTTATAGTAGGGAGGGCAATTTTCATGTAACTGGAAAAATGCTAGAGTTGCTCCGATTGAGAGGAATGTCTCATGAAGATCCCCATGAACACCTTCAGAATTTTATGGATGTATATGGGTCGTTTGTGTTCAAGAACATTTCACCAAAGTCCACCAGGTTAAGGTTATTCCCATTCTCTTTGATAGGTGAAGCTACAAGTTGGTTGGCGGAATTCCCATACATTCCAATCATCTTATAACCTAGTTCTGGCAAGATCTCAAGGGTCTTTTTGGATTGTAATGGGGCAGAGGGTTAAGGTATGATAAATTTGGCTCAGTGACATCACATTTTCAAAGCATTGTTGCAATCATCTTCACCTTTTCTGAAGCACTTTTCATTATTTTTCACTTGATAACTCAAACTTTGACTTGTCAATCAATTTATTGGAAAGCCATTTTTACTTTACCAAACTTTTTTTTAATTTCAATTTTCAAATTGTTGTTCATCATAATCTCTCTTTTTTTATATGAAGGGGTTCCTTTTTTTTGTAACACACTTAAAAGTTGAGTCTCACTTCATCTTTCTTTGCCTACCACTTGGCTTTCTTTCCTACTTTTTTTCCAATCCCCCAATTTAAGCTTTTGGTCTAAGTTGACTATTCAAACAAACCAATGCTTCAAAAAGGATTTATAGGTGAGAAGTTAGGAATAATTTTTCTCAATCGATATCAAGATGGTGGTCAACAAATGATTTAGGCTCAAATAATGCCAAAATTGTTGCACACCTTCACAAGGTAGTCACAGAAAGGGTATGAACATTTGGGTTCCCTCTTGAAATTTCTGCCAAAGATCATTTCTTACATTCACCAAAGCTAGACGACTGGACTAAGAATATAAATTCTAAGATTCAACAAGTATGCTTCAAAGTAAAACCTTACCATACACGACACTTCAAATACAATTATTAAGCATAGCCCATCAAGATCAAAAGCTTACGTGCAATGTTCAATTCAAAGCTCACATAAAAATGCAACTAGTTAACACAAGATTCAAAAAAATCAATCAAAAGTGCAGCCAAATTGACTTCTTCTTACAATACCAACACTATATACAATGCTCATCATGAGTAATATCCAAGACATTTATATTGAACACAAACTATCCTCGAATAGTCATAAATGAAAATTAAAATATTTCAAAAATTTAAAAACTCATGGGGAAAATGATAATGGAGAGACACAAAATCCATCAAACTACCAAAATAAAACAAAAAATTAACAAGATACTACAATTCTCCAAAAGTAACAAAATACAATAAAAAAGGAAATATTCGCACAAGCACCCTTACCCCCACAAAAATAAACATAACAATATCCTCAATGTGGAATAAAATAAAAAGAGTACTAGATGAGAGGTAAATTCCCCCTGATAGGCTATGCTTGTAAAGTTTTGGCATCTCGAGTCTCAGGAGGAGTGATATCATCCTGGCCATCAGTACCCGACAAATTAATCACTAGAGGTAGCAAAGGACTCAATCGGGACATTAGTGCCCGGTACATCAACATGAGGAATGGTGGAGTCTAAACAGACTATATTGGTGCCAACTAAGAAGGCCTTCTCAAGGGATCTCTCCAATGAAGCATAGACCATCGTTTCCTCAAGATCATGAAGCTCCATAAGTGTCATAATAATCCAATTCTGATCCTTCTCCTTCCTAATCTCCTAATCATTTGTCTCTTCATCATCCATATCCTCAACTCTCTCATCCTTATCATCATGAGCATTGATATCAAAAACTTCACAATAGTCCTACCACCCGCACTCGGTTGCTCAGCCATGCTCGACACACTAGTAAGCATATCCCTAGGTTCATCAGGCAAGGGAATCTCACCCTACAACACAAAAATATCTATAGACCTCAGCTAGTCTACATCAATCCTAAGAGTACCTATCTCAGCTCTCAAATATCTGAAATACCCTCAACCTTTTCTCGTGCCTCTAACTAGTAGTGAGGTTATCTAACCTCTCTTCATGTGATACTATAGTGGCCTCGTACTGAGCTAACATATCTATCATGGGCCAAAGCAGCCTCAATATCCCGATCAATCATCTTAGGTATAAACTTTCAACCCTAGCTGCCCTCACATCTAGTTACAAGGCAAGATTGCCTTTTTGGTAGATCAGGACCTAGGTCAAGAGGGGTCAGGACATAGGAGTGGGGGAAGGAGAACTAGCAATTGAAGCAGAGGAAGAGGGATAATACAGGGCTGGGCTGTACCTGGTTGCTCCATAGAAGGAGTGGAAGGATTGGCATCAACCTCAAGAGCAACAAGATCTACCACGAGCATAATATCTAGTGGTGGTGCCTTCCGCCTAGCCACATCATTCTATAAGTAATCAGCCTTGATCCGATGGATATGATTAGAGGAGGCTAGGGTGATCCATACATCAATCTTCTCCTGAAAGGGAATTCCTGGATTTTCACATTGTTGGGTGATCAAGACCAGAACTTGAAGGGATGTCTACACTTGTCTGGCATTCATTAGTATCTCATCAGTAATAAGACCACCAATAATGATCTCTTTCATGTTCTTGATGCTTCCAACTAGCCTAACTTTCAGAAGCCAAAAAATGGAATCATTCTTAGATGACATGATATTGCTTCTAATGAACCCGAACCAGTATCTGGAGGCAACATTCATATCTTTCTTTTCAATATTTGCTTCCTGAACCATCTATGCCGAGGAGATGTCAAAGATAAGAGGAGCCAACCAACCCTTTAGTTCCTCTAACTCTTTGTTTATTCTGAGTGTCAAATATGCATTACTAGTTCCTTTTGTATCCAATATATCATTTATCTTTCCTCCTTGGCATTGCAGCATCTTGCCACCAACTTTGACTTCTTCCAAAGGATTCCAAATTATGTCCTTCTTCTTCTTATTTGGGAAAGCTTTTGTGCAAGGTTCATAGAACTCCCGTACCCATGCCATGACATAAGGAGGTCGAGGTCTTGTAAACCTCTCAAACCCATGAAAGTCATATCTCATATAAATGAGTAGTCACTCATCACCCCAAAAGTGAAGAGTTTTCTTTCCTCTAAAATAGTCTGTTGTCAGTAGCCTTAAGCCTTTTTAGGGCTCTTAGAGTGAAGATCGAGAGAACTCAAGAAGTGGATGCTTGATCTTGAGAAGGCTGCACTAACTTGGAGCGGATATCAGTCCATTTTCTAACAACTCCTTTTCTTGGTTGCTCATTATCACATATCGAGCAGCATAAAGTGGTTTGTTGTTGAGAAGGTTTATTTATGGCTATCCCTTTTTGCCTTTTTGGAGGAGGAGACAATTCCCTGTCAGATTTTGTATCAGAAGTCCCAACATGTTTCCCTATTTTTAGCCAATTCCTTTAAGGCACTAGCATTCAAACATAGATTTGGTCAAGTTTTGTTTAAAGCAAACCCAAAAGAAGACATATTTGAAAATTTTGTTGTAAGGGTCGCCTACTGAGAAGCCAATCCACCTAATAGTTTAGGCAAGCTAAGGTGAGCTCGTCGAAGTTGATAGTGTACAATTTCAAAGAATTCGGGCAAGATGGGTGGAGTCACTGCCAACTCAGCGATTCACCAAATTGGTTTTAAAGAACATGTATAAAGGGTGATGTCCACTCACTTGGTGATACACCGGGTGAGTTTCGGTAGACTAAAACATGCCTGCCAAATGGGAAATTACCCAAGTCATAATTCAAGCAAGAAAGGCAAGATGTTACTTACTCAGAGATTGACCTAATTACCTTAGGGAGCTACGACAATCCTGCCAAACAGATGATGTTCAGCCGAGTGCCGATTTTCACAAAATTGACCACAATACGCAACAATACCCAATTCTCAATTAACTATACAATCTACCCACAAGCTTTTATTACCCATGGATACTAAAAATTCCCCTAAATAGCACAAAGTCTTACCTAAAATGATTATTTGATCTTAAGGAAGTTGTCACTCCATCTATCATTGGGTAAAACCACGCAATAGGAGCGACATTGGGCTAATCAGACTTCACCCATACAAAATTCAACAAAGACCTAGAATACACAAGGGTTCCACTTAATATTTTCTCCAACATAAGCAATTTTAGAAATTTTGGGCACAAATTCGACTATCTAACATATGGGAAATGTTCAATAAGATCTATTTAGCATTACCTAAACATATTAAACAACAATATGCTTCAAATAGCAGTAAGACCACAATAAATAACACAAATATACATATAAATGATAAGATAGAGATTGAACACCAACCTTAGATAGTAGCACAACATAGAAAATAAGGGAAATAGGTTGGGGTTGAGATGCAAGCAATCAAACACACTCCAATCACTCAAAATCATGCACAAGAGGCACTCAGACACTAAAATGAGGGCATTGGAAGCCTAGGAGGGAAAATAAACACAAATAAATGAAAGGGTTTATCTTTGAATTTTAAAAGACTCTTGGCCTATTTAGCTCAAAACCCATTAGAAGGATTATGACTAAGGTCGCCAAATGCATTTTGTGAATCGCTGAAGGAGCTAAAGCTCACTGATGAGGGTATGAAAGGATACCAAACTTGAAGGTTGATTCAGTGAACTTGATAGAGTTTGCATAGTGTACTTTCATGTATTTCCAATTGGAGCTTAAATCGCCTAAGTTGATAGTACACTTTTTCACCTTTTCCAGCTTAGAAGGCGGACATGAATAAGTCTGCACAATGTCTTCAGTGGATCACCGACATGGTTTTGGCATCACTTAAAGTACCTTTCTTGGCACTTAGACTTCATTTCAACCTACACTCACAACACATATTATTAAAAGCAATAAAAAAAAAGTAAAGCTTGGGTTTCCTGCCCATAAGTGCCTCATTTAACTTTGTGGGAGAACATTGTTCTTAATTCCTCAACAATAATTCTTGGGACTTAGTATGGTATCACTTATAAAGGTTCCTTTTTGCCTTGGATTGAGATGGGTGGAGATCTGACACATTTAAGTCACCATCTAATTGATAGACACTGAATGAGAGGTCACTATTTAAGATAAGTAGATAAGCCAGTTTTCAAGTCTTTCAACACCTTGTCTAACCCTTCAACCTTGTTAAGGATCCATGTGAGTATTTTTCTCTATCGGGTTTCCTTCTGGACTAGATGGTTCTTTTGGTCTTGGATGATCATGGGGAGAAATGTACCTATCTTTTTTTGCCTTCTTGTCTCTCCAGTTTGAACCTCTCCAATCTTTCCAATCGTTATCCTGTTCCTTGTTCCAACCTTGGTTTCGACCTTATCGTTGGTAGTTTGGGTGAGAACCCCCCCCCCTTCTCCAATTTGTTTCTCAAGTATTGTACTTATTCATTGTACAATGCGTCAAAATTGGTATCTTTCGGGCACGGCCTACTACTTGTTCCAACCACATTAATTGGTTTCAATCCACCTCTCATGACATGTTTGGATAAAGAATCAAGTTGACTTACCATTTAGTCCATGTTTTCATCTTGCTAATGATCCCTCTCAATTTGTTCTTTTCTCATGCTCAGTTGTAAATAAGACATTTGGTCCTCTCTAGTATGCCATGCTCGGTTGACTTTGGTAATGTCATCTAGCAACAATGATGCTAACTCATATAGTTGTCCCATTAAAGAACCTTGGGCAATTTTATCAACCACACCTTTATTGATTGAATCAAGGCTATAATAAAAGTATTGTAGCAGTAAATATTCTGGGACACCATATGTTGGACATTGCAAGAGTAATTTCCAAAACCACAACCCTGTCTCATGTAAAGATTCACCATCAATTCTCTTGAAGTTTTGGATCCGGTCCCTAAGATTTACTATCTTCGAGGGAAGAAAGAATATGTCCAAGAAGGCTTTAATTAACTCCTCCCAAGAAGTGATAGAATCATTTGGCAATTCTGCCAACCATCTTATAGCTTCACCTATCAAAGAGAAAGGCAATAACCTTAACCTTATGGACTCTTGTGAGATATTCTTGAACACAAATGGCCCACATACATCTACCAAATTCCGAAAGTGGTCATGGATGTCTTCATGAGCTAAACCTCCATTCATTCCTCTCAATTGGAGTAGCTGTAGAATTGTCCCGGTTACATGAAACACAACCCTTCATGTTGTAGGAGGTAACCGGATGGCTCCCATGATTTTAATGATGTTCATGTGCATGTTATTCAAATCACTCATATTATCATTTTGTATGTAGTGTCTATCATTGTCACTACTGTGGTCACTCATGTTTTGCACATAAAACGACACACCAAGCAACAATCTACTACTACTAAACAAATTTACAAACTAATTTCTCAACTGGAATTCATAGCCATCACTTTGCGGCAGCGGTGCAATTTTTTATAATGCTCAAATGAGTCTCTAAAACAAATATAAAGAGTAAGCGGTTGTCATTAATAAAAGTACCTCACTAAGAGTCAAGGTCAAATCACATATAGAATGATATAGTGCAAGGAATTATATCAAGAAATTTAGTATGTAAATCATTTTACTTGTTGTAGTAAGAACAATGGGTGGATTATTCCGCCAAATTTACAAATAGGATTTTGGTATAGAGAGTTACTATTAAACTTAAATTTCTAAAATTCTAGTAAGTAACAAGTAATCTAGGGGCGCAGGGATTGAAAATTGATTTCACGTAGGGGTAATTGTGTTTCTTAATAGTGTTAAATATTCATGGATGGGCTTGGTTAACTTCAATGACACTAATCTTTTTTCAATCTCATAATATCAGTTCATAGAATCTCCTTTCGGTCTCATCTATGTACATAACTGAACAACCTACTACCTTACACTAGTCTTTCTTTTGAACATAATTAGGTCAAATAGATCTGACGCATAAACTCTTTTTCAAGCAAACTATAGATAAAACCTAAATTGCAAGTATTGAACTAATTAACCATTCCAATGAATCTCTTTCGAGCGTCAATCTGATATTAGAAGAAGGATCAAGTTTGAACCCTTAAGCTATAAGATAAACCCATGCTAATTAGCCAAAATACATGGACGAACAACAACAAACAAGTGCAAAATACAATACCCACTACATTAAATCAACATCCAACCCCATAATTTCACCCCTCGACTTTGAGGTTTTAGCCATCCATCACAAAATGTAATGAAATTATACCTTTCATGAAAGTAGCAAAGGGTGACATGAAATTACGCAATTATAAGCAACACCCACTTTGAACTCAACTTCAAATAGTAAATTTTAAGAGTAAAGTTAAAAACCCCAAGACTAAAGATGTTCACAAGGTAAAATATTTCTCTCTAGAAGGAAAAACTCACTTCAAAAGTCTCTCCCAAAAAAACCATTTTCTTTCTAATTTGGTCTATTTATACTTTTTCAAAATTTGGCCAAAAATTCACCACGTGACCACTTCAGCAACGTTAGTCGGGCCCACCAAGCTGATACAGCAGATCGTTGTTTGCTTCTTAGGTCGCATTTCTCTTGCTTTAGACTTCAGGTGTTTGAACCTTAATCAACAAGCTCATTCGAGTCTTTCTTTCTCAATAGGTGAATCATCGAGTACCACATTTGTTCACCTTTCAAGCTTGCAATTTTCCTCTAAGTCCTATCATTTTCGGTGATGGTCAGCATGTTTAGCCTTTGCGTTAGGCTTGTCATGTTTCCTTTTAAGTTTACTAACCTACCTCAAGTATTTCAAGAATTAAGCATTGTAACTTTGGGTGAGGTCGTGCCAATTGGGCAATCCACTCTTCTTGATAGGCGATCAACAACGTGGAGTTTACATTTTTTCCCCGTGTTTTTGGCCTTCCTTCTAAATATTCATCCTTACCTTATCCCTTAGCCTTCATAACTGCCAATCATAAAATATTATTAGAATATGACATAATTAGCCATTGAGGACACTAATTATTGAAATTAATAGGCCTCAAATGAGTGTAAAACTACCACTCATCACCACGTCCCAGAAGAGTTTCTATGGACCAATAAGATGGTTGATATACCGTGAGTTTATGGCATTTTTGACTCATTTCACTTAGAGTTTGTGTGTATCTTGGGCTAGTTTGTTGTTAGCAATAATGTTTTTGTGTAATTCCTGCCGGAAATAAGCTTGGAAGCTGGTTGATTTAGACAAGAGCTGAAAAGTGCAGAAGGAGCCATTGATGGAGCCAACTAGGGACTGTAGGTCCATCAACAAGCCATAGGTGGGCGGTCATAGGTGCTAGTCAGAAAGTTGATTTCCAGTACTCAAACTGTGGAGTGACAGGATGGAGCGTGGTTCAATCCACGGACTATAGGTGCAACTATCTTCTGAAGGCTCTGTAATATTACTTAAGTGTTGATCCACAGAAGGAGACCACAGACTATAGGTTGACCCATGATCAGTAGGTCGAGTCATCGACAGAAACCGCGTACAAGCTGTTGTTTCCTTATTTTGTTTCCTAGTTGGACTGGGGTTAGTTTTCTATAAATATTAGTTGTAATTTTTGTTATTGGGGATTAGAGATTATTGTAAGGTTTTAGTTTTTGGTCTTTTAGGGATTATTTTGCAAACACATAGCAATTTAATTTCTGGAAGTTGGTTTATACATGAATTTCAATTTAAGATTTTGGGTTTCATCTATTTTAACGGTAAGTTCATGAATTCTTCTGACCTAATTATGAATTGTGAACTCTCAAGCATGAGTAGCTAAATCCACAACTAGGGTTATGGGAACCAAGAGCAATTAATAAGGTATGAATAATAATTAAGTAATTCTTGAATAGTGTTTATGCATGTATTGTTAATCCTTTCGTTTAGAAGTCTTTTTAACTAATGCAAACATTAGAACTTGCCTCGTTCCTACTTGCCTTACCAAAGGGGTAACGAATGAGAAAAGGGTTAAACAACAGAGATTTAGTTAAGGATTTGCTTCTATCTAATAGTCTGACTTTAATCAATTGAAGTGAGCGTGAAAACCCAACTAAATTGACAAAATGACTAATCTGGAATGAAGGTAAGGGTTACTAAAGCACACTATACTTACCAAGTTTCGAGGTGAAAGTTCCTGCTAGGATTACCAATCACGGAGGAATACAAAACTTATTGGCCTTGCATGTCAACACTAGAAAAGGATTATTACTATTAGGATTACTGTGTTAAGAACTTGTGGGGAACACATATATCCTAGTTTCCATCTTATATTGATAACTCAAATTGTGACTCTTGCTTACTTGTCACTTAAACATTCAAATCAACAAATTGTTACCTATTTACAAAACCCCCCTGTTTACTTTTCTTGGAAATAGTTTTGACTAAACAGAGATAAAAGTGTGTTAAGTTTAAGTCTGAACCGTATTCCTCATGGGATCAACCCCAACCTACAAGTTGGGTTCTTTATTTGGCAACGACAGCTTATACTTCTTTAGGAAGGTGTAATTTTGGCATATCAGTGGTCCATAGAAACTTATACAACCTATAAGAAGTGGTTGTATGAAGGTTCCAGATTTGGTGAAATTTTGATATATGTAGGGTCAATGGATAGGTCTATAGACCGTACAAAGTCCTACGATATGTAGCCCAATGCTTTTAAGAAGGAAATGATACTTAGAGGAATTTTGGCCTTAGTTTCCACAAAAGGGACCTACGAGTGATAGAAAGTTGTATGGTCCGTAGACTATGGCCGTGGAATTTATCAGAAAGTTGAAGTCCATGTAGTCCTTCTTAGGTTGACAAGTACGATTTGTAGAAGTTTATACGGACTGTACAAAGTGTCAGTAGAAGTTGTTCGATAGTTTTTAAGTAGGGTTAGTTTAGTCTTTTCCCACCCTTTCAAAGCCTAACCCTAATTTTTTCACACTTATAAGGCTCTAAACAATACCATTCGACCCTAACACCCCCATAATAATTCCCAAGACTTAGAGCAATGATCCAACTAGAGAAAGCTAGGGTTTTCAAGTGTTCATTAAGTTTCTCCAAGATCTTTATTCTTCTTGGTAAGTAAGTCTATTCATAGTGTTGGACTAAGTTCATCCAAACGCCCTACATCTTAATGTAGTTAGTAAAGAGATTAAACTAGGGTTTTACCCAAAGCTCCATGAGTTTCCACACTAGGTTATTTTCTTATTTTGAGTTTAGATTCTTGAGTATTACGATCATGCTATTCTATACATTTGATATTTTGAGTTCTTGTTCATGGTTTATATTATCACGTGAACCATAGTTATTGAGTTTTGTTGAATTCTTTTTATATATTGACTTTAATAATTTAATGTGCGTCCAAGAAGAAGCTTTGTAGTATCTTTTGAGAAGAATTTAAGGTAGCACTAATGGTTCCAAATGTATTATTTCATACTTAAAAGGAAGTACTATTTTAAGAAAATCATATACAAATTTCAAAAGCATTTCAGACAAATAAAGTAATGTTTAGTTACCCGATAAAGAGGGTCTTGTGCGTATTAACTCAATCTAGAGATTACTCTTTATGAGCATATATAGCAATATTTTGAGACTTATATTGTGCACCGATTTGGGTAAGAGTTCATATGACTAAAACCCCAAAAATTATGTGACAATGTAGGATAGGATCGTACAGTCATTGGGACAAATCTTCACTGCCTCTAACAAGGGTTATTATAGCAATCTATAATCTATAAGTTAAAGTCATGTCCTATAGCCTGGAAAGGTATACGGTAGCTCTGGTAATATGGATACAACGTTGTATCATCATGAGGCTCATATGGTTGTCGATTAGAGAAACTCCCAAGTAAAGTAACGTATTTATATATTCATAAATTTTGTATTTACTATTATTTTAACCTAATAGAAAGAGTTTAAATGACTTTCATCATGATCCATGTTGTACTTTAATTGAGTTACTTTCAATCCTCTAGTTCAATGTTTGTTTCATTCAGCCTTATTACATAACATGTACTGATGTCATTAAACGTTCATCATTTGATGATGTAGATATAGGTATTTAGGATCAACAATAGGTGCTTCATTGTGATCTTATTATCCATCTGTCATATTTCGATAAGACTTCCTTGCATTTGGAAGGCGCCATTTTATTTTTTAGTAATAGTAGTGTTTTGAGATGTTGTGGGTCTTGTCTGGACACATATCTTCAAACATTAGAAACTTCGTAGATAGGCATGTGTAACACCTTGGTCTTAGAAAGAGCTAATTTTAGAGAGGGACTGAATTGGACAGAGCTAATTTGAAATTTATTCAAGTTATGCTTAATTTGAGAGTTTTGGGTCAACTTCAAATGACCAAAACATTTAGTACTTAATGAGTTAGGTGGTCCATAAGGTATCAAATAAAAGATGTTTAGGTCCTCTTTCCAACACCACCAATTTTAAAAAATTCCCAATTCAGATGAGGGAGATATGTCCGTTTGAGTTCAGCCTGTCCGATTAAGGAAATTCATTCGAATTAAGGAGGGGTATTTTGGTCTTTTCCTTACCCCATTATCCTAAAACGGTTTTTCACCCAAATAGGTGTCTAAATAGATTGAGATCACTTTTCACAAATCCTCAACATGGTTAGGGTTATAAAGAGAAGTTCAATAGGAGAAAAAGGAGAAGTTTAAGTGTTCATTCAAGATTCTTACGATCTTTGAGGAATTTCATCAAGGATTTGATCCTTAGAAGATATGTAAGCATTCAGAGTGATGGGTTCGTTTAACATCATGCCAATCATGAGTTTTTTGATTTAATTTCATAAATGAAAATCCATGTATTGAGGTTCTTGATTAGTTTCTTGAGGTTTCGTTCTTCATTTTTTGTAAATGGGGTTTTGATGAGTTCTTAAGGCAAGAATTTTGAGTTTTGGGGGATGTTCTTGAAGAGATTTGAGTAGATTTTCACTTACTAATGTGGTGTATATGAATCTAAGAGAGATTGGAAGGAATCAATCGATTATAGGTGAATTGGGGCTGAAAATCGAGAAGAAAAATTCATCAGAAATTTTTGGAAATGGGCCGAGGCGTCGTGTCCCCGATGCACCAGCAAGCGTGGCATTATGCGCTAGAATTATGCCAAAAACCAGCCCCAGTAAGGGGAGGCCCGGCATGGGGCGCCACCCATGCATCACAAAGAGTCAGGCCACTTTTCTTTTTCGTTCAAGTTCCGCTCTTGTTCCTTTTAGTCGAGATTTCTTTCTTTTCTTAATCCAAACTATTTAAACCTTCATTAATCATCAACAGATCCTATATGTTGTGAATCATAACTCTTGAATTCACATTTCAAATTCAAGAAAAGATTAAGAGTCAAGTTTGAGAGAGACTTTTGAGTATTTTTGACAAGTCTTTTACAAACTTTTAAAATATGTTTTAAGACTTGAGTATGAGGATGAGCAGAGTTGAATTAAGCCTTTTAAAATAAATATGACGAAACTAAGTATTCCCAAGGGTAAATATTTTTACATTTCAAATGAGAGGAAACTTCGATTTCCAAATGAGTTCATGAGGAGTTTTGATCACTATCTCTTTTAAGATAACCTTTTGAATAATAATCTCAAAGTTTGAGGATGAGGAAATGTTTTTAAACAAAGAAGCATGAGTTATATTATTGGGAGTAGTATTGAGCACCGATACGGGGATGAGTTCAGACAACTGAAAGTCCTGATAAACTATGTATGCCAACATAGGTAAAAAGGGTCATACTTTCTAGATGATTTCTTATTGTTTTTAAGCATAGATTAGTGGATCCACTTAGTTGAGGGTGTCCTATACTGTGGCAAGGTATAGGACAGCTTTGGCAGTGTTGGCGAGATGACAATCACATAGCTCATAGAGATAGTTGTCGATTAGAGAAATTCCCAAATAAGGGTAAAGGAGTAATTATTGTATTTCTAAATACATTGAGTTATTATGTACTATTTTAAAATATTTATTTATAATGCATCTCTATTGTTGCTTTTATATTGAACTGGTTGAGTACTTCTGAGTTTGAGTATCATGGAGTATCATTGAGTTGAGTTGAGTATTTTCTTCCTTTTTATATGTTCAAGATTCTGTATGTGCTATAGAGTTACCCTTGCATGCTCGTATATTCCATGTACTGATGTCATTTGGCCTACATCTTTCATGATGCAGATACAGGAGCTCTGTTGATACCACTTCCAGTTCCAGAGTTTCTTTGGTAAGCCTCCTTACTTCGGAGGATTCCACATTTCAGTCGTATTAGGATGTCATCGGTCCTGTACCGACATCCATCATAGTTGTTAGAGGCTTCATAGATAGACAATAATTTTTTGAGGAGTATATTTCATTTCCATGGTTAAATGTTTAAGACATGAGTTGCCTCTTTTAGCCAGTTGAATGTTTTATTTAAAATATTCTTGTAACACCTCAAAAATTTATTCTTTGAATACAAATCATTTGTCCTAAGTTTATGAGCTTGAACCGGGGTGATGTACTACTTGATCATGTGCTTTTAGGTTCTCTACCAAGTGTAGAAATGGTATCGGAGTCATTTAGGGTCATAAGGGACCTCTAACACTAAGTCAAGTTCAAAGTCTTTCAACAGGCAAAGTTTTTCACATTAGTTTATGCGAGGTTCAACTTCAAATGATAATGTCTCTTAGAATATGCATAGTTACGCAGCCCATAACCTATCAAATTAAAGGTCTATGAGTCTTCTTTCCAAATCCACCAAGTTTGCATTAATTGGAGTATGGAGTAAAAAGTTATGCCTAATTTACTGAAAACTATCTTGCCCCACGTGGCCGAGGAATTTTCCGCGAGAGACAGAAGCTACTACTTTCCTGTTTGCCTGAGGCGTTCTCTACGCGGGCGCGCGAGCGTCTGGGTCTTTAAAAAACCCTTAAATATGTAGTTCACCTCCTTAGTTCATAAATTTACACTAGAAAGAGAGATTTCAAGAAACTAACTTCCTCCTTGGTTCATTCATCATCCGAGGTTAGATTTTACCATATAACTTCATAATTCCTTCATCTTAACATGAATTAATATCTCCTACTCATGAAATTGATAGAGTTTTAAAAAAAGCTCCTCAAGAACTCATCTCTAAGGGTCAAGAAAGAAATTCCTGTAATCATTTAATCTAAAGATCTCACCTTTCTCAAGAATTTGGAGCGTATAAGGTATGTAAGTGTTGGAAAACTATATGCACAATGGAAGCATACCATAATCTTTACTGCATACATGAATAATAGATAACCAATACTGTTTATTCTAGAACACATAAACTTGCTGAAATTTAATTCAATAAATACCTCTTGAAGCGTGAGCAGATACCGAATCCCCAAGTTAGACATACCTTCAAGCAAATATACAAGATCAACAGCAGTTATGGTCTTCTATAGTGATCCACAGTTCACATCCGAACCCTCTCCATACTTGGGTGGACAAGTATGAATTGAAACCTTCAATCTCATTCTAGGTTAGGAGAAACCCTACTTATAGAGATTTCTTCCCAATCCAAAGAGGAGAAGAAAATCCACGTTTTCTTGAAAAAACCAAAACCAACGTTATTCTCCTCTTTTTCTCCTAGAAATAGGATTCTGAGTTCTAGTTTAATATGGGCACTATAGGGACCACGATATTAATTATTGAGGCTTCCTATTATGGAAATAATTCCAAATAATTAATTTGAATTTATTCTGACCATTATAACTTACAAATCATTCCACTAAAAATTCGTAATTGCACTCCTCTATATATTTCGAAATGTCCCATTAACCACTTATGTAATTCCCCATGTTAATACTACAGACACTAATCAATAAATTAAATTATTGACGAATTTAATTTAATGATTAATTTCCTTTAGAGCACTGCTTAATTTATTTCATGTGTAGAATTCATAAATCCACTTGCAAGGTTTGACACGATGAAAACTTATAAGTTTATCAAAAAGGCATATCAATCAATATCTATAACGACACATGAATTCCATCAACTAACTAATTATTTCACCAATATATATTATTATCTACCAGGCATATTGATCCATCTCAGAATCTCACCTTTTAATAAATCAAAATGATAATTACTATATACAGATCATAATACTTATATCAGGATTAAGAATATAAGTACATTTAACAGTTCAGAAAATATGCTCTTTTCAGCCAGTCTAAAACAACAATTTGTACTCGGTCCCGTTCAATACATACAAATACACTAGCATAAGAAGTTGGAACTATACCGTACCCATAATTAAGATAAATTACATATAATCTTATGCTACAATCATACTGATGGCATGTCCAATTTCCATCCAAGATTATGAACAAAAAATTTTATACTTATAAGAACCAATGATTTAATCCTCTGTGTATAAGCTAAAACTCTACACACTAAATCATCTACTATATAAGTAAAGAGACACCATAAACGAATATATGATCTACTAAAACTGAATAATTATTTATTCAATAATAAATATTATATCTTATTGTATGGTTAATAGTATATATCCCAACAATCTCCTAGATAGATTTTTAACCATCACAATTGTTATAATGTACTATACACATTCCTTTGTTAATTAACATACACATCCCTATGCTAGACATACCTCTAAGCGAATCTACAAGATCTACTTCAGTTATGGTCTTCTACAGTGATCCCAAGTTCACATCCGAACTCTCTTAACACTTGGGTGGGCATGTATGAATAGAAACCTTCAATCTATTTCTAGGTTAGGAGAATTCCTACTTATATAGATTTCTTCCCAATCCCAAGAGGAGAAGAAAACTCACGTTTTCTTGAAAAAACCAAAACAAACATTGTTCTTCGTTTTTTTCTCCTATGAGTTCTGGTTAAATATGGGCACTGTAGGGACCACATAATTAATTACAGAGGCTTCCTATTCTGAAAATAATTCCAAATAATTAATTTAAATTTACTCTAGCCATAATAAATTATTCCACTAGAAATTCGTAATTTCACTCCTCTATTTATATTTTGAAATTCCAATAAACACTTATGTAATTCCCCATGTTAAGATTACATATATTAATCAATCAATTAAATTACTGACAAATTTAATTCAATGATTAATTTCCTTTAGAGCACTACCTAACTTATTTCATATGTCGGATTCATAAATCCACTTGCAAGATTTGACACGATGAAAACTTATAAGCTTCTCAAAAAAGCATATCAATCAATATATATAACGAGACATGGATTTGACCAATTAACATACACATTCCTTTCTTAATTTCAATTTTTTTATTCTCCCACACAACACATATGTTGGACAATCCTATATTTGTACATGTCACAAATTGGACTTACGTCAAATCCAACTAGTTGTATAGTTGTTCAAGGTACTTATTTGAAAGAAATTGAATTCAAAATGTGATATGTAGTTATTAGACCATATCCCAAAAGAAACAAAATAACTAATAATAAGTCAATAATTATTCTTATCATCTTCATAAGAGTCTACTTCTTTTCGCTTCTACACCAATCTATTAAAGAGTGTCTAGTGTAGACAATTGAAATTCAATTATTCTATAAGATAAGTGACTCATGAGCTCTGCAGAGAGGTTCACGTCACTACAATCAGATTGCAGTGACTTTATATATTTTTTCATAATGCTATTTTCATTTGTCTTAAATATTTTGTGTTTATCAAGATATTTAGACTTACATAACATCAAAAAATAAATATTCATATCATGAGAAACCTTCTTGAAAACTCAGAATACTCAAATCACCTCTTGCCCAAATGCTCATTTACCACACAAATTAGAAAAGATTAATTATAACTTATCACTACCTCTTTTTCCGTTTTAAGAGGAAATACTTCTTAGTCATTTTTCCTTCTAAACAAAACTCACATGTTGGTAGTTACTTCACTTTCAATGAACCGTTATGTTCATTCATTAACCAACCTCTTTAGAATAAATGACTTAGACGCTAATGTACATATATGTTTTATTCAATTTAAAAGATATTTTCCACAATGAGACAGATTAATATAATTCAATTCATGAAAGATTATACTAAAAAAAAAAATCATGCATCAATAGACCACAAGAAATAAAATATTCATCAAACTCAATGATAGTAGAGTTATAAACAAATATATTCAATACTCATCTCTTATCTAGTTAGAAACTGAAAATAATTCATTCTAACATAAGGTACATGTACAATGCATTCTTTTAATTAATATTTTATCTCTACCAAAAGAAAAGTTTAAGTAGTACTAAGTGGGTGCATAAAATCTATTGAGAATATGAGATATAATACATTAAATAGATCATAATATTTCGAATAATCCTAAAAAACAAAATTTAGGGCTCATTTATACGTACATATCCATGAATCTCGAATAGTCAATCGATGGGATTGGAGAACTACTCATGCAATACACATGTACAATGACCGATTATTCACTCCATAAACTTATACATACCTAACTCAGATGGAGAGTCTACTGTTAGTTTAAGCGAAGTGAAAATCCTCTAGTTACATTGATCCAATAATATATTACTCAATTTAGGAGAGTTAATATAGATTATCAAAACTAGACGATTAAATACATAGTGAGTTGTATCAATTTCATCCGATTGGGAGGAAGGTCTAAGCCAGCACATAAAACTAATATTTCACGACTATTTAATGTTGGTAGTCATGGGAGGGACCCCTAGAACCAAATATTACCAAAAACTCATATAACGATCCAGGAAAATTTTTTACTGGGTTGTTCTTATGAATCTACCAAATTTCAAGAGTCCTTTTTTTTTTTGAATTCCAAACTATGATCAATTTGGTTGAAAACGTTATATGGTCAAAATAGAGATTAAAATTTTTCCGTTAGAAAATTCTGATCACATGACACATATCATCATTTGTGAAATAGATACACAAATCAAGAACAAAGAATAAAATTTTAAAAACTATTTACTTTATTTGAATACTATTTTTCAAAAAATTAGCATATTTATGTATACATTGAATATTAAAATTCAAAACACACATCATAGATATCAATGCATCTTGAACAATAAATTTTGATGAAAAAATGACTACTCATGCAACATACATATGTGGTGTCAGACATTCACTTCAACAAATTTAGAACAAAAGCTAACTCAGATGGAGAGAGTATATTAATTTAAGTCAAGTTAATATATATCATTATTCCTAAATTCATTGATCCAATCAAATACTGCTCACATAAGGAGAATCAATACAAATTATAAAAACTAGAGATTAAATTTCAATGACTTGTATTAATTTCATTCGATATGAACGAAGGTCTAAAGCCAACAAATGAACTTAATACTTCACTAAAATTTAGTCATAAAGACCATAGAGAACAATGTCAATCACCACTATATCATACTCGAGTAATTTTCATTAAAATTAATTTTCAAGATACACATAAATATCCAAAAACATCATCTAAACGACCTCAAATTGTCAAATCACTTCATAACAATGAGTATTTATAAATTTGATCGTTTTTTATGAACCTACTGAATTTCAGATCAACTAGTGTTCACAAATAATATTTATCTCCAAAGCTATGATCAACTTTAGATTCAAACGATTTAAGAAAAAATAATCAGATCTATATCCTTATCATATATCACTTCATGTTAACGCATCACGTGTTACCATGTACCATATATAACATAAATAAACTGATATAAAGAATATCATTCATACTAAATCACATTTTAATTTAAGAACAACTTTTAAAATCATTTTAACAATCTCAATAAATCATAACCACAAAGCAATGAGTACTTCTTACTAGGCCGTTATCAATGAACTTACCAATTTTCAGGTCAATTAGAGTCTATAAAGAATCTTTATTTCTGAAGCTATGATCAAATTCAAATTCAAGTGATTTAAGCATCTTTAGGAATTAAAACAACATGGCCTACATTCTTATCACATATCAATTTATGTTAAATCACCATATGAATTCAAAATGAATATAACTGACAAGAAGAATGACCTTATCATATACAAATCAAATTTTAATCTGACAAACTACCTAAAATTCATCTAAACGATTTTCAATGGAACTATCGAATTTCAAGTCAACCAGAGATCAAAAATTCATGACCAACTAAACTATCACCAAATTTGAAAAAATATCATTTTAGGCATAGTTAAAGATTAAAATAACTTGATTCAAATATTCATTCTCTTTTAATAATTATCTCATGAGCACAAAACATACTATGTGTCTTTCCTTTGACTAAGACACATGATTGACCTTCTTACAACAAATAGTTCTTTCAATTAATACACTTGAGAATGAAGATATTATATTTCCTCCTTTTTAGACCGGTGAAAATTTTTAAAACCTCTTCTCATGAATTAATTAAGTGTTACTAGTATCTAAAAGTAAATCTCCATCCAAGTATAAAATACGGCACTAATACTCACTTAGAACAATTTATACATGATACATTGAGGATATTCTAATGACTCAAATAAATACACCGCATTCATAAATTCTATTTATTAATCATAATTATCAATTCATATATTAATATAACCTCACATGTGTATAATTTTAAGAATTTTTTTCTTGATTCCGAATAAATACTCCACCTTTAGTGATTATTATTTATTAATCGCAAAATCTTAATTATAACATCATATACACATAAAATAAATTGATACATATTTAATATAATCAAAATTATATCAAATATACATAGGTAAAACGGTCAAACAAAATACAGACAGCCAACCATAACCTTCTTGGTACCGCCTGTTATCAGGCAACCACCCTTTCTTTGCTCTAATTTTTTTTTTTTTTAAAAAAAATAAAATAATCAAAGATCAAACTACAAGGGATAGATTTTCATAAGAAACATGGTTAAAATTAACCCACTTAATTCTAACATCTGCCGCCTTGGCGATAAGGTCACGACCTCATAATTTTGTTGTTAATCAATAAGGAGTTCTTTGAACTTTGACCACGGCAAACAAAAAATTATCAAGCATATCCTAATGTCTGGATTAAACTTATAAATTTTTTCTTTTACCGTCACACTTAGTATCTGATCACCGTTATTGATTTTTCATGCTTCGTACATTAAAGCAACCTTTTGACAGATAACACACTCATGTATATAATCACGTATATACAAACAAGTTTCACATTATGATATTTATTTAGATGCAAGCAAAGCTTTTGATGGCAATTGTTGGAAAACTATATGCACAACGGAAGCATATCAGAATCTTTAATGCTTACATGAATAATAGATAACCAATACTGTTTATGCTAGAACACATAATCATGCTACAACACATAAACTTCCTGAAATTTAATTCGATAAATACCTCTCTAAGCATGACCAGATACCGAATCCCCATGCTAGACATACCTCTAAGCGAATCTACAAGATCGACATCAGTTATGGTCTTCTACAGTGATCCCAAGTTCACAACCGAACTCTCTCAACACTTGGGTGGGCATGTATGAATAGAAACCTTTAATCTATTTCTAGGTTAGGAGAATTCCTACTTATATAGATTTCTTCCCAATCCCGAGAGGAGAAGAAAACTCACGTTTTCTTGAAAAAACCAAAACAAACGTTATTCTTCGTTTTTTTCTCCTATGAGTTCTAGTTAAATATGGGCACTTTAGGGACCACATAATTAATTACCGAGGCTTCTTATTCTGAAAATAATTCCAAATAATTAATTTAAATTTATTCTTGCCATAATAAATTACAAATTATTCCACTAGAAATTCGTAATTTCACTCCTCTATTTATATTTTGAAATTCCAATAAACACTTATGTAATTCCCTATGTTAAGATTACATATATTAATCAATCAATTAAATTACTTACCAATTTAATTCAATGATTAATTTCCTTTAGAGCACTACTTAACTTATTTCATGTGTCGGATTCATAAATCCACTTGCAAGATTTGACACGATCAAAACTTATAGGCTTCTCAAAAAGGCATATCAATCAATATCTATAACGAGACATGAATTTGATCAACTAACTTGTTATTTCCTCAATATATATTATTATCACCCAATCTATAAAGCATATTGACACATATCAGAATCTCACCTTTCAATAAATCCAAACAATAATTAATAAATACAGATCATAATAGTTATATCAGGATCGAGAATATAAGTACATTTAACAGTTTAGAGAATATGTTTTTTCAACCCGTCTAAAACAGCTATCTCTACTTGGTCCCGTTCAATACAGACAAAATGCACTAGCACAAGAAGTGGGAACTATGCCGTTCTCATAATCAAGATAAATTACATATAATCTTGTGCTAAAATCATACTGATGACATGTCCAATTTCCATCCTAGATTGTGAACAAAAAACTTTATACATATAAGAACTGATGATTTAATCCTGTATGTATAAGCTAAAACTCTACACACTAAATCATCTACTATATAAGTAACATACACTATAAACGAATATATGATCTATTAAAACTGAATAATTATGTATTCTATAATAAATATTATAACTTAACATATGGTTGATAGTATATATCCCAACAGTAAGGCCATTCATACGGTTAGACTAGTTCATCCTCACGCCCTACATCTCAATTCAGTTAGTATCAAGATTAATCTATGGTTCTACCCTCCATTTTATGAAATTATTGATATGAGTTTATGTTATTTTTTCTGAATTCTAAATTCTTATATTATGAGATTAAAATACTATGTGCATTGATGTCCTTGAGTTATTGTTCATGCTTATATTTAACATGAACCGTAGTTTATGAGATTTTTATTGAAATATTTTGTGCATTTATTTTAATGCATTGGTTTTGGATTTTTTTTGAGTGAGTTTAAGAGTAATTGCAAGGTATCTTTTGAGAAGATTTTAAGGGAGCACAAATGGTTCCAAAAGTATTCTTTTCACATTGAGAAAAGAACTACTATTTTTTAAGAAGCAAATATACAATTTAAAAAAGCATTTCAGTTAGATAAAGAGAAGTCTAGTTTACCCTTAAAGAAGATATTATTTTTTTCACATTAAAAATAGAGTACTACTTTTAAAAAAGTATAAAGATTTTTTAGAAAGATTGGGTACAGTTCAATTACCTCTTAAAAAGGCCCTTTTGAGTAATTATCTCAACACATTGAGTATTTAATTACATGAGCATACAAATATATATTTTGGGAGTAGTATTGAGCACCAATATGGGGGATAGTTGAGACAACTCAGTCCTGATAAACTACGTAGCCAATGTAGATAGGATCGTACCGCAAAACAGGTGACACCTGACCTGCCTCAAGAAGGATTTTTAGTGGATCAATCATTTCAATTTCTTTCTATAATCTGGCAAGGCATAGGGCGGCTCCGACAACATGGGTAACGTTGTATCATCACAAGGCACATAGTGATGGTTGTTGTAGAGAAACTCCCTAAAAAAGTAAAGAAAAGTATATTTATATATATATATATATATTCCAGTGCAAATATTTACTATTATTGCATTCTACAATAAGAGCTTAAGTGATTTTCATCATTATCTATACTATATTATAGTTGAGTTATTTTCAATCTTTCAGTTCAGTTGTTTATGTCATATATCCCTATTACATACTTGTACATTCAAGTTGTTGGGGGCCCATGGTTTGAAGCCCCAAGATCCTGGATTCTGACCACCAATGACTGTCCACCAGGATGGACTGTAGGTCAGACCACAGTTCGTGGACTAGGGTCCGTGGTTGGTGGGTCGGTGACAGTAGACAATTATTGTTAGGGGCAGTTGGGTCTTTTCCTAATTAATTAGTTACTATCCTGCATCATTTTACCCTTTACTAGAAACCCCTATATAAGCTTTTTCATCCCCCAAATTAACCCATTCACTTCACTCTTCCAAATATTTCTATCTCTAGAAACTTGAAGAAGAAAAACATTCAACCTAGGGTTTCAAGCAGAGGTCTCAATTCCTCCATTGAAGGGTAGCTTTTGGATTCAAGGTATGATAGTTTTCATCCATGAATTCCTTCCATTCGTGGAGTTCCACAATCCCTTTATTTCTAAGGTAGAATTCCCCAATTGAGTTAGGGTTTTTTTCAATTATCATGGGTTTTTTCGTTGTTGATTTTAATGATTTAATTATGATCTCTTATGCATGAATTGATTAAATATAATGATTTTATGATGATATCCCCATGAACCCATGTAATCCCCATGTTTTCATGTTATGAATCATATGATGTGGGGTTTTCAATCTTCAAGGAAGAGTCTTATGAAATTGAGTGTGTATTACAAGATTTACATGTGTTTATGATGAAAACCATATCTAACCCATGTTTTCTAAGTGTTGATGATTGAAAGTGTGTTTTGAACCTCAAGAGGTAAATTATGGACTTATGCATTTTCTTATGAAATCTATGCTAATGTTTTAAGGGTACTTAAGAGTAAAGTACCAATGATGTTGTTGTGTTGTGAAAGGTTATTCTCATAAGCATATACTAGCATGACGTGAAAGGTTTTCTCACATAGAAAGGATTCTTAGGTTGAAAGGCTTTCTTACCTAATTGAATCAAAGAGTAAGAGCTATCCTAATGAACTAGCTTGGTTTGGTTATCCAAGGGCACCTTTCCATGAATAATGAAGTCAAGTAAGAAATGACTATTCCATGGGATTTATTCTTAGCATCGAGTGTATATTGATGATTGGATGGAAGCTCTTCCGTAGTAGAGCCCGGGTTTCTAGAAGCAATCTCATGAGATGGAAGCTCCCATGTTAGTAGAGGTCGGGTTTCTAGTAGCAATCTCCTTATCCCTTAACTATGTACCCCCATAGGTTGATTAGCTAGTTGATCCACTTAAGCTAGAAGTTCATGGTTCTACCTTGGCAAGTAAGACAACCCTTTTAGGTGTGGGAGACACCAGGGAATCATGTTATAGCTCACATGGTCTATTTGTTGGTTAAAGTTGATTCCTCACAAGTAATAATGAACTAAGGTTACTTCAAGAAGTATTGCATATGAGTTCAAAGGTTTTAAAGATGAAGTTAGCTTGCATTGACCATGATTTATTACTTATGTTTCCTAAGTCTTTTATATCATGTTTTAGCTTGGTTAATTGCATGTCATGAAATGAAATGTCCCTTTTTAACATGATTTAAAATTTTTATCCATGGATATCATACTTGGTACATTGTTTTGTACTAATGCATACTCTTGCCTACATTTCCTCAAATGTAGGGTCTGACAATCAAAGTCATTAGTTTCTAGCTAGAGGTTGACATGATATACTTTCGAGCTTTGGTGAGTCCTCATGCTTCTAGGACAGAGTTTAATTGTTTTACTATCTTTTATGTATTTTCTCTTTTTAACATGATGTATGGGCTAGGCCCAATTTCATTCTATTGTATTAGATGGCTATGATGAAACAAGTGTATTAGACTTCCGCTTTTCGTTTATAAAATGTTTTAGACTTGGACGATTTTTTTTCTCTTATTATTCTATGTCTTATGTTATGAGAGCTAAGTGGAATGTATAGAGTTCTTCTGGGTTCTATACGCCATATTGCATAGGGGGTACCCCTAGGCGTGACACTATTAGTGCGCTATGGCATAGAAGTGAGACTATTAGATTAAGTGGTTTTATAAGTCAATATGGGTAACAATTATAGAAATACTTGTATATGAGTAGAAAGACGGTAAGAGAAGCAGCTTAGGAAGAAGTCCTAGAAGGAATCTTAGTATTGCACATGGAGAGTTTTGTAGAAATGACATTAGCATTTTCCAGAGTATTAGAGTAAATCCAATATAGAATAGTTTAGAAAAATGGAATAGATCCATAGCTTTAAAGTACTAACTTCATACCTAAGAGAGAGATTATAAGATGAGAAACAAAGTCAACTGTTAAGAATCAAATAGTGATGTCTTCAAAAGAGTTATATTGTTATATCATTCCATTCATACTATAGCAAATTCCTCAAAGTTCAATCATTACATCATCCTGTTGATGTTTCTAACTCTAGAATTGTGTTCATGATGTATGCTCATACACTTCAGACAAATTCACATCTATGCTCAGTTCCCAGAATAAGGGGCAAAGCCTTTAGCTTATTGATCTCAATCTTACTCCATAAAGTTATGGATATTAGCCTCATGATATGGACATATTCATACATGTCTCATAGTATGCTCAGTCTCACGAATTAATGACTTACTCTCAATGGATAGCAACAAAATATTAAGTCATGCATATTCTTATAAAATATTTCCCAAATGAATCGTGCTTATGATCTTTCACCCTATAGCTCTTTTAGTGATCCTTTTTAGTTTTGAGAGTGTTGTTGTTGTTAGTAGTTGTGTGATGATAGAGAGGAGAGGTTTGATGTTTCTTATTGAGGTAATGGTGGTAATCTTATTTCCTATAAAGTTATAAATGTGGAGGAAGAAATATATAAGGTTTTATGATGAGTAATAGTTACATGAGAGTAATTAGCGGTTTCCTAGTAGTAATGCATGGAATTTTAGTTGGTAGAGATAATAGGAAGGTGGAAAAGTTTGAGAGGAGTTGGTTACCTAGAATCCCATGAAGTGGGTATAGTAATAAGCTTGAATGTGGTGATGAATGTAAGTGGATGATTGCATTATGTGACTAATGAATTCTTGATTTGAATTTGAAGTATGTTGAGTGAGGTGGTAAGAAAAAGTAGTATTGTTGCAATGAAAGTGTCGACATTTATAGATCATGGTAACATGTTTAGATTAGTATGATCATCTTATGGGTAGCACCTTATGATTTAGAGTTAGGCTTGAACATGACACGGTAAGATCGAGCATGCATTAGACTTATATATTGTAAGAGTATTCATATGTCCTTGTAGGAGCTATGAGTTTCAATTAATGAGCTATAGTATTAAGAAAGGAGGGCATGGTCCAGAGGTGTTGCAATGCGGGAAAGCTAGCATTCGTACCACTTATGGCATAGTGGTCCTATCTATTATTACTTCATGCCCAGATACCATGTTCCATGTCATATAATTTCACTTAGAGCGTGACTATATTCACACTCATATCGTTCGTGACTTATGTGCCATAGACGGTTCAAAACTCTTAATATGAATCAGTTTTCCCTATGTTAGTAACCAAGTTCAGAATTCAAAAGATAGTACGAGTAACTTTTTTTCCTCTCCATACTTAGTTTAACCATTATTCATGGATGATTGATCCCAAGGGGGAGCTATTGTAACAACTCAAAAATTTACTCTTCAAATTTGAATCATTTGTCTCAAGAATATGATCATGAACTGAGTGATGTACTACTTGATCATCTGATTTTAGGTTCTTTACCATGTGTAAGAAGGGTATCACAAGGGATTTAGGGTCATACGGGACCTATAACACTAAGTGAAGTTCAAAGTCTTTCACATTAATTTATGCAATATTCTACTTCAACCGATAATATCTCTTAGAATATGCATAGTTACTCAACCTATATCGTATCAAATTTAAGGTCTATGAGTCTTCTTTCCAATGCCATCAAGTTTGCATCAATTGGAGTTTGGAGTAAAAAGTTATACCTATTTTACTAGACACTATCTTCCTATGCACCGACCACGTGACCGACGCATTTACCGTGTGGGCATGCCGCGAGGCAGGACCTACTACCTTCCTGCATGCTTTGCTGCGTGCCTGAGGCATTTTCTGTGCAGGCGCGCAAGCGTCTGGGTTTTTCAAAAACCCCCCAAATACGTAGTTGTCATGACCCAAGCCTACACCCTCGACGTGGACGACACTCGAGAACCATTGTTGGTCCCTAAGCGAACCCTCATCCTGGCTGACTACAAGCGGAAGACTAACTCAAGCATACAAATCTTAAAATAGAATAAAATTCATTGAACTCAATTACAAAATCTTTAACTCTAAATAAAATAGTATATTCACCTTGCCATAAATAGACATCTCAAGTCTTTAAAAAATTTAGCAAAATTGATGAAACAGCCTTCTCAAACTTTACTGTATAACTATGAAGCCTCTAACTAACAAAGATGGAAGTCGAGACAAGACCCACGATATCCTAACAACTAATATAACTAGAAGTACAAGTGGAACCCTTCGGAAGCAAGGAAGCTCACAATAGCTAACTCGAACTGCGTTTGGTAACAAAGCTCCTGTTGATGACCATGAATACCTGTATTTGCATCATGAAATGATGCAGGACAAATGGAATAGTACGTGGAATATACGAGCATGTAAGGGGAGTTCTAAAGCATAAACATATGTTTGAACTTGATAAAAACGAAACATACTTACATCGTCTCAACTCACTCATGCTAAACTCAACTCAAGAATAACAAAAATAGTTCAACTCAATGATAAGATATTCTACTAAGTGAAATAAGGCCTAACTCAATAAATAGATACTCGACTCTGGGTACTCAACTTTGGATACTCAACTCAATATAAACAATGATACACAGGCTATATATGGAATGGTTTTAAAATAATAGAAAACAACTCAGTGTATTGACAAATACAATAATAACTCAATTAATATATAATAAAACCTAATACAACTTTGTGGGAGTTTCTCTAATCGACAACCATCATTCTGTGCTATGTGATGATACAACATCTCGCCCACATTGCCAAAACTGTCCTATAAGTTGCCGGAATATAGAACGCCTCAACTAAGTGGATCTACTAGTCTATGCTAAAAAGCATTAAGGAATTATCTAAAAAGTATGACCCTTTCTACCAACGTTGACTACATGGTTTATGGAGATTTTGAATTATCTAAACTCAAACTCATCCACATATCAGTGCTCAATACTACTCCCAAAACATAAATAGCTCATATGTTTAAAAACATAACTCTTTCTGTGGTTTGAGATTATTACTCAAAATCATTCTCTAAAAAGAGAAGTTACTCAAACTACTCAAAACACTTTTGGAAATCTCAGTTTCCTTCTCTTTTAAATGTGAAAACATTTACTCTTAGGAATACTGAGTTCCCGTATATCATTTAAAGAAAATGAACTCGACTCTACTCTTTCACAACTCGAGTTCTCAAATCTTTAAACAATTTTAGAAAAAAAATTGTAAAAGACTTCTCAAAATTGTGAACTACTCAATTCAAGAATTTCAATAACCACAACTAGAACTCAATATTTGAGAATCAACAACTCAGAACTCAAGAACTTTAATGGCAATACTTATTTCAAGAATGATTGACTCAAAGGGTCCATGCAAAATTATGGGCATGAACTACTCAACTCACGGACTTCATGTGTAACATGTAATAGTCCCATGATTGGGAATATAATCTCTAAAGGGATTAGGAGCTCAATGATGAGTCCAAGATTTGGACTCATTTAGGGCTTTATTTGTATAGGTTTAGTGTCCTCAAATGCTCATTTTGTGCTAATAACTGATGTAAAATCCTTGATTTTCACAATTATGGATTAAGGAGCCAAGAAAGGACACTTAGTTGCAAAAAGGAACAAAGAGAGCTGAAAGAAGGAAGAAAAAAGAGCCTAGTGATCACCAAGTCCATTTGTCGAGTCGTTGAGTCGCCATTTGACTGCCTAAAGTTCCAGTGTGCCAAGCCCTAAAGGAAAGAACCAAGTTGGCTTGACAAAGGAGCAGTCGGCGGATCACCAAGTGGTTCCGTGATGTAGTGTTGGATTGCCCAAAGTTATAGACCCTGAGGATGCTGAAGGCCAAGGCAAAAGGGTGATGGAATTGACCAAAGGGTGTATTGCCGAGTGGATCGGTGAGCCCGACTTACTTCGCCGAGTGGCTCTTTGCAGCACATTTTTGGCGACTATAAATACATTTTTGAACATTATTTTAGCAATCTTTTATCAATTTTTATCATTTTTACTCTGGAGAAGATAATTTCCTTAGTTTTGAACTTTGAGACAAGTTTTCCTTAGCTTTGACGTATTGAAGTTTTTTACTTTCGAGAAATTGGAAGTGGGTCTTTGAGATTCTTTGATTTGGACCTTTGTAAAGACAAAATCAATCTTACCGAGTTGATGGAAACTCAATTTGGGAACTATTTTTATCTTTTGATGATATGTAGCTAAAACCCCAATTCTTAGGGTGTGATTATGTGATTTTGGGCAGATTTAGTTTATAGGTATTGCTACTTGTTAGTTTTAATGATATTTAGAAGTGAGTTCAATAATTAATTGTGGTTTAATTTAAGAATTGTAGTTGCAAATGCAATTCTACCCTTGTGTTTTTTGCTTGCTCGAGAGAGAGGTTTTAAAACTAAGATTATTAATTGATGGTCTGTGGGTATTGGGTTGTCATGGGTTTAGCTTGAGAGAGTGAATCCTAAACCCTTTTCCACACATTCAACTCGAGAGAGTGAATGGACTAAAGTGTAGGTTGTTCTTAATTTGCATGCTTGTTGATATTCGAGAGAAATCGACTTGATTCGGGCTAAATTGTTTGAGAGAAAGTTTACCTCCTCTATAGTCTAGCTTACTCACTAATATCTAGCTATTCTCTAATAGTTGCAATTACCCATTTGTTTGTATTAGCCTATAATCGAATCACATCTCAAGCGCTCGTCTCCTTATTGTTATTTTGTATGATTTGTTGCTGTTGTAGTTGATAATTTCAAACCAAAAACCCCCGTCTGACATTCATGTCACCCTCTTATTTGATTGAGGTCTTTATTCAAAAACTTCTATTCCTATGACTAATTTGAGCATGTTCACACTTTACTATTGAATCTTAAACACATATCGCTCCATGCGAGATTCGACCCCAACTCATTTAGTTGGGATTTATACTGCTAGCGATCGTTGACACTTAGAATTGGATGAAGTGTCCTTGAAACGTTAATTACTCAATACTCAAGACTTAGAACTTGAAGATACCACTCCTCTCAAAGATACTCAACTTATGGAGTTTATGCGAAATTTATGGGAATGAATGACTAACATAACACTATGGAACTCGTGTATACCAAACTTCGCATTCCCTTACTTACTTCCTCACAACTTAGTTCAAATCAATAGTTGACCTCAAAGGATTCACAATTGAACTCAAAGACTTTCTTGAACTCTACTCTTAACTCTCTCTTGAATTTGAATTATGAATTCAAGATTTAGGATTTATGATGTGAAGGATCTCGTGATGATAAAGTAGACTAACGACTACATTCTGCTCATTCTTATGCTCACTTGCTTGAGTCTTGAAACAAGTTATTTGAATTTGTAGAAGACTCATCAAAATATTCATTGGGACTTTCTTAAAAGACTCGAAAGAACTCTCAAGGCTTAACTCTAAGCTCTACCTTGAATTTGAATTATGAATTCAAGGTTATGATTTGTGGTAGGAAATATATCATGATAATTTAAAAGTGTTTTAGATAGTTAAACACGGGAACAATCAAGAAATCACTGTTTATGCCATATCTTGATATGTTTGTTATCGTGTTTATTGATGATATTCTAATTTATTCAAGGAATGGAGAGGATCATGCTAGTCATCTTAAAGTAGTTCTCCAGACTCTCAGAGATAGGGAGTTGTATGCCAAATTTTTCAAGTGTGAATTTTGACTTGAGTCAGTGGTGTTCCTAGGCCACATTGTTTCTGGTGAAGGGATTAGAGTTGACACTCAGAAGATTGAGGTAGTGCAGAATTGGCCCAGACCCTTATCTCCAACTAATATTAGGAATTTCTTTGGGTTGTCTGGTTATTATAGAAGGTTTTTTGAGGGGTTATCATTTATTTCATCCTAATTGACAAAGTTGAATCAGAAGAAATCGAAGTTTCAATGGTGTGAAGCTTGTGAGAAGAGCTTTCAGGAATTGAAACTCGATTAACAACTGCCTAGTATTGACCTTACCGGAGGGTATACAAGGCTTTCTGGTGTATTGTGATGCATCCATAGATGGAATGGGTTGTGTATTGATGCAGAATTGCCAAGTTATTGCTTATGCCTCTAGACAGCTTAAAATTCACAAGAAGAATTACCAAACCCATGATCTAGAGTTGGTTGTTGTAGTGTTTGCTTTGAAAATATGGTGTTAGTATCTCTATGGTGTTCATGTTGATGTGTTCACCTATCATAAGAGTCTTTAGTATATATCAGAAAGAGCTTAATCTCAGAAAGAGGTGTTTGGAGTTACTCCAAAATTATGACATGAGTATTCTCTATCACCCAGGTAAGGCTAACACTGTTACTAATGTTTTGAGTAGATTTCCTATGGGTAGTACTGCCCATATTGATTAAGGGAAGAAAGAATTAGCCAAAGACATGCACAGACTTGATTGATTGGGAGTTCGGTTAATAGATTCCAATAAATAAGGAGTAGTGGTGATGAATAGGGCCGAATCATTACTATAGTGTGAAGTGAAAGAGAAAGAAGACCAAGACCCTTTTTTCTTGAATTGAAGGAAAATGTTCATAAGCAGAAAGTAATGGTTCTTGAACAAGGGGGAGATGGTGTATTGAGGTATCAATGTAGATTTTATGTACCAAAGGTGGACGAACTCTAAGAGAGGATCATGGGGGAAGCTCATATTTCTAGATACTATATCAATCCGAGTTCAACAAAGATGTATCGTGAATTGAGAGATGTATTGGTGGATTAGTATGAAGAGGTGTATTGTAGAGTTCGTTTCTAAGTGTCTGAATTGCTAACAAGTCAAGGTAGAGTACCAGAGGCCCGGTGGTATGACTTAGAACATAGATCTTCTAGAATGGAAGCGGGAAATGATCAATATGGATTTCATTACTAGTTTGTCGCGATCCCGCAGGTAACATGATTCGATTTGGGTGATTGCAGATCGAATGACTAAATCAGCCCATTTATTGTAGGCAAAGACTACCTACTTAGCAAAAGATTATGCCAGATTATATATTCAAGAGGTAGTCAGACTTTATGGAGTTTCGGTGTCCATCATTTCAGATAAAGGTGCGCAATTCACATAATTCAAGCTTTAGAGGATATGTTGAGGGCTTGTGTGATTGATTTCAAAGGTAATTGAGATGATCACTTACCTCTCATTCAATTTGCTTACAACAACACTATCACTCTAGCATCCAGATGGCTCCCTATGAAGACATTTATGGGAGAAGATATAGATCTCCTGTTGGATTGTTTGAGGTTGGTGAAACTGGGTTCATCGGACTAGACTTAGTTCATCAAACTATGGAGAAAGTGAAAATCATTCAAGAAAGGTAGAAAATAGCGCAAAGTCGTCAGAAATCCTATACCGATGTTAGGAGAAGAGACTTGGAGTTTTAGGTGGACAGTTGGGTTTACTTGAAGGTTTCACTCATGAAGGGTGTTATGAGGTTTGGCAAGAATGGGAAGCTTAGTCCCCGGTATATATGTCCTTACAGGATATCCAAGAGGATTGACAATGTAGATTATGAATTCGAGCTACCATCAGAGTTAGCAGAAGTCCATTCGATAATCCACATGTCAATGTTGAAGAAGTGTATGGGCGATCCCTTACTAATTATACCTACTGAGGATAATGAAATAAAGAACTACCTGTCTTATGAGGAGATACCTGTTCAGATACTTGATCGTCCGAAAATGTTTTTAAACATATGAGCATGAGTTATATTATTCGGAGGAGTATTGAGCACCGGGATGGGTACGAGTTCAGACAACTCAAAGTCCTCATAATCTATGTATGCTAATATGGGTAAAAAAAGTCATACTTTTTGGATGATTCCTTATTGCTTTTAAGCATAGCTTAGTGAATCCACATCTTTGAGGATGTGCTATACTCCGGTAGGGTATATGACAGTTTTAGTAGCGTGGGCGAGACATTGTATTATCACGTTTCTTATAGTAATGGATTTCTGTTAGAGAATCTCCCAAATAAGAGTATTATTATTGTATTTTTAAATACATTGAGTTATTATCTACTATTTTTAAATCTTTCTTTATAATGCATCTCTATTGTTGCTTTTATATTGAACTGATTTGAGTACTTCTGAGTTTGAGTATGTTTGAGTATCCTTGAGTTGAGTTGAGTTGAGATGAGGCCAGCATGTTCTTCCTTTTTATCATTACAAGCTTATGTCTATACTTTACAATCCCCCTTGCATGCTGGTACATTTCATGTAAATATTGAATTAAATCTTTAATTTTGAGGTTCATTTATTGTCGAGTAAGTCTTCCATTGATAGTTGAGCAAGGCCAAGGGTTTTCTTGGGGCCAACAATAGTTCTCGAGTGACAGCTACGTCCAGGGTGTAGGCTCGAGGCATGATAGCATGGTTAGAGTGTCTTTTTGTATTTGTTTGCAAATGTGCTGCTAAACTTTACTATATTATTCTTTAATTTAAACAATTTTAGATTCAATATCTATTTAAATTATTTTCTTCCGTCCTTGATACTTGTGTATGCATGAGTTAGTCTTCCTGTAAGTATTCACCTACAACAAGGAGTCGCTTGGGGACCATCAATGGTTTCTAAGAGCTCGATACATCTAAGGTATAGGCTTGGGGCATGACATTTGCTTTGTTCATGGGTTAAGATTTTTGTTGTAGATTGAGATTGCGACTTTGGCTTCAATAGGCCACTCCTTCTTCAGTGTAGTTGACCATGTCAGCACCATGGAGGAGCTCCAGTTCGAGGACCATAGGGCAGCGACAAGAGGGCTCGACATCAGGGTAGCTACAATGGGTTCCATTCAAGAGGAAAGTACTCATATGATAGACCTCGACAAAGGTTTAAGTAAGGTCAATCTAGCTTGCATGTCAAGGCCGCACTTTAGGCTTTATTGGGTGATCAGTAAAACTATGGTGATGCTCGTCTAGGTCAGTATATGGGGTTCAGAGTTGAGTGCTTTAGATAATGGTGTCCTATACTTTATGGGGCAATCTTTTCAAGATTTCTATAAATTTGGGGAGAATAATAAGTGGTCCAAGGACTGTGTCTAGCGAGGGATGATAGCACCTGTCCCACATCCAGCTAGACCAATTGTAGCGGTAGTACCTCCAGTTAGAGGTGGCGCCCAGGGTTAGGAATGACATGGCAATAATTATGGAGCACGTGGTGAGCCATGGGAGAAAAGTTTTGTGGTAGGGCTGATTCTCTGTGTAGAGGAGAACATGCCCATCTATATGCTAGTCAGGCGAGGTGGAGGCTAAGGCATTAGAAGTTGTTATCACATGTATGATTCTTTTATGCCATCAGCCCACCTCAAATTTGTTTGATTCAGGCTCTACTTTTTCATATGTATTTATGTATTATACGTCATATTAGAGTATGAGTTTGGAAACCTTTGTACGCCATTATGTGTTTCAACCCCGGTGCATGAGTCTTTAATAGTTGATCAAATGTTTCGATCTTTGTTGGTGACTATCCAAGGGTGTGACACCCAGATAACCTTATATTGTTTGATTTATTACATTTTGATATGATTCTAGGCATAGACTATTTATCCCCATACAATGCGGTCTTGGATTTTTCTTCTACGAGGTTTACCCTAGACGTGCCCGACATTCCTTTGTTGGTATGGCAAAGGTCTCCTATTTAGACAATAGTTGGGGTTATCTCTTTTATTCCGACTCTGAGATTAATGGCTAGTGTGTGTCTAGATTATTTTGCTTATGTATAGGATGTGAGTAGGGAGGTTCCTTCTATTTATTTAGTTCATGTTGTTCATGAGATGTGGGTATTTTACCTAATGACTTACCAAGCCTCCCCCTGAGTGTGATATTGAATTTTCTATTGACCTTGAGGTGGGCACTCATCCTATATCTATTCCGCCTTACAGTATGGCCCTCATAGAGCTCACTAGTGTTCAGCTTTAGGATCTCTTGGGTAGGGGATTCATTCAGCCTAAATGCAAGCTGACCTCTAGAGGTTGATTTCTTTAAGATATTTTTTTTATGAAAACACTTCTAGAGGTCTAGTTTTTCTTATTTCTTACATTTTATTTTTTCACAATTTGACCTCTGCAGTTCTAGTTTTAAAATGAAAAATAATTTTGAAGAATATAATACTTTTTTTAAAAAATCAATAAAAGAATAGCTCGAGTATGTTAGAAAATCAGCTAAGTGAATTTTTTTAATTTAGGTTGGGGTAAAAAAAAAGGACAAGTAATAAAATAGCACGTAGAATTTATATATAATTTTAATGCAGTGTTGACAATTAGTCAAGTGATATACCTGAGCCTAAAATGTAAGCAGGGGGAATTTTTGACTAAATAGAAAGATGTAAAGTATATTTAGATCTTTTGTGATAATGTAGGTCCAATTTCAACCCTTTTCTAGATAAACAAACATATCTATGAAGTCTATGAGTAAAAGAATTTTCGCCAAATTTGAAAATTGATGTCCAAATTACGAATATTTTAAAAAAAAGTTTTACTTTCCTTAAAGTAGGAAGGAGAATTAGTGTCTTTTATAGAGACATTGAAAAAATCTTTCCGCAAATAGAAAGATATGAATTCTAAGTGACATAGACATAAATAGAAACACATACGTTATACTTATTTTTATATCTATATGAAACTAAATCAGAAACATACATTAAACTAGTCTTTTATATCAACATGAGAATAATCATTTGTTCAATACATAAGATCTAAATTGGACTTAGAAAATAAAGAAAAATATTCATGTTCTATTGGTTACAAACTAAAGTAAATAACAATAATGTGCAAGTACTAATGTGAACATCATATATCCAACTCTTCTTTCTTCTGTTTCTGTAGGCTTAAAATGACTATTTCTTTGTCATCATCTTGTTTACCATTTTCTTCAATGAGAATATTTATGCGTTCATGGATAAATCTCTTTTTCATCGATATTCTTGTGCACTATTTTGTCTACTTCATTTTGGGGATGGAATCCATAATCTGTAAAAGGAAGTCTTTTTTGTCAAATATATCAAATTTCAACAAGCTTAGATACTTATATTTGTAAATGCAATTACCAAGTGATAGAAAAATAAAACTTATGAATATAAACAAGAACCTTCATTAAATAGGATGAGCTGCGACTTTTATATTTAGCAACAAAAATTATGTGTCGCAAATATCTATTTTATTCATTTGTGTAATTTTTGTATAACTGCAATTAATAATAGTTGTCTTAACATGAGTTACCTGGTTGTTGTGTAGGTCAACCATGTTCATAAGATTGTTCCAGACATCATCAAGAATGTTTTGAGTCTCACTCTTGTTTTGATTGTCGTGTCCATTTCTTTTGTGCTTCTCTGCTGCAGATTCCCTCTTTGAGATTGAAGATTTTCCTTTTCTTTTCTTCGATTTATTTTGTATAAATCCAACCTTAAATTTAGTAAGACTTTTTGTAAAAATAATATAACTTTCATGATACTTTAACATTAGGGTTAACATTACCATTGTGTAACTATTAGTTATCGTTAAGTTCAAGATATGAAAATAATTTCTTGTAGAAATATTTCAAGGCAAGAGTACATACATAAGATCCAATGTGGTATAACAAATGGTTTCAAGATTAAAAATAAGTAATTGAAAAGAGATTCACTCTTCAGATCTGCTAAACAGTGAAACAGATCAGAAGAGAAGGAACCAATTCTCCTTCACAAACTTATCTTTCTCTGGTTTGGCTTCAGTAAGGTTATGGTCTGATCATCATCCAAATTGGTAGGAGTTGTTTTCTTCTAAAATTATCTAACATTAGAAAAACTAGAGGAAGAAAAGAAATTGAAGACAAATACTACACTAGATATGGGACCTGTCATATCAGCGGATCTACCCTAATAAGGCATGACAAATTATGATGATTAAAATCCGGAAAGTAATATGTTTAAAGTCAACTAACAAATAACACGTGAAAGCACAATATATGAAATATGAACATTAAAAGCCTGTAGCACCCGCTATGCCAAAAAGTTTAGCAAAAACAAGAATCTTTATTTCAAAAAGACAATTTATATGACAATCACATGACTTTCCTCTATAAGTACAACAATTCCTCCAACGAATAAAATCAATGAAAAAAGTTAAAATCTAGAATGCATTCTTCAAGCATATAAAACCAATGAACAAGTTAAAATTTAGAAATACATTCCTCCAACAAGAACTAATCGCCAAAAACACCCACAACAACAGAATAAGAATTCTCCAAACTTTCCATTAATCTCTTCAAAAAAAGCTCTAACTCAAACAGTCTCAAGATAATAGAAACAATCTTCATCGTTATTAGATTCAGTAAAATAAATACCTCAGGACTTAAATCTTGAGCTAAAGAAGAGATAGAAATGAAGAGCAAGACTTACTTTGAGTGAATATCAACTAGATCTTAATCATGAGGTTATAGCAGCAAATACTTGCAACATTTTAACATTATATTGTCTTGGTAATTAACAAGAACATGGAACAATAACAATTTATAATTTTCATTCTCAAGTTTAATTGGCGAATTCAGAACATTTAAAGGCCTCCTACCAGACGCTATTAGAAGCTTGACCCTGTTCTCTTAATCAGGCAGCACATTGATAAAATGTAAAGAGCTTTACATCATTTAGCCTCTTCAATCATGAGGACTATAGGCTCGTTTAGTTGAGTTAGCTTGCACATGTTAGAATATATTATTAACTGTGTGTTTAGTAAATCAGACAACTCCCAAGCTTGTGACACCATGAGAAAACGAAATAGTGTCAACTTCTAAACAAATCATAGCGAAGCAAGACACTGATGAACTTAAACTGAAAAAGCGATGATGTATTGATTTTATGACAAGTAGCCAAAATTGATTTCAGACAATTCTACAACAGATAATGTCGACTTCTAAGAGTCGTCAGCTTTAATTGAGGCTTATTTCAGCATGGAACATTAGATTATCTGAGAAGATCTTTATGTCATCATATTATTGAGGCTTATTTCAGCACTTTGAGAAATACTTTATTTCTTTATATTACTATGTTATTGAAGCTTTACACCACTTATTTCAGCAACAACTCATTGTACCATATATAGCCTAGACTTTATACTATATAAGATGATCATTCTCTCCTTGAACATAAATTTTTGATGATTATTAAATGTCTAATCTAATATTTTTGGTTTAGATAGAGAGGCTGTTTTAATAAACTCTTGGCTCGAGTACATTTCAAGTGAGAAAAAAATAAAAAACAACTTTAGAATATCAATCACAAAACCAAAAAGAAGTTATACATCACACAAGTTCAAAAGATCCTAAATCAGCATACCAAAATCAACGAGAAGCAACTTTTTAGCACTAGATTAAATATTACACTAACATTATTTATTATCAAAAAATGAACCAAAACAAAAGTATAAACATAAAGTTTATATCACCAGTACATTTTCTGGAAAAGAAAGTTATTGTGCAAGTGAGAGATAGAGAGATACCTTTTACAGAGAGAATGAGTCAGTAGTGAGTAATCACAACAATAACTCTGCAGTATAAATCTAAAACATATCAGCGGGCAATCAATGTAAAATTCTTGAACCTAACTCCAAATGATTGCTTGAACCCTAACACCTATTTCTAGAAAACTTTACTTCTAAAAAACCTTATTTTTAGAACATTCAAATTTCTAGAACCCCTATTTCTGAGTAAATACCAATCTTACTTCAAGCTAAATTAAATGGAAATAGTTCAGAGTTAAAATATGGATATTTTCATAACAACGAAACCACTAAAATCTCTATTTTCAATGGTGTGTTAAGTGAAATGATTCGTTGTTAGGGTTCATATTTTGCAACTGGAAAACAATGTTATGTCGAGTTAATCTGATATCCTAATGCAGGAATCTGACAAAAATTCCTAGCTTTTTAGAAAGAAGAGTTTAAATTGAAATGCAGATGAGAGTTTGAGCGCATACCTTTCGAGATGGGGACTTCAAAATGCTTCAGAGCATCGAGTTGGAGACTTGGGAAGCTCTCGAGCTTCAGAGATTGAGAGTTTTCATTGGAGTTTCAGAGCTTGAGAGTGTGAGTTTCTAGAAATGTTGAAAATTTTGTGCCTTAGAATATATTATTTTAAAAAGTTTTGGAACAGAATTAGTGACGGATTCTAACATCCGTCACTTTCAGATAAATAAATATATTTAAAAAATGTTAGTTCCATGTTACGTGCGTTGCACGTGTGTATCGTATTTATAGTATACGATGTTCTAAAGTTGAATTAATATTACATAATTAAAGTTTTTTAGTAAATAATTATATTTGAAAGAACATAGGACAAGTGCTTTTTAATGATTAGTATAGATTGTCATAGAGTTACTTGTATTTTCAAAACAAAATGAAAAGATAGCATTGAAACATTTCAAAATACATTGAAAGTTTAAATATGGGGAGAAAGTGACATTTCTTTAGTAGTAGTATTTTTTACTTCACTCAATTTTTTAAACAAATCTAACCAACGAAATAGACAATAAATATCAATCCAAAAAGTGTCACCAATAGTCTTTCCTCTTGAGTTTATGAACATAGATGATGAACACCATTTAAGTACATTTTTTTCTCTTAAATATTCATATTTGAAATTTAGTATGTGGATGACACTAATAAGGATTATACTATTTTGTCTTTTATACGCAATATATCTTTTACAAACTTTTATGTCTACAGCAACGAGTGTATCTTGTGACATAGCATTTTCTGAAATTAAAATGAACCACAAATAACCAAAAATTCATACTTAAAAAATTTCATACTCAATATAAATATAAAAAAGAAAAAATATACTGAACAATACAACCAATGAAGAAGGAAGACAAAAATATATGTTCATGCTATATTCACTCTAATATTCCATTTGATTGAAATCTACTGCAACCAACACTTTACTTTCTCCATTCATTCTTACTTACATATCTACTAGAAAATAATTACTATCATGATTATATTATCATAGTATAAGTAATAGTGAAAATCTATTTTTGAAATAGTCGATTTAACATCAAAAATAATAATTCAATGGACTACATTGCCTGTTGTTTTAGAAAAAATAGGAAGAAACTCCTTCGTATGAGGGTAAAAGAATAAAAAATGAAAAAAAAAAGAAATATTTTATCAAATCATGTGCCTTTTTTCATATTTGTTTAATACTATTGTCTCTCCCACAACTATTCATCATTGTTAACTCATGAAAATCGAGTGTGAATTGATGAATGATCTGTTACAATTTGTTCACCAAATCTTTCTTATGTGGTACCTCAAATTTTGTTGAATTATAGACTTAACCAATTGTTGCAAATAACACTTGGGATTTTTTAAGAAGAAGAAGAGTAGAAAACTTTTAAAAATCATAGTTTTAAAGTAAGAGGAAACCTCTCTATTTATAGCTAACAAATAGTAGTAAAAATAGGTGCTAACTGTGTCTTCTCAGAAAAGTCACAACCTTTTGAAAAATTAACTGCTCATCGGAAAAGTCACAACCCTTTGTAAAAGACCCAATTCAATGGACAAAGGCACAACCTTGGAAAAAGTCACAACCCTTTGAAAAAATTACAACCTTCAGAAAAGTCACAACTCATTGAAAATGTCACAACACGTCAAAAAATTCATGTAAAGATATAACAACCCAAAAATCTAGTAAGACCAAGCTAGAGTCTAATGGAAACTAGTAAGTGAAACTAGAGCCTAACGTGTGAGCTTTTGAGTTCGATGTTTGGTTGTAGGTTGTATATTGACTTCCTGAGCATAGGTTGAGGAGTCTAGGGTTTAGACGTCAAGGTATGACTCCCCAAAAACCAACCAAGGGTACTTGGGGAGGACCCTAAAGTCTAACCCCCAAGGCTGCCTAACTTCATAAAAACTGTCAAAAATCTTGTGACCTACGGATGCAATCCACAGCCAGTGGATTGATCCATGCCTTGTGGTCTTGCTCTATAGGTTAAGGCTCCCAGGTCCATGCTGTAGACCCAAACCACCACCCCTTCATATGGGGCATGGTCCCATCCATGGTCCGTGGATGGGGTCTCATGGTTTGCACCAGTATGCTATCCAAACACCTAGGCCAAGGTACATAAATTCCAACTAATTCCTTTTTAATTAGTTTCCATTAGGGGCCTTTTAATATGGTAATTATACATGTATATAAAGTATTTTAAGTCTATAAACACCTCATTAATTCATTATAACCTAAGACCCCAAATCAAAACCCAACTACTCTTCTCTCCAAGAATCTTCTCTCTAGAACCTCCATTGAAGAACAAAGAGGGAGATCAAGGAAAGCTTGAATGAAGGTGCTTTTCAATATGAATTTGATAGGATTATACACCTAACGTATGGAAGTTCTTCATCCTTGGGAATCTATCACCCAATGAGCCCTTTCAAAAGCTTTTAACTCAATTCTAGAAAGCTAAATTGGCTAGGGTTTCAACTCAACTCCATTGATTCCTTTTAAAATGGATTTTAAAGGTTGAATTATGTTTGTTTATGAATGTATGATTGATTTTATTTGGTTGTAACTCGAAATCCTTCAAGAATCCATGAGACCTCTCAACCCTAGCTATGGTTCTTCTTTACATTATATGATGGTTTTGCAAGTTCGTTCAATTGATTGGATGTGAATTAATTGTGATGTAATTGCATGATCTAAGTATGATTTTACATGTATACTTGATTAACTTAAGATTTCTAAGGTGAATTGATATAGTGTAGTGTTGTGCCATGAAACAGGCTTGTTGAGGGTTTAAATGTGATCCTCCAAGAATGATGAATTTCTTCATGTAATGCCTTATATTAGATCACCTAGACTTGAATTGATTTATGGTAATACTTATAAACATGAATTGACTTGATCATGATATTATGTGCAAGTTTATGAATACTTGGAGTATAAAGTGCTAATCATGTTGTGACTAGGCAATTGATGAGTTGTTGGATCATGGTATTCCCTTATCTAATGTGCTAATGCTATATATTTGAGATGAGTTGATCCATAACCCCTTGAAGGGCATATTATGATGATTTGTGCATGTTGACGAGATTGTGTGTGAACTAATGATTTACTTAGAAAGTAAAGGTCCTATGACTATTGTGTATATTGTGGTATTGTTGAAAGGCCATTCTTCCCTTACCCTTACACTTGATATTCTATGTATTGCCAAGGATGATGATAATGTTGTTGTTGTGTCATTGCAAGGACAATTACACACACACACACTCCATGCATAAACATGAATATGATGTATCAATGGTATTAATTGAAGGTATAGTTCTCATATGCACCTTTACACATTATTGTGCATGAAATGTACATGACCATGATGATCCTATTGTGTTGATTGAAAGTCCATTCTCATGAGAACACATGACCTTGGTGTGAAAGTTATTCTCACATACTAATGTTGATTTTAAGGTTGAAAGTACATTCTCACTTCAATGGATCTATGAGCTATTTTATGAAATGTATTGAATGAAGGGTAGAGTACTCCTTCACACATGTAAATACAATTCAAGACTAATGATATCTAATTTAGGAAATAATGCTTAGTATCGAGCGGATATGGAAAGTGAAGAAAAGGCCCTTCCTTCAATATAATAGGTCGTGTCATCTAAAGTAAACTCATGAGATGGTAGCTTATCCGCCAATGCAATAGGTTGGGTTTCTAGAAGCAATCTCCCTATCACATAACTATGTGTTCACATAGGTCTTTAGCTATTGGAACCACCATATAGCTATACATTTAATTCTACCTTAGGCAAGTAGGACACCTTCTTTCAGTGTGGGGTTACACGACACCGGATTCCATGTAGCTCACATGCTTTATGTCAGTTATGGAGACTTTTCCTTATATAATAAAGATAATGAATGAGACATTAATTATACTCTGACTTCTTTATGAGTTTTACTTAGTAGGAGTGGGGGTATGGGACTTTACTTTTACATTGCACAAGTAGACTTAGTAGGATATCATGGGATGGTTCCCTTGTGTTATGATGAGATTTGAATGTATGCATGTGTGTTGAATAGATAGTTGTTATGAATGACTTTCCTTATAATTCAAGTAATGTACACGACTATTTCCTTATTTAGGGCTATTTCTTATAATGAGGTCTAAGAATAAAGTGCATGACTAAGATAGCTTCGAAGGAGTACTTAGTAAGGTTAGTATTCTGGGATGCCAACCATACATTGCACAAGTGTTCTTTGGGGTTGTTCATGTGATGGTTACTTCTTGATGAGATGATCTTGGTATTTGACTTTGTATTATTTTATGATTGGAGGCTATGAATAGTGAAGATTGGGATTTGTATAATGTTGATGTTGGAGACTATGCTTGTTATTATAATGATATTATAATGATATATCTCATGTTATAATGAAATGTATGTGAGTTGCTTTATGGGTTGCATTCTCCAACTATTTCAAAGATGATGTTCAAAAATGGCATATAGCATGATTTCAAATGAAATGTCCCTTTTTATGCATGTTTTCAGGTTTTTGTGCATGACTTGCATACTTAGTAATTTTTGTGCTAACCCCATCTTTCTATATTTTCTATAAGTGTAGGTTTTGGAGATATTGGTTTCCATCATCGTAGCTAGGTTCATAGGAGATCAAGAAGAAGAAGATTGGTGGGTCCTCATGTATTCGAGGGATTGACCATATGTCCTTTATTGTCTTTGTTTTATGTTTTAGACTTTAGTTGTAAGGGCTATGTCCCTAAGATTATATTTCAAGAGTTTTATTCCAAGTATAATAGATGGTTTGAGACATAGTGTCATATATTCTCTTTCATTTTATAAAAGACTTTAATTGTAAAGAAAAGTTTTGAATTCCGCACTATTTTCCTATGCTTTTATGTTCATGTATGCTATGAGGCTTGTATGCTACCCCTTCGGGGTTAAGTATGCCGTGTTACTTCTAGGAGCTAACCTCGGATCGTGACAAACGTGGTATCAGAGCATAAGGTTTTTGGGATGGTTTTTAGGATGTCTCAAACCATATTTAGTAGAGTCTTGTTCAAAAATGTGAAGCGCGCCACATTTTATGAATAGGAGTCTATCGAATGTTAGGACAAAATCTTCACCTCTTCATTCTTTGAGTTTTGTGATAGAGTTTAACCTTATATGGTCTTTCTTCTAATCCTTATCCGGTGATGTATAGGATATGACTACTCAAGGAGTGAGGCCGGTAGAAGCGGGCCTCATGTAATGGGAAAGATTTAATAATGTATTCATTGATATGTTTTGCCCTTTAGAGGTGAGAGAGGCTAAGATACTTGAGTTTTTTAACCTTCGTCAAGGTAGGTTGAGTGTTGAAGAGTATGCTTGGGTGTTCACTAGGTTATCAAGATATGCTCCATGCATAGTGGCTAACCTTAAGATGAAGATGAGTAAGTCTATGCCAAGTTTATCCAACTTGATAATAAGAGAATGTAGTATGGTTATGCTTGAGAATGATATGGATATGTATCATCTTGTTATGCATGCTCAACGGTTTGAAAAGGGGAAAATTGAAGAGAGGTCTAGAGGAACAAAGAGGTATAGGCTTGAAGATGACTCCTCCTCCCAATAAGGGCCTTATGGTCAAATCTCTTCCAATATTCCTCCTAAGTTTCACCAAAAGAAGGTGTCTACTCCAAAATCTCAAGGAGTGAGTGGTAGTGGATCTTATGTGATTAGGCCTACTTATGCTAGGTGTGGAAAGAAACATGATGGTAAATGTCTAGCCAGCACGAAAAATTGTTATGGTTGTGGTGGAAGTGTCCACAAAATAAGAGATTGCCCATTACTTACAGCTAAAGGAAGAGAGATGAAGAAAATTAGGACCGATGCTCTTCAAGCTAGAGGTGAAGAAGAGCGTCCTTCTAAGGTGGCTACCAGTATGTGTTTTATGCTTACCTCTATCCCGATAATACTTGTCTTTTGTGACTCTATAAATTGGATATGATGAACTTTTGTGTTGTCCTTAGTATTCATAGGTTTAATTATGGCCATATGTATTGGTTGGTATAATCCAACTTAGCCATGATGAGTTTTGAGGGATGTTGAGTGAGTAGACTCTGTTAAAAGAGGATAGAAGTGTAATCCTCCATGGTTTAGAATCATATTGTGTGAAGAGTGTAAAGGTTTAGTTATGACTTGCTCCAACATTAGAATTGAAGAAGTGATGTAGTCAAGAGTTTGTATAGGCTTACCCCAAGTGGGGGATAATATGCTTAGATGGTAAGGTCGTTGAGTGTCCTTGATGGTCATGAGTTAGGCTTGCCTGATAATCTCAACTTAAAAGGTGTAGTGAGTTGAGAAGTTTAGTCCCGGTTTGGTAGGCTCATATGAGACTTCGAGTGGTGTTGGTAAGGTTGCTTGTGAGCAAGAGTGCTTAGATGAGAAGCTCTCTAATTTGGAAGTACCAATTGGGATCTTAGACCAGCATGCTAAGAAATAGAAGAATAAGAAAATGCTTACATAAAAAAATGTTGGGGAGTGGTATTTTAGTAAAGGTTTTAGTTGAAGGTGCTTAATTGGGAGGCCAAGGGCCAATGAGATGTCCCAATATCCTTATGACCCCTTCTATTCCTCCTCTAGCTTAAGGTGATAGGTTCTCCTTGACTCATTTCATGATTTTAGAGTCTTCGATGTTATATGTGTCCTATGATTTCATTGTCCGATAGAGTTACTTTTGTTAACCTTGGTAAGATTTGGATGCATAATTATTAGACCTCTATTAGTTTTAGAGCCCGTTAAGGTTATAATGGGTCTTAGAAATGCTTTGAGTTTGTGGAAAGGGGTAGTAATTGAGGCTTTTGTAAAAGGGCCTTGCTCCCAAGGGGGAGATCATGTGCTCGAGTAGCAACATTGATTGAGAGTCCCGATATCCTCATCCTTTCTTCTATTCCTATTCTAGCTTGAGACCAAGAGTTCCTTTTTGGGTTTGATTTATGTCTAGGAGTCATGAGCTTTTAGAAGTTTCCATGTTCTCCTTATGTTATGCATGTTTTTGAAAGATTCTTACTTTGTATAAAATGGATTTTTCATGATTTACATGTTCCTCATGTTGTTGTGCACTCTAGTATGGTGATGGCATATTTGACTTCATGAGATGATGTTATGAACATGCATTGTTGTGTTTTTGATGAAATGGCACTTGGGCTCCATGTTGATTGTGTTGAGCGTGCTTTTAATGAGAAAAATGTAATTCTTCCTATGACTATGAGTAATAATGTTTAGAAGTGATGGTATAGGCTCACTCTTAAGTGGGGGAGATAGTATGCCTAGCTAATATTGTTGTTATATGCTTATATGTTGCCATGACTTCTTTATATAATGTAGAAAACACGTGTTTTGAAAGAGAATGAGTTTATGTGAATTGTTTCCCTCATGTTGTGGTGCTTTGAGTAAGAGTTGCCTATTGTACTTCATGAGAAGAATATATGGACATGTTTTAGTTAGGAGATGGTAGTTCCTCCTTGAAAATGACAAGTGATGAGAATCTCATGCATAAATAGGTTGTTTATATATAGTTCATACATCCTTGTATTGCATTGAACATGTTGAGTTGAAGTTGATGTTTCCTCCTTGAATAAGTACACATTGTGAATAGTGTATTGTGAGTTGTTATGATGTTTCATGCATGATTGGGGTGCTAGTCTTAAGTCTTCAATTCCAAAAAGTGTTTCAAGTGTCATTTGAGGACGAATGTTACTAAGGGGGAGGTAATGTAACAATCCAAAAATCTAATTAGACCAAGCTAGAGTCTAATGGAAACTAGTAGGTGAAACTAGAGCCTAACGTCTGAGCTTTTGAGTTTGATGTTTGATTGTAGGTTGTATATTGACTTCTCGAGCATAGGTTGAGGAGTCTAGGGGTTAAACGTCTAGGTACGACACCCCAAAGACTAACCAAGGGTCCATGGGGAGGACTCTAAAGTCTAACCCCCAAGGCTTCCTAAGTTCATAAAAACTATCAAAAATCTTGTGACCCACTGATGCAATCCACAACCAGTGGATTGATCCATGCCTCATGGTCTTGCTCCGTAGGTCAAGGCTCCCAAGTCCATGCTTCATACCCAAACCACAACCCCGCAGTACGAGGCGTGGTCCCTTCCATAGTCCGTGGATGGCTGTCTCGTGGTTTGCACCTGTATGTTGTGCAAACACCTCGGCCATGGTAAGTAAATTCCAAATAATTCCTTTTTAATTAGTTTTCACTAGGGGTCATTTAATATGGTAATTATACATGTACATAAAGTATTTTAAGTCCACAAAAACATCATTAATTCATTATAACCCAATACCCCAAATCAAAACCTAATTACTCTTCTCTCTAGAACCTCCATTGAAGAACAAAGAAGGAGATCAAGGAAAGATTGAAGGAAGGAGCTTTTCAATATGAATTTGATAGGATTCTACACCTAACATATGGGAGTTCTTCATCCTTGGGAAGCTATTACCCAAGGAACCCTTTCAAAAGGATTTAATTCAATTCTAGAAAACTCAATTGGCTAGGGTTTCAAATAAACTCCATGGATTCCTTTTAAAGTGGATTTTAAAGGTTGAAATATATTTGTTTATGAATTTATGATTGATTTTATATGGTTTTAACTCGAAATCCTTCAAGAACCCATGAGACCCCCAACCCTAACTATGGTTCTTCTTTACTTTATGTTATGGTTTTGCAAGTTGATCCAATTGATTGGATGTGAGTTAATTATGATGTAATTGCATGATTTAAGTATAATTTTACATGTATACTTGATTAACCTAAGATTTCTAAGGTGAATTGATTTAGTCTAGGGTTGTGACATAAAAGAGGCCTGTTGAGGGTTTAAATGTGATACTCCAAGAATGATGAATTTATTCATGTAATGCCGTAGATTAGATCACCTAGACTTAAATGTGATCCTTCAAGAATGATGAATTTATTCATATGCACCTTTACACATTATTGTGCATGAAATGTACATGACCATGATGATCCTATTGTGTTGATTGAAAGTCCATTCTCATGAGAATACATGACCTTGGTGTGAAAGTTATTCTCACATACTAATGTTGATTCTAAGGTTGAAAGTACATTCTCACTTTAATGAATCTATTAGCTATTTTATGAATTGTATTGAATGAAGGTTATAGTACTCGTTCACACATGTAAATACAATTCAAGAATAATGATGTCTAATTTGGGAAATAGTGCTTAGTACCAAGTGGATATGGAAAGTGAGGAAAAGTCCCTTCTGTCAATGCAATAGGTCGGGTCATCTAAAATAAACTCATGAGATGGAAGCTCCTCCACCAATGCAATAGGATGGGTTTCTAGAAGCAATCTCCCTATCCCATAACTATGTCACCACATAGGTCTTTAACTAGTGGATCCACCTTATAGCTATACATTTAGTTCTACCTTAGTAAAGTAGGACACCTTCTTTCGGTGTGGGGTTACACGACAATGGATTCTATGTAGCTCAAATGGTGTATATTGATTATGGCTACTTTTCCTTATATAATAAAGATAATGAATGAGACATGAACTATACTATGACTTCTAAATGAGTTTTACTTAGTAGGAGTGGGGGTATGGGACTTCACTTTTACATTGCACAGGTAGACTTAGCAGGATGTTATGGGATGGCTCCCTTGTATTATGATGAGATTTGAATATATGCATCTGTGTTGAATAGATAGTTATTATGAATGACTTTCGTTATAATTCAAGTATTGAACATGACTGTTTCCTTATTTAGGGCTATTGCTTATAATGAGGTCTAAGAATGAAGTGCATGACTAAGGTAGCTTCAAAAGAGTACTTAGAGGGTTGGTATTATGGGATGCCAACCATACATTGCACAAGTGTTCTTCGGGGTTGCTTATGCGATGATTACTTCATGATGAGATGATCTTGATCTTTGACTTTGTATTATTTTATGATTGGAAGCTATGTATTGTGAAGATTGGGATTTGTATTATGTTGATGTTGGAGACTATTCTTGTTATTATAATGATATCTCTCATGTTATAATGAAATGTATGTGAGTTGATTTATGGGTTGCATTCTCCAACTATTTCAAAGATGATGTTCAAAAATGGCATATAGCATGATTTCAAATGAAATGTCCCTTTTTATGCATGTTTTAAGCTAACCTCATCTTTTTACATTTTCTATAAGTTTAGGCTTTGGAGATATTGGATTCCATCCTCGTGACTAGGTTCATAGCAGATCAAGAAGAAGAAGATTGGTGAGTCCTCAATGTATTTGAGGGCTTGACCATATGTCCTTTATTTTCTTTCTTTTATGTTTTTGACTTTTGTTCTAAAGGCTATGTCCCTAAGATTGTATTTCAAGAGTTTTATTCCAAGTATAATAGATGGTTTGAGACATAGTGTCATAGATTCTCTTTCATTTTATAAGAGACTTCGATTGTAAAGAATAGTTTTAAATTCTGCACCATTTTCCTATGCTTTTATGTTCATGTATGCTATGAGGCTTGTATGCGACCCCTTCGGTGTCAAGTACACTGTGTTACTTCTAGGGGGTAACCCTGGGTCGTGACAAACGACCTATTCCCATCATTATAGAAATGTTGGCGCACCAAGGGGGGGGGGTGAATTTGGGGCCAGGAAACTTATTTCGTAGTATTTGGATTTTCCCAACCTTGTCCAGATTTGGGTGAAATCGGAGTCATCGAGATGTAGGGAAATCTGGTAACAATCAAGTGAATTATTTATGGTTTTGATTACATGAGTGGTTGGATAACTTGTTAAGGAATCCATATGACTTTACGGAATTTAATTCGGGCGAGTAGAACTTTTGGAATCGATCTTAGCGGAAAGGGTATTTTCTGAGCGTCGTTGGTTAGAGGTGTGTTGTGAAATGGGGATTTTGGAATTATAAAAATTGCTCTCTATTTCATTCTAACCACGTTGGCGGGGCCGCTACAGCGGGATCAGGGCCGCTGTGTGGGCTCGACACGGCTTAAGGTCGTTAATAAACCCCTAAACGACCTTATTCTGCCCTTTTCAACTTTTAGAGCTAAGGAACGAACCCCAGGCGACTCCTACTCATTTTTCACCATTCTTGAGGCTAAAGGTAAGCTTTTCACTGCCCGAATCCGTTTTTCGATCAGTAGAACTTAATAGAATGGGTGAATATTGACGGGGGAGGGTTTTGTTATAGATTCTATGGTGGAAACAAGCCTAATTTGGATAATGGGAATCATGGGATTGATCTAGGGTTCATACAATTGTTAGTAATTCTGGTAATTAGTGATTGTTTATTGATTCCCGTATTATATTTATTGTTTGTAGACCAAGAACAAGCAGAACAAATCCGAAAAAGGAAAGATCAAGTTTCTTAGGGTTTCAAGCTTGTTTCGAGATAGGTGATGGTTGTGATTCTATGATTGTGTGATGTATGTTTGTTCTTGCATCATTATGATACTTGCCTATGTATGAATGTTGCAATGTCGATCACACTTGTTGTAAATGAGATAGATGAATGATGATTGCCATGAAATCATGACTTAAATGTATGATCGTGATGATATACTTATGCTTGGGATTGTGGTGTGTTGAATGGATCGGTTGCCACGTTTCAGCATAACTAACTTAGATCGGTTGCCACGTTCCGGTATAACGAACTTGGATCGGTTGCCACGTTCCGGTATAACGAACTTGGATTGTTTGCCACGTTCCGGCATAACTATGGGATCAGTTTCCACGTTCCGCCATAATTATGGGATGGGATACCACATTTCGGTATGCTAACTATTTTGGTTTAGGTTCCATGAGAGGACCAATGATTTGATATAAAATGTGAAGTTGTTTGTTGTTTGGAAATGTTGATAATATTGTATATGTTGATATCTATGCATGTGATTATAATGTTGTCTTGACTTTCTTAAGTTGTACTTAGTGGGATAGCTGCATGATCCTACTAGTACACTGTGGTTGTGTGTTGATATTGCACTTGCTCTTATTTTTGTTGAATACAGGGCATCATCAAGCGGCTACTGACAGACCTCACTTTGAAGATCAGTGATTGTTCGAATTCAAGAGTGAGCCAATTCTTTCAGGACTTAGACTATGTTCTATTAGTTATTAGTACATTAGTTAGGGGTTGCATCCCTTCTTATTTAGATTTTGTTCATTGTTAGATGTTTTGGTAAATTGACTTTCAGGTTCTAGGTTGTTCTTCCGCATTGTTTTGTTTTATTAGACTTTTATTAGAGTTTATGGAAACTCCCTATTTATTTTCTTAGTATTTAACTTGTTTCTGTAACTTAATTGCCTTAGTTTTAGTTTAGTTGCTTGGTTTGGGTTGGTGTAGTGGTTCTCCCACTGGAGGGTTAGTGTGGGTGCCAATCACGACGGTCTGGGTCGTGACAAGTCACTACCCTTTTGAAAAGTCACAACTCATTGAAAAAGTCACAATCCTTTATGTGAAAAGGTGTCTAATTTTAATATATTACAATTAACTAAGTTAATAAATAATATAAATCAAGATTTTTAATTAAGGGTATTATAGTAATTCAACATTCAAATTTGGAAGTTCATACTTTGGTAGTATAGATATAGATATAGATAGATATAGATTATATTAATGGATATTTTCGTCACAATATAATATCAATTTTATAAAAATATATTTAAAAGCTTAACAACCTTTTTTCTGTCACTAATTCTGTTGCCCAATATTAATTAAATTTGTCACCCCTACTTTGTTACTTAATCCATAGGAAAAATTAGGCGCCAAAATTTTGCGCTAATATTTAGCGAGGAATTAAATATTCCGTTGCAAATTTGTTACTAAATTATGAATTAAAAAATCATTTGTAACTGTGCAACCAAATGGTTATCCCGTTGCAAATCTATCATTAAATAGTGATGGAATTTTGTTCGTCGCTAAATGCTATTTTTTTAGTAGTGTACGTGCAAATGTAGGATTATGTTTCACCACTTCAACGGTTGACCTTTAGCCTTTTAAGGTTAATGTTAGTGATCCACATCAAATAAGATAAGGTTCTATAACCTGGAAATGTATAGGACAACCAATCTAACTAGAATTATAAGTTGTGCTTCATGAGCTCAAATGACATATGTCGGTTATAAGATACTCCCTAGTTTATGCATATTTTATGATATTTCCTTACCTTCATTTGAGGTATATTAGTTATCCTATTTTATGCTATGATAATTTAAGGCTACTGATTTAGACTCATCTTCATTCATATGTTTTTGACTAAAGGTCTTCAAACTAATATTTAATGCATAAATTCCAACTATTTCTTTTAAGTTCATTTATTACGATTATGAATTTACATTTTAGAAACATTATTCCACTGTTTCCTCCATATGTTTCTTTATATGAGTATGTTGGTTCCCTTACATTCTCATTATGTTACACGTACTGACACATATATTTCTCTATGTTGAATCCATTTATAAGGTAGATTTTGGTGCTTGTACTCTGACTTGTGGCAATTAAGGTTGTAACATTTACAGTTAACACTTGGTGAGCCCTCCTCACTTGGGAACGAGAAAAGCAGACTCAGACGGTATCATCGACTGAGGTTCAAACACCTGAAACTTGGAGCAAGAAGATGGTGAGTTGAAGCATGCTTGGCAATTTTCCGAATGAGCTCGGTGAGCACAACTAATGTTTCCGAGGGAGTAGCACATTGAATTTTGTGCTAAATTGGAAAACTGTAATATCATGCCTCGAGCCTACACCCTGAACATGTCTGATACTTGATAACCATTATTGGTCCCTAAGTGAACCCTTGGCCTAGCTGACAACTTAGTGGAATACTTACTTAAGCTAAAATAGGCTTAAAACAAAAATTGATCTCAAAGTAAAACTCAATAAGAATCTCTGAAAGTACTCATCGAAATAATAATAATAATTTGCGAAACATCTTTAAAGGAAAGAATGTACTTATAGACTCCTCGAATCTATCTATATATGAAGACTCTAATGTTTAAGATAGCTATCGGGACAAGACCCACAATGCCTCTAACAAATGGATTGAATGTAAAGGTGAAGTCCTCCAGAATGCAAAGAGGCTCACCAAAAGTTTCTGGAGTGTAGAGTGATCTTAACGGAGCACCTGTTGATAATTCTAAACACATGTATCTGCATCATAAAGATATGTAGGCTGAATGACATCAGTATATGTGACTGTAAGAGTATGTAATATAGCCGAGGCAAAATAACTAACTGAAAGGACGACAATACGTAACAATATACTCAATTTGAATGTAAAGAAATAAAGACGTTAAATCATTTAAAGCTTTGAAAAATACTCTCTCATTTCTAAACTCAACATAATAAGTGATATAGAAAAATACACTGTAACTTTATTGGGACATTCTCTAACCGATAACCATCACTATGAGCTATGTCATGATACAACGTCTTGTCTATGCTGTCAGAACTGTCCTATATCGTGTCGGGATATAGAGCCTTTCAACTAAGTGGATCTACTAAGCAATAAGGATACATCTAAAAAGTATTATCTTGTACCCTTGTTGGCAGGACATGGTTTATGGGGGCTGTGAGTTGTCTGAACTCTTCCCCATATCGGTGCTCAATACTACTCCTAATAATATATACTCTTGCTCCAATGTACAAAACATACTCTTTCTATGGTTTGAGATACTCTCTCAAACTATCCTCTTAAAACAGGTAACTCTAAAATATTTCTTGAACTTATTTCTCATTTAGAAAACATGATTTCTCTTTACTCAATGCAAAAATACATTCTAGGTTGACATAATTACTCAAAAGGGATCTCTTTAAGAGGTAACTACTTTGTACTCAATCTTTATGAGAACTCTTTTAACTTTTCTTAAAATAATAGTCTCTTTCTTCATGTGAAAATGAAACGTTTGGGAAATCCGTAGTTCTCTTTTACTCTTGCTTAAATCTTGGCTTAGCTCTTTCTCAAACTCGTCTTTACTTTCTCAAAACTCTGATTAAACAATTATGTTTTGCTTAAAAGATTCTAAATAAGAAATCAATGAATACTCAGAAAATTGGGTTCACGCTAAACAATATACATGAACAATAAACTCAAGAATCGCAATGAAAGATATAACAACTCAAAATAGGAAATAGAATTCAATAATAAATAACTCAAGAACACACAACTCAATATCATCTTATCTCAAGAATACTCAAATCTACGGATAGAACCCTACATTACTCTTTTACAGATTTAAAAGTAGATGAAGGGTGTGAAGGCGAACTTGTCCAACACTATGATAACCTTACATATATGAAACAAGAAAGCTCTTGAAGAAGTATGAAGAAAAACTTGATCTAAAGACTTGAAACCCTTGATTTTGTCTTTCTTGATACATTCTTGGAGATGAAGGGTGGAGAAGAACCCTTTATTTAAAACCTTAGGATTCTTAAAGAGAATCTTGAACTTAGGTCCTTTAATCTTGAGAAGTTAAAGAAATCCCTTTCTTAGAGTTCTTGATCTTGTCAAGAATGTGAATTGGAGATTTTAAGAGTTTTTATACATATAATGATGTTATAAGATAGTAATATGGACGTAGGCAGGTTGATTTAGGGTAAAAGGTCAATAATACCCTTCTAGAAACTTAAGAAAACCATAAAAATCTAGGGAAATAACCTTTTAATGAATCATGTCGGCCAAATTAGCGATCTGGAGGTCTCCTTGCAAAAAATACTCGGCAGATCGCCTACTGGGACTTTAGATCGCCCAAATGGACAAAAGATTAAGGTTTTTGAGACAATTTGACAACCTCATTTTGCGATTCGCCAATCCATTCGGCGAATCACTAATTGAGCAATTAAGTTCGCCAAATTTCCCAGCCCAGGTATAGTCCAGTAGCACAATCATAACTTTTTACTCCAGGCCACCTAATTAATTATATATATTTAATTTGGCAGGTCGTAAGCCACCTAATTAATTATATTCTGAGAGATATGAGATTTAGAATTTGACCGTTCTAGGAACTCATGCGAGAACTTAGTCAATAGGAATGTTTTGAACTTGGCTTGGTGTTTGTGGTCTCTTATGACCCTAGATCACTTTAGATAGTCTTGATACACTTGTTAAGGATCTTATAGCACATGAGAAAGTAGAAAATAACCCGGTTCAAGCTCATATACTTACGAAAAATGATTCAAATTTTAAGAGTAGAGTTGCGAGGTGCTACAAAATTATTCGAGTCTTAGCTTAGAAATTTTTGGGGTGTTACAATATCTCCATCCTGGGATCATTTTTCCTCAAATGATGGCTTAAATGAGCATGGAAAGGGAAAATAGTTACTCTTACCATCTTTCTAACTTTTGAACTCATCTATTTTCATACTAAGAGTTTTGAAATTTTATAGCACGTAAGATACAAACTATGTGGGTTTGAACATAGTCACACTCTATATGAAATTATTTGACATGAAATAAGGGTATCTGGGCACGAAGTAAGACTATGACTACTATGCCTTAAGCAATACAATTGCTAGCTTTCAAGCCTAGCAACACCTCTAAACCATGCTCTCCTTTATGAATACTAGACCTCATTAGCGATAGCGCATCTCCTACAAGAGTTTATGACTACTTTTACCAAGGTCTAAGTTGAACTGCCTGCTCTTACTATGTTCAAGCGTATCTCTAAATGACAAGTTGCTAAACATAAGATGCTTATACTAATCTAAACCACAAGATTAAGGTTTAAAACATCTATAGAGAATCTCATCGCAAGAATACTACTCTTTACCACCGCATTCAACCAACCTTGAGCCCTAATCAAGAACCACCTAATGCATTATACATTCATCCATATGTTATCAACACTTTATTCAAACCTAGAACTATAACTCCTCCATGGACTCCTACAAACTAATCTTTCTAAGAATTTCTCTTTCTCTCGTCATCTCTACCATCTGAAATTTCAGGCATGACTACTACAAATCGACTAACTACTCTCATCTAACAATTACTCATATTAAAACTTCATCTCATCCTTCATCCGCCTTTATATCTTTAGATGGAACAATCAAACCATCACTACAAACAAAAGAAACATTAACCTTCTCCTTCTATCACTACACAACTACTATTATCAATATCACTCTCTAACTAAAAACGATCACTGAAAGAGCTTTAGGGGAAAGATCATAGCAAAATTATTTGAGAATTCTTATATAAGAATATGCATGACATAACATGATTATTGCGAGCCATTAAGAACAAATTATGAATTCATGATAATGAGTATACTATAAGACACAAGTGCTTATATAAATAGGTTCATATAATGAGACTTATATCCATAACTTTATGGAGTAAGATTGAGATGAATGGGCTAAAGACTTTGCCCCTTATTTTGGGAACTGAGCGTAAATATGAATTTGTCTGATGTGTATGAGCATAAGTCATGACCAAAATTTTTATATTAGGTACTAAGAGTCCTTCGAAGACCTCTTTCTTAGATGATTCTCTTAACCTCCTCTCAATGGTTTATAAAGTCACTTGGTCTAACTCTTAATAGTCTAACTTCTCCTTCTTTGTCTGTTGTTGCCACCTTTCTATGTTCATATCTACCCAACTAGAGGAACTCGAACTATATTTAAGAGGCTTATCATTGTATATATATAATCCCTTCGACCAACCTTTTTAGGGCAATAAATAATGATTAGATAATCCTACTCCACATCGACAACTTGAAAATACTATCTAAGCACTCATAAAAGAACAAATCATAAACTTAACGGGAACCTCGTCTTACTATGTACGATCTTGGGCACACCTCTTAATGCTCTTGTTAATCTAATGACTTAGTCACACTTCATTTCTCTAATATAAGGGTCATAATACCATACTTGTTAATTTAATTCCTCGCCTACTTTATGTCAAACCTACTGGATCAAATCTCAAAACTAACATCACCACCCACTAATACCTCATGACAACTAGTCAATCTTTATCTCCCACTCTACCTATTTATAGATTATCATCACAACCTTTTTCACAACCTAAGTACAATTTAACTATTTGCTATACATCCTTTCTTAATAAGTTCTATAAGTCTATAAATATCAAGGGGTTCTCCCTTCAAAATCATAAGCCTAGCTTACATCTATCACCTCATGCATACTCTGCTCTTTTATTAAATACCTATACTTGGCCTTTACTAACGCAATGTTACATTGAATATAAACTCTCTTCTAGTTAAAGTATACTCTAACTTATCCTAACTAGTAACTATTCCTCTACCTTCTATCATGAAATCCACATAAAATTATTACTCATTAGCCTACACATAAAGGAAAACTCCTCATCAATGACTTACTGGTACATGACCACAACTATACACTTCACTCAATAATTGTCCCCATATCTTTAGGTCACTAGACTTCCAAATGAATACTTGTAACTCTAGGCACTTCTACTACTGCTCATAACATTGCATCTCATACTATATTTCAGGTGATAATACTATCCAAGCTCACTAAAACACACTCCCCTCATAATGGGCATCACTTGAGACAAGGTTTTATGAAGTGAATCTGAGAGCGCATCTTGCTTTTAGTTCGAATGCATGAGTCATCTAAAGAAAGTTTCATTCTTTTGAATCAATACACTTAATGCACACTAACTGGCTTCTCTCAAGCCCTGTGCAACCTCTTTACTTTATGAACACTTTTGCTGAGAGTAACTCATCAATAAGAATCTGGCGTTTACTTTTCAACCACCTTTAGTATGAGGGGTAGTTGTCGAATAAATTTTTGTAACGCAGGAATTTCAAAAAGTTCCTCATAACAGAGTTCTATTGTACGATTTTGAGTATGAAAGAAGGGAAACTTTTCTTAAATGTCTATAGTCCCTAATTTGTAGAAGTGTTGCCCTTACAACTATAAATAAGATCCTTCTACCATAGCTTCATAGACACCCTAGGACACTCGAACTTTGTACTCTGATACAAAATTTTTAACACCATGAGCCTATACCCTGGATGTGGCTGACTATTAAGAAGAAAACTTACTCAAGCGATAATAGACTTAAAACCGAAATGTAAAACTTAATAAGAATTCATGAAAGTATTCATTGCAATAATAATAATAATTTGTAAAACATCTTTAAAGGAAAGAATGTACAAAGAAACTTCTCAAGTCTATCTTTCTATGAAGCCTCTAATGTTTAAGATAGATCTTAGGAAAATACCTACAATACCTCTAAACAACAGCTCAAATGACATCAATACATTTGAATGTACCAGTATGTAATATAGACGAGGAGAAATAACTGAATGAAAGGACCTCAATAGGTAACAATATACTCAATATGAATGTAAAGAAATAAAAGGTTTAAATCATTTAAAGCTTTACATAATACTTTCTCATTTCTGAACTCAACATAATAAGTGATATATAAAAATACACTTTAAGTTTATTAGGACATTTTCTAGCCAACAATCGTCACTATGATCTATGATGATACAACGTTTGACCATGTTGCAAGAGCTATCCTATTTCGTGTTGACATATAGAACCTCTCAACTAAGTGGATCAACTAAGAAATGACGATTTATCTATAAAGTATGATCATGTATCTATATTGGTAAGATATGGTGTATGAGGACTGTGAGTTTTCTAAACTCTCCTCCATATCGGTGTGCAATACTTCTCCCAACAATATATACTCTTTTTCAAATGTATAAACATACTCTTTCTCAGGTTTGAGATAACTTCTTAAACTATCCTCTTAAAAGAGGTAACTTCTCTGAAATATCTCTGAAGTCATTCCTTATTTGGAAAACAAGGTTTCCCTTTAATCAATGTAAAAATACATTCTGGGTTGAGATAACTACTCAAAAGGGGCCGCTTTAAGAGGTAACTGCTCTGTACTCAATCTTTCTAATAACTCTTTTAACTTTTCTCAAATTACTATTCTCTTTCTTCATGTAAAAATGAAACATTTGAGAAATACTTAGTTTCCTTATACTCTTACTTAAATCTTGGTTAATCTCTTTCTCGAACTTCTCTTTACTTTCTCAAAGCTCAGTTTAAATAATTATATTTTTAAAAGATTCTCAATAAGAACTCAATAAATACTTTGAAAATAGGGTTAATGCTGAAAAATAGACATGAACAATTAACTGAAGAATCTCAATGAAAGATATATCAACTCAATAATAGGAAATAGAATTCAATAATTAGTAACTCAAGAGCTCAGAATTCAAGACAAATGGGTGGACCCTGTAGGAACCAAAAATCCTTGCCACAAAATGACAAAGCTCCAAACAATAAGAAGATGCATGTTTCCATGACTAGTTTCAGCAAAATATATATTTTCAACAAGGATATACATGCAACAGATTGAACAAAAGCTATGTGTATTTGTTTCCAGCTACGTGTCATAAATTATCGACCACGTATAATCTTTATCAGTAATGTGTAATAGTTAGTAGCTATGTTTAAAAAAATAATTATGTATTAGTGTATTCACACATGTAAAACATATAACAGAATAGGTTAGATTATTCAGCACTAGATCTTCGATATGCTCAAGCATATCAATGAAAAATTCTTTACTAATGCTGGTAATGACATTGATGGAATGGTCTTGGTAGGTGCATATTGCACCACCAGATTGACAATTTGTTGAATTATAATTGTCTAAACTATATATCATATTAAGTTGGTAATCTTCACCAGGACTCCTTTCAAAACAAGAACTAGTTTCATTTTTATCAAGGATTGAATATAATTTATTTTTTACTTCATATTTTAGTTCTAACATATTTATCTTCTCCTTATTTTTATTAGGAATCAGATAATCTCTCGCATGGTGTCTGATTTTCCGTAGTTCCAACATGTATCAGTGTCGATATTCTAATTTAGATTTTCTAGATTTTTTTTTTTGTAATAATGAGGTTTGTCATGTTTATCCTTATAATTATTAAGATGGTATTTATCCTTTTTAGAAAGTTTATTTGAAGGGGCAAATATTTTGGTATATCCAAAGTCTTTACAAAAATCTCCTCATTCATTTCGTGATAATTTACTATCATTTTTCAATTGATTTTTAAGTCTTATATCTGTGTATAATTTTAATGCGATAATACTTATAAAACTTATGAGGTCACCATAGGTTAATTGATTATACGAGATTTTCTCCTCAAACCTATCTTTTGAGCAAATTATTAGTGGTAAGCCACTAATTATTTTTTCCTTCCAATAGTGTCACGACCCTGGGTAGCCCCTAGATGTAACATGGTATACAAGACCTCGAGAGGTCTCATATAAGCCACTTAGCTTTCATAGTCAAGATAATAGAAAATCTATAAAATTTAAAATATTTTCAACAGTATCAATGTCTTTATAAAATGAAGCGGAAAGTCTCATACAATTATCTCAAAACCATCTAATACAAAGAGTCATTTCGACACACCCCATACAACAATATTCAATACATAAAATCTAAAGAACATAAGGAAATGGTGACCAAATCCTCGAATACTATGAGGACTCACCAATCTTCAATCTTGCTCTACTATGGATTCTAGCCACGGGGATGAGAGTTAGGAATGTTGGACCCTACATTTGGATAACAAATGTAGGCAAGATTATGCGTTAGCAAAAGAATGTACTAAATATGATAACTTGCATAAACATCAACATAACCATAAGAGCTAACACATAAGAGCTAGACTATCGCGCCCCGAGCCTACACCCTTGGCGAGACTGGCCCTCGAGAACCACTACTGGCCTCAAGTTAACCCTTGGTATGGCTAACTTATAACAGAAGACTTAAATAACATGAAATAGTCTCAAAAAACAAACTCATGCAATAAACTTAGAATGCATTAAAAGAAACATCCAACTAGCCAAAATGGCAACTCAAGTCTCAACATCAATACTAAAAAATGGAAAAGACTCAAGAACTAACAATAACTAGATGTCTATGAAGCCTCTAACAACTGAGATGGACGTCGAGAGAAGACCCACGACATCCTAATGAACTAACTAATAAAACAATAAAAAGGGAATCCTCCAGAAGCAAGGCAGCTAACCAAAAACTCTAAAGCTCAACTTGAATCAATGATGCGCTGCATGCTAATACTAGTTACCTATATCTGCATCAAAAAAACAATGTAGGCCAAATGGCATCAGTACATTGAATGTACGAGAATGCGAGGGAAACTCTAAAATAAGACACAAGCTTGAAAGGAACTTAAAGAACATACCTAGGCTCAACTCAACGCAACTTAACTCATTTTAATATAAAGCAATAATATGAATGCAATATAAAGAAAATCTTTTAAAATATGGATAACAACTCTGTGTATTTAGAAATACAATCGTAACTCAGTGTGTATGAAAAGATACAATATAAACTCTGTTTGTATATAATAATACAATTAACTCTGTGTACATAAGAATACAAAATACTTTTGTGGGAGTTTCTCTAACCAACAACCATCACTTAAGAGCTATGTGGTGGTATATCATTTTGCCTTACACTACTAGGGACGTCCTATACCTTGCTAGGGGTATAGAACCTAACTACTAAGTGGATCCGCTAGTCTATGCTAAAAAGCACTAAGGAATCATCTAAAAAGTATGACCCTTTTCTACCCATGATAGGTATATGGTTTATGGGAGTTGTGAGTTGTCTAAACCCTCCCCTATATCGGTGCTCAATACTACTCCAAAATATAACTAGCTCATATGTATAAAACATAACAGTGTTTCAAGATAGTTACTCAAAAAACTAGCCCAAAGGCTCTCTAGGAAATCAGTGTTTCCTCTCTTGCTTAATTGTCAAAGGATTTTACTCTTTACTGAAAACTAGCTTAAAGGCTCTTTTCGAACTTGGTGTATCCTTTCTTGATTAAATGTGAAAACATTTACTCTTTGGGAATACATAGTCCCCATATACACTTTTGAAGAAATGAACTTCACTCTTTACTCAACTAAAAACTCAAGGCTTAAAACAAGTTTAAAGAATTTGAAAAAGACTTTTGAAAGGACTCTAAGAACTCTCTAAACTTGGCTCTTAACTTTTCTTGAATTTTCAATTTATGGATTCAAGGTTGTGATTAGTGATAGGAGAGATCTCGTGATGTTTAAGAGTGTTTTTAGATAGTTAAACATGATAAACGATCAAGAAATCACTGTCTGGAAGCAAGTCTGCAACGTAGAGATGTATTTAAATATTTGGTCGAAGTAATTTTTGAGGTAGAGGGATCTGCGACCTCTCTGCGAAGCGGAGAGAAAAATTTCAAGTCTTGAGGAATAGGTCTGCTTCGTACCCAGATTTGCCTGACTTTTTCCTTCTTCATTTTCTAACCCCAATTTGCCTAAATTTGATCCTTTTTTTAAATCCCTCTTAAGATTGAAATACCCAGTAATGTACACAAGAATCTATTCATAAATGACTCTAGAATCGACACGATTTCCTCAAGAACTCAACAATCTCAACTTAATTTAAGAACAAAAACCAATATTCAAGAACATAACTCAAGATCTTCAAACTTTCAACTTTCTAGAACGAATTTCGCTGAAATAAGCATGTTTAGCATGTGGGTGAACGAACCCAACACTTTGTAAGTCTCACATACCTCTTTAGGGATCAACCCTTGGCGAAACGACCTCAATTCCGCAAGAAATCTCCAAGAATGCCTTGACTTTTCTCCTCTTTGAAAACCCTAGCAAAATTCTTAATTGCATAAACTAAACTAACTTAGTTTAGACCCCAAATAATTTAATAAAAACGGTTTTATTTAATTGGGTAGTGAAATGACCATAATACCCTTTAAAAATATGGTTTTGATTTTCCTCATCCAGACAACTCGACTTCAAATAGGCATGCATCCCTTATACGAACTCGAAATTGAGCAAACTCGGTGGAGTTGGAAAGATAATTCAAAAAACTTTCCTACGATATCTTGTAGACCACCTAAATCATTATGTGCTAGGAGTTATAGTCGTTTGAAGTTGACCCAAAACTCATACTTAGCTTAACTTTGTCAAACATTCCAAATTGGATTATTTCCAAAAATGGCTTCTTTATAATTCTTGTTCTTTCAAATAGCGAGGTGTTACAATATCTCCCCCTTAGGAACATTCATTCTCGAATGGGATTACTCTTAGTAGGCTAATGTGTAACATCTAACATCTAGCTGAAACACCCAACAAGCGAAAAGTAAATACAACATGTCAACTTAAAATAAATGCCAAGAAAAGGATTAGTACCTTAATTTGGAACTTCTCCGGATTTGAAGAGATGTGGGTATCTCTTCTTCACATCCTCCTCACCTTTCCAAGTAATTTCCTCAACAAACTGATTTCTCCATAGAACTTTGAGTGATGCTACCTCTTTCGTTCTCAACTTGCGAAATTGGCAATCTAGATTCTGAACAAGAATGTTGTTATAAGATAAGCTATCCTTGATACCAATATCTTCAGTAGGTATGATAAGTGAAGGATCGCCTATGCACTTTTTCAATATGGAGATGTGAAATACCTGATGTACCGCTGCTAACTCTTGTGGTAGCTCCAACTCATAAGCAACATTGTCAATCCTCTTGGATATTCTGAAAGGGCTAATATATCGGGGACTAAGTTTCCCCTCCTTGTAAAATCTCATAACACTCTTCATGGGTGAAACATTCAAGTAAACTCAAGCATTTACTTCAAACTCCAAGTCTCTTCTCCTAACATCGGTATAGGATTTCTGACGACTCTGCGCTATTTTCCATTTCTCTTGAATAACTTTCACCTTCTCCATAGCTTGATAGAATAAGTCTGCTCTTATCAACCCAGCTTCACCAACATCAAACCATCCAATACGATATCTAAATCTTCTCCCAGATAAAGCCTCATATGGAGCCATTTGGATGCCAGAATGATAGCTATTGTTATAAGCAAACTCTATAAGAGGTAGCTAATCATCCCAATTACCCTTGAAATCAATCACACAGGCCCTCAACATATCATCTAAAGTCTGAATAGTGCGCTCTACTTGACCATATGTCTGAGGATGAAAAGTAGTACTCAATTTCACCTTTGAACCAAAACCATTCTAGAATGACTTCCAAAATTGTGCACCTCCATCTGAAATAATGGAAACTAGAACTACATGAAGTCTTATTACCTCTTGAATATATAACTTGGCATAATCCTCTACTAAATGGTTAGTCCTTACTAGTAAAAAATGGGGTGATTTTGTCATTCGATCCACAATCACCCAAATAGAATTATGTTGCCTGTGATACCGTGGCAAGGCAGTAATGAAATCCATATTGATCATCTCCCACTTCCATTCAAGAAGTTCTATATTCTTAGTCATACCATCGGGCCTCTGGTGCTCACTTTAACTTATTGGCAATTTAGACACTTAGCAACAAACTCTGCATTGCCCTTCTCCATACTACTCCACCAACAGACTTCTCTCAAATCACAATACATCTTTGTGGAACTTTTATGGATAGAATATCTAGAGCTATGAGCTTCCTCCATAATCCTTTCTTGAAGTTCATCCACCCTTGGTACACACAATCTACCTTGGTACCTCAATACATCATCTCCCCCTTTTTCAAAAGCCATTACTTTTTGCTTATGAACATTTTCCTTCAATTAAAGCAAAATAAGATGCTGGTCTTGTTTTCTCTTTTAGTTCAGACACTAATGATGATTCAGCCCCATTCATCACCACTACTCCTCCTTCACTGGAATCCATTAAACGAACTCCTAATCGCGCAAGTATGTGCACATATTTAGCTAGCTCTTTCTTGTCTTCCTTAAATGAGCAGTACCACCCATAGACAATCTACTCAAGGTGTCAACAACAACAATAGCCTTACTTAGGAGATAGAGAATACTCATGTCATAACACTTGAGTAACTCCAACTTTCTTCTCTGTCTGAGATTAAGCTCTTTCTAACTAAACATAGACTAAAGAATCTTGTGATTAGTGAGCACATTCACATGAACACCATAAAGATAATGACGCTACATTTTCAAAGAAAATACTACAGCAGTGAATACTAAGTCATGTGTTGAGTCATTTCTCTCGTGAACCTTAAGTTGTCTGGAGGCATAAGCTATAACCTTGCCATTCTGCATTAACACATAACCCAAACCAACTCTGGACGCATCACAACATACTATAAAACCTTGTGTACCTTCGGGTAAGGTCACTATTGGGGCAGTAGTAACCTCTTTTTCAATTCCTAAAAAGTTTTCTCACAAGCTTCAGACCATTGAAATTTAAATGTTTTCTAAGTTAACTTAGTCAAAGGAGATGAAATAGATAGGAACCCTTCGACGAACCTTCTATAATAGCCAGCTAATCCCAAGAAACTCCTAATATCAATTGGAGATGTAGGTCTAGGCCAATTTTGTATTGCCTCTATTTTCTGCATATCAACTCTAATTCCATCATCGAAAACAATATTACCTAAGAGTTCCACAGACTCAAGACAAAACTCACACTAAGAGAACTTCGCATATAACTCCCTATCTTTGAGAGTTTGGAGAACTAATGTAAGATGACTAGCATGATCTTCCTCATTCCTTGAACAAATTAGTATGTCATCAATGAATACGATAACAAAAATATCTATATAAGGCTAGGATACTCTATTCATAAGGTCCATGAACACTGCAGGTGCATTAGTTAAACTGAACGACATAACTAGAAACTCATAATGACCATAACTAGTCCTGAATGTTGTCTTTGGAATATCACATTTCCTTAGTTTTAACTAATGGTAGCCTGATCGGAGGTCTATCTTAGAAAAGCAAGTGGCACCTTGAAGTTGATCCAAGAGATTGTCAATTCTCAGAAGAGGATACTTATTCTTGATAGTAACCTTGTTCAACTGACGGTAATCGATACACATTCTAAGAGAACCATATTTCTTTCTCACAAATAGGGTCGGACCGCCTAAGGGTGAGACACTTGGTCGAATAAAACCTTTCTCAAGGAGATCTTTCAACTGTACTTTTATCTCTTTCAACTCTGTTGGTGCCATTCTATATGACGGAATAGAGATAGGACGAGTATCGACAAGAATATCTATATCAAAGTCTATTTCTCTATTAGAAAGGACTCCATGTAGATCATCTGGAAAGACTTCTGAGAACTCTTTTACTACTGGAACTGAATGAATAGAAGGTGTCGCAACATTAGAGTCATTAACTCGAACTAAGTATTAGACACACCCCTTGAAGACTAACTTTCTGGCCTTAAGGTACTAAGAGAAACAATCCTTAGGCACTGCTGAACTACTCTTCCACTCTATAATTGGCTCATTAGGAAACTGAAAATTAACTACTCGAGTCCTATAATATACTAAGGCATAATAGGCATGAAGCCAGTCCATACCTAGAATAACATCGAAATCTACCATGTATAACTCATCTAAGTCAGCCTTGGTACTCTTGTGATTGACGAAAATGGTACAATCATGGTAGACTCTCTCTGGTAGAATAGACTCACCAACATGTGTAGAAACACTAAATGGCTCAAGATGTTTCTCAAGAAGAACATCAAAATTCATCACAACATAAGGAGTCACAAAAGATAGACTCGCTCCTAGATCTAGCAGAGCATAAAGATCAAAATTAAAGACTTGGATCATGCCAGTGACAACATCTGATGAATCCTCTTGCTCTTGGCGACTAGTGATAGAATAAAGACGATTTACTCTTCTGACTTCCCCTAAAGTAGCTCCTCTAGATGCATCTTTGTTTGGTGGAGCACCTGAAGAAGACTGGGTTCTATTACCCCTATTACCATTACTCTATCTGTTCTTAGGACAGTCTCTCATAAAATTACCATTCTGACCACACTTAAAGCAACTAGTGGAGTTATCACGACACACCCTAAGTGGTTCCTACCACACTTAGGACATGCAGGAGTCTTAGCACCCCCTTGTGCCATACTACCTTGAGAATACGCGAGTCTAGCTCTGAAATTTTGGAAACTCTGACTATTGTACTCATCTTTGTTCCTTGGGGCACGTGCACTAGCAGATGATGGAGCAGGTCCCTTCTTGCTTATGTTAAAAAGAAGATCGGTTCGCATTACAATTTTGCTGCCTGGAATCATTCCCTGTCGTCTTAGCACTCTTATTCTTAAACTTTTCCCTATCCCTCAGTTTGTCCTCCTCAACTTGTTGCACATGGATCATCAACCTTGCTATGTCCATATCCCCTATCAGCATAGCTACCTTGCCTTCCTTGCTTTAAAGATGAGACAAATGAATAAACATATTCTAATTCTCATGTCAGCAATCATCTCTAGAGCATAGCAGAAAAGTTGTGTGAACATCAGACTGTACTCGCGAACACTCATAGATTCCTACGTAAGAGTGACGAACTCTCGTACCTTTGCTTCTCTCAGTTCATGGGGAAAGAAATGCCTCGACAAGGCACTCTCAAACATAGCCAGCTCACAATTTATGCATCCTCATCCCTATTTTTTTTCCATTGGTCAAACCAGATCCTAGAAACACACTTCAATTGATGGGTAGCTAATTCTACTCTCTCAGCATCGGCAACATGCATAATCTAAAAAACTTTCTGAAGCTTTTCAACAAAGTTCTCCAGGTCCTCAGTGACTTTTGAACCTGTGAAAATTGGAGGATTCATCCTTAGGAACTTACGGACCCTAGAAGTATCTGCCACTTTGTGACGATTCTCTCTTTGTTGTCCCACTTGGTTTGTCACAGCTTGACTCAACATTCGAATAGCTTCCCAAAATTCAGCATTGGTGACCTCTTCTTGAGGTTGCACTTCAGGTGCATTAGGTACCTCTTGATCCTGTGGTTCAACATTCCTTCTAGCGGGACGACCTCATACAACCCTTCGTGGAGGCATGATCTGAAATACATGTGCAAGCACGAGTTAGAAAGAAACTTGATAGAGATAAACTCTATCGCACGAAATAAGTACGAAAGAAGTCAAATAGTTCCTCAATTTTGCAACCTCCTAATTATAGATGTGGCGTGCTTCACACCGATAGCTAGGACTCTACAGACACGACTTCATAGAATCCATAGGACTATTGAACTCTGTGCTTTATACAATGTTTGTCATGCTCCGAGCCTACACCCTGGGGAGGATTGACACTTGAGAACAATTGCTGGCCTCAAGCGAACCCTTGGCCTGGCTTAACTCATAGAGGATGACATAAATAACATGAAATAGTCTAAAAAGATAAACTCATGCAATAAACTTAGAATGTCTTAAAAGAAACATCCAACTAGAAAAAATAGCAACTCAAGTCTCAACATCAATACTAAAAAATGTAAAAGACTCAAGGAATAACAATAACTAACTGTCTATGAAGCCTCTAACAATTGATATGGACGTCGGGATGAGATCCACGACATCCTAATGAACTACATGATAAAACAATAAAAAGGAGATCCTCCAAAAACAAGAAGCCTCACCAACAACTTAGAAGCTCAACTAGAATCAACGTGCGCTGGATGCTGATCCTGGTTACTTGTATCTACATCATAACAACGATGAATGCCAAATGGCATGAATACATTGAATATATAAGCATACGAGGGGAATTCTAAAACAAGACATAAGCTTGAAAGGAACTGAAAGAACATACCTGGGCTCAACTCAACTTAACTCATTTCAATATAAAGCAATAATATTTTATGCAATATAAAGAAAAGCTTTTAAAACATGGATAACAACTCTGTGTATTTAGAAATACAATAGCAACTTAGTCTGTATGCGAAACTACAACATAAACTTTGTTTGTATATAAAAATACAATTAAATCTGTGTATATAAGAATACAAAATACTTCTATGGGAGTTTCTCTAACCAACAACCATCACTTAAGAGCTATGTGATGGTACAATGTTTTGCCTCACGCTGCTAGGGCCATCCTATACCTTGCCAGGGGTATAGAATCTAACTACTATGTGAATCCACTAGTCTATTCTAAAAAGCACTAAGGAATCATCTAAAAAGTATGACTCTTTTCTACCCATGATGGCTACATGGTTTATGGGGGCTGTGAGTTGTCTCAACTCTCCCCTATATCGATGCTCAATACTACTCCCAAAATATAACTAGCTCATATGTATAAAAACATAACTCTTTCTGTGGTTTGAGATGATTACTCAAAAACTAGCCCAAAGGCTCTCTAGGAAATCAATGTTTCCTCTCTTGCTTAATTGTGAAAGCATTTACTCTTTACTAAAAACAAGCCCAATGTCTCTTTTGGAAATTGGGATTTCCTTTGGTCATTAAATGTTACAAAATTAACTCTTCGGGAATACATAGTCCATATATACTCTTTTGAAGAAATGAACTTCACTCTTACTGTTTACTCTTTAGTCTACACAAAACTCAAGTCTTAAAACAAGTTTAAAGCATTTGAAAAGACTTTTGAAACGACTCTAAGAACTCTCTAGACTTGGCTCTTCACTTTCTTTAAATTTTAAATTTATGGATTCAAGGTTGTGATTGCGATAGGAAAGATCTCATGATGTTTAGGAGTGTTTTTAGATAGTTCGACATGATAAACGATCAAGAAATCATTTTTTGGAAGCAAGTCCACGACATGGAGATGCATTTAAATATTTTGTCGAAGTAATTTTTGAGGCAGAGGGATCAGAGATATCTTCAAGACGCGGAGATAAAAATTTCAAGTCCTGAGGAACAGGTCCGCAATGCAAATCTGGTACGTAGATTTGCCCAACTTTTTCCTTCTTCATTTTCTAACCCCAATTCACCTAAATTTGATTTTTTTTTCTAAATTCCTCTTTAGATTGAAATACCTGGTAGATGTACACAAGAATCTAATCATAAACAACTCTAGAATCGACACGATTTCCTCAACAACTCAACAATCCCAACTAATTCAAGAAGAAAAACCAAATTCAAGAACATAACTCAAGATCATCAAACTTTCAACTTTCTAGAATGAATCTTGCTGAAATAAATGTGTTTGGCACGTGGTGAACGAACCCAATACTTTGAAAGTCTCACATACCTCTTTAGGGATCAACTGTCGGCGAAACGACCTCAGTTTTGCATGAAATTTCCAAGAACGCCTTGACTTTTCTCTTCTTTCAAAACCCTAGCAAAATTCTTTATTGCGTAAACTGAACTAACTTAGTTTAGACCCCAAATAATTTGCTAAAAAAGATTTATTTAATTGGGTAGTGAAAAGACCATAAAACCCTTCAAAAATCCAGTTTGGATTTTCCTTATCCAGACAACCCGACATCAAATGGGCATTTCTCCCTCATACGAACTCAAAATTGAGATAACTCGGTGGCGTTGGAAAGATAATTAAAAGCCCTTTCCAACAGTAACTTCTATCCCACCTAAATCATCATGTTCTAGGAGTTATAGTCGTTTGAAGTTGACCTAAAACTCATACTTGGCTTAACTATGTCAAACTTTCCAAATTTGATTATTTCCAAAAATGACTTCTTTCTAATTCTAGTTCTTTCAAATAGTGAGGTGTTACATAGACAATATATGTCATAAGCATAATCAATGCAAATATATATAATTTCAACATATAAGGAATACTTCTTAAAGTAACTTTAAAGCATATTTAGGCAAGACATGGGTAATCCTCCAATAGGCTTACTCATCATGGAAGGCAACCTTAGGCCATCATCCAATCTCAGCACCTATCATAACATATTTAGTTTATCTTTTATAGACATGGGGAATCACCTCTTGCCTTCCTATAAAGGCCTATGGGTAGTCGCCTCTTGCCTTACATATAGGATCATGGGTACTCGCCTCCATGTCCATCATCGTATAACATGGGTACTCGCCTCCTTGTCATTTTATAAGGAATCATAGGTACTCGCCTCAACGTCCTTTATCATAAAACACATGTACTCGGCTCCATATCTTTCAATAAGGGATCGTGGGTACTCTCCTCCATGTCCAACATACTTTGGGATCCTGGGTACTCGCCTCCATGCCAAACTTTAGGGACTAAAGGTAATCACCTCTAATCCTATCTTAAGGAATATGAGGAATCACCTCATATCCTTCTCATTTAGAGGTCATGGGCAATTACCTCTAGTCTCATCAATTTCGTAGAGCTTTTAGCTTAGATTTATTTTAGGTGAGCAATCCTTTGAACCTAGAATCATTCAATCTAAGAAAGCCTTCCACATTCATACTTAAACAATTCATGTGGGAACTATCCCTTCAACATCAATTATATCAATAATCAAGAATTCCTAATATGAGCTTTACTTTGAAAGAACTACTTCTCATAATCCTCATACATGCTTCACTCTCAAACAAATTCATATTATAATCATCACTTATGCTTCAATCTCAAAGCAGTTCATAATGTATGTTATTCATCCCATAAGAATACATCAAAATCCATATATTCTCTTTTCATGGATCAAAACTCATTTACATCAATTTCACCTTAGAAACATGGGTTAAGCATGGGTACATGCAAATTCATCCTTAGAAAATGTAATCCTACCAATCCATGCATAAACAATCATAACCCAGTCATTTGAATCAACATTAATATAGACCCACAAGATAAGAAGAAAACACTAACTCAAATTGGGAAATTTCTACTTTTCAATTAGGGAAGCTTGGGGGGTCCGTGGATGAAAGGATTCCATGGACGAAAAGCCATCATACCTTACTATTAAAGTGCACAATTACTTAAGGAATTGAGACTTGACCTTGATCCTAGCTTCAACTCTGTTTTCTTCTTCAAGTTCTAGAGAGAGAAATATTTGAGTAAGAGAACTTTTGTTTTTCTTTTAGGTTTTGAGTGACTAACTTGAATGGGTTAGTTTTGGGGTTAAACTCACTTATATAGGGGTCCTAGGCCTGGGTAAAATGACTTAACTTTGATTCACTTTAAATCGGAAAAGTCCCAAAACCCCTGAACTAAACTCTGCCGAACCATTTTCACGAGGGGCTCCACGAGCCGTGGTCCTAGACCAATGGTTGGAAACCACCCCACACACTCTTCACTCTACACGACCCACATCACGGCCCATCAAGGCCTTCACGAGCCATCAAGTGGCTCATGGGAGGGTCTAACTTTTAGGCAGTCTTGGGAGGGCTCTATGCCTCACCTTCACGGGAACTAACACTAGCTGTCATGATGTTTGTTGGAGGTGGACCCTCCTTAGCTAGCTACTCTTAAGGTCCACGGGTACCACTATGGGCCATGATACCCTTCAAGGTCTGTGTGGGCCTCTGTGGAGGTTGCCTAGTCTCAATTCTAGGTTTCTGACCCCTCACTTGGCCCCTTGCTTAGAATATTAGATTTCAAGGTGTTACATTATCTCCCCCTTAGGAACATTCATCCTTGAATGGAATTCTAGACTACTCTTGAAAGAAAAGACTCGATACTAGCAACCCATCATGCATGCAATCTTATCAAAATGTGCATATCAAAAAGGAAACATCCACTCAATGCATCATAAGGAAGGTAGGAACTAGACCTAGCAAACCAATATGCATGAAATTTCAATATTTTACATATTCAAGGAGGAACTACCATCTCCAAACTAAAAGCATGCTCAACATCATCTCATGGAGCCTATTGCAATCTATACTCAAAAGCATATATCCAAGGAGGAAATATCAACTACATGCTAAAGCATCTTTAACAATTCATCTCATGAAGTCTATTGACACTCAATGCACAACAACATGAGGAAAATCAATCATGTAAACTCATGTTCTTTCAAAATACAAGTTTTTTTTTTTTTATAAACATGCATAAAATAAGGAAATCATGGGAATATATAAAACACATGACACAAAATGAAGAGTAAACCATGAGGAACTCAATACCTCAAGCTAGAGTAGGGGTAGAGGGAAAAAGATGAGGATATCGAGACATCATATCGGCTTCGTCCACCCAAGTACCACCCTCAACTAAATGATTCATCCACAATACTTTCATGGAAGCAACTTTCTTGTTTTCAACGTCTTAACCTGCTAGTCTAAAATCTCAACCAGAACTTCCTCATAAGAAATATTTTCATCAACTCCTAAACCTTCTAATGGAACTATAGATGTCGGATCTCCAACAAACCTTTTCAACATAGAGACATGGAAAACGGATGAACAAATGCCAAATCATTCGACAAATCAAGCTTATAAGCAACCTTACCAACACATCTGAAAATCTGATATGGGCCTACATAACGAGGACTAAGCTTTCTTTTCTTACCAAACCTCATCACACCCTTCATGGGTGAGATTTTATAGTTAACACAATCATGAGCATCAAACTCAGGATCTCTTCTTCTGATATCGGCATAGGACTTTGTCAAATTTGGGCTTAGCTAAACCTCTCTCTGGTAAGTTGGAATTTCTCCATAGCATCGTAGACTAACTCAGGTCCTATCAAGGTAACTTCACCCACCTCAAACCAGCCTATAGGAAATCTACACCTCTTATCATAAAGAGCCTCTAATTGAGCCATACCAATACTAGAGTGATAACTACTATTATAAGCAAACTCAATCAATGGCAAGTGATTATCCCAATTTCCCTTAAAATTGATGAAACATGCTCTCAACATATCTTCCAAAGTTTGGATAGTTCGCTTTGCTTTCCCATCATTTTGTGGATTAAAAGATGTGCTAAGCTTAACTTTACTGCCAAGACCCTTTGGGAAAGACTTCCAAAATTGAGAAGTAAACTGAGTACTTCTATCGGAGATAATGGACAAGGGTACTCCATGAAACCTCACCATTTTCCCTAAATATAACTTAGCATAATCGTCCACCGAGTAAGATAATTTGACAGGAATGAAATGGGGCGATTGCATCATTCGGTTTACTATAATCCAAGTAGAATCATATTGCTGCCGAGTACGAGGCAACCTAACTATGAAGTCCATATTCAAATATTCCTACTTCAAAGTAGGAATACTAATGTCTTGGGATAAACCTCTCGATTTCTAATGCTCAACATTCACTTGTTGGCAATTTGGACACTTAGCCACAAATCTCGCAATATCTTTCTTCATCCCATTCCACCAATAGATCTCCCTCAAGTCACGATACATACTGGTAGCTGCTGGGTGAATGGAATATCAAGAACTATGGGCTTGTGACAAGATTTGTTCCCTTAAGTCATCGACATTCAAAACACACAATCGAACTTGATATCTAAGTATACCATCTCCCCCTTGGGAGAAAGTCTACATGGACTTTCTAAGTACCATTTCTTTCAATTCAACTAAGGTTGGATCAAGACGTTGCTTAGCTTTCAAATCTGTCACAAAAGATGCTTCTGAATCTTTGTGACTAGTAACGCTACTCTTGGTGGAGTCCATCAATTGAACACCCAACCGGGCAAATCTATGTACATCTTGAACCAATTCCTTTTAATCTTCATATATATGAGAACACTACCCATTGATAATTGGCTAAGAGCATCCGCTACTACATTTGTCTTACTAGGGTGATAGAGAGCACTGATATCATAATTCTTAAGTAATTCAATCCACCTTCTTTGGTGAAGATTCAAATCCTTCTGATTAAACACCTATTGTAGGCTCTTCTGGTCAGTGAACACTTCTACATGAACACCATACAAATAATTCATACAAATCTTTAAGGCAAAAACCACTACCGATAGTTCAAGATCATGGGTAGGATAATTTTTTTCATGAACCTTAAATTGCCTTGCAGCATAGGCTATAACTTTCCCATTTTGCATAAGCACACATCCTAACCTTATTCGTTAGCCATCATAATAAACAACAAAATCATCCGTACCTATTGGTAAAGTCAAAATCAGAGCGAAAGTAAGTCTATTTTTAAATTCCTTAAAACTCTTCTCACATAATTTGGACAAAATGAACTTGGCCTTCTTTTGAGTCAAACTTGTCAATAGAGAGGCTATCGAAGAAAACCCCTCAACATACCTTCTGTCATAACTAGCCAAACCCAAGAAACTTCTAATATCCAAAGGGGATAAAGGTGTAGGCCAACTCTTGACCACATCTGTCTTCTTAGGATCTACATCAATACCCTTACACGAAACAATATGGCAAAGAAAAGCTACGAACCTTAGCCAAAACTCACACTTGCTAAACATTGCAAAAAGTAGTTGGTCCTTCAAAATTTGCAACACAATCCTCCAATGATTGGAGTGATCATCCTCACTTCTTGAATAAATCAATATATCATCAATGAACACAATTACAAACATATCAAGGTATTCTCTAAACACCATATTAATCAAATACGTAAAAGCCGCCAGAGCTTTAATCAAACCAAACAACATCACCAAAAGCTCATAATGACCATATCGGGTTCTAAAAGCCATTTTTGGAATATCATCATCTTTCACCATCAATTGGTGATAAACCGACCTAAGGTCAATCTTAGAATAATAACTCGCTCTTTGGAGTTGGTCAAACAAATCATCTATTCTCGGAAGAGGATACTTATTTTTAATTGTCACCTTATTCAATCACCGACAATCAATTCACATTCAGAGTGAACCATCTTTCTTCTTAACAAACAAAACTGGAGCACCCCATGGACATATACTCAGTCGGATGAAACCCTTATCCAACAAATCCTTCAATTGCTCCTTTAATTCCCTAAGTTCTATCGAAGCCATTCTATAAGGAGGAATAGCAATAGGTTATGTATCTAGGAGAAGGTCAATACCAAAATCTATTTCCCTTTTTGGAGGAATATCGGGTAAATCATATGGGAACACTTTCGGATACTTACTAAAAATAGGGACCGACTCAATAATAGGGGTTTCAGAATCCATATCTCTCACCCTAACTAGACGGTATATGCAATCATTCAAATCATCCTCCTTGCTTTAAGACAAGAAATTAACTAACTCTTTGGCATAGAATTTCCCCCCTTCCGCTCTAGGACAGGTTCATTCGAAAACTGAAATCTGACTACATGAGTTCTACAATCAATAGAATCATAACAAGAGTGCAGCCAATCAATACCAAGGATAACATCAAAATCTAGCATATCAAGCTCTACCAAATCAAAATGACTAACTCTATGGCATAAGGAAATGGGATACTTTCTATAGACCCTCTTAGCCACAATAGAATCACCTATAGGAGTAGAGACAGAAAAAGGATCTAACAACACATCAAGAAGCATATCAAATCTCATAGCCACATATGGCGCCACAAAAGACAAGGTAGCACCGTGTTCAAGTAAATCATAAACATAAAGTTAAAAGACTTTCAACGTACATGTAACCACATCGGGAGAATCCTCTTTTTCAACACAAGTTTGAAGAGCATAAAACCTATTTTGCTTGGGAGCACTAGTACCCAAACCACTTGGATTAGATGAAGGATATGGTTGAGCCCTATGATGACTATCTCCCTCATTCTTAGCAACTCAAGGAAAAGTCCTTATGTTGTGGTCCATCTTACCACAACCAAAACAAGAATTGGAACCCGCTAGACATTTACCTATATGATTTCTTCCACACTTAGCATAATTTGGAAATGAAGACCTATTACCACCTCCTTGAGGTTTAGGGTTAGACAACCTCTCTTTGTTGAACCTAGGAGTATTAGAGGAACCTTTCTTGGAAATCCTTTTTTGATACCTAGGACGACCTTGTCCATTGGACCTAGCATGAGAGAAATTACCATTACCAACTCTAGACCTCTTGGTCTCCCTAGACCTTTACCTAAGTTTCTCATCTTCAATCTGTTAGGCATGAGTCACAAGACGAGACATATCCATGTCATGGACAAGCATAGGCGTACGACACACTTTCACTACCAATTCGAAAAAACCCGAAAAGAACTTGCTCATCCTTGCCCTAGAATCGGCAACTATAGAAGGAGCATATTTTGACAATTGAGTGAACCTCAAAGCATATTCTTTCATGCTCATGTTTCCTTGTCGAAGATTAATAAACTCAAGAACTTTTTCCTCTCTCATATCCAGAGGAAAGAACCTATAAAGAAAAGCGTACTTAAAACTTTCCGATTCTAGGGGACCCGCATCTACCAGTCTTGCTTCCTTCCATTGGTTAAGCCAAATTTAAGAAACACCCTTAAGTTGATAAGCGGCCAATTTTGCATTTTCCACTAGAGAAACTCCCACAATAGTCAAGAGTTTGTAAACCTCATCAATAAACTCTTGAGGATCTTTCTCAACCTTAGAACCATTAAATTATGGAGGATTTATCCTAGTGAAGTCTTTCACTCTAGATGCCTTCGTACACATATTTGGGTTCACAAGGCCACAACCTCCCTATGGTCTTGGGCCGTCACAGCTTGAGCTAAAACTTGAAAGCAATCCTAAACTCTTCATTAGATACTTGCTCGACCAAAGGGTCAACTAGAGTACTCACCTCCATATCATTTTATAAGGAATTATGAGTACTCGTCTCCATGTCCTTCATCTTAAGACACGGGTACTCGCCTCCATGTCCCTCATCATAAGACATGGGTACTCGCCTCCATATGTTTCAATAAGAGATCATGGCTAATCGCCTCCATGTCCAACATGCTTTGGAATCGTGGGTACTCTCCTTTATGCACAACCATAGAGATTAAGGGTAATCACCTCTTATCCTATTCTAAGAAATATGGGGAATGACCTCATATCCTTCTCATTTAGAGGTCATGGGTAATCACCTCTAGCCTTATCAATGTCTTAGTCTTTTAGCTTAGATTCATTTTAGGTGAGTAATCCTTTCAATCCAGAATCATTCAATGTGAGAAAGCCTTTCACATTTATACATAAGCAATTCATCTGGGAACTGCCCCTTCCGCAACAATTATATCAATAATCAACAAATCCTAACATAAGCTTTACTCTCAAAGCACTATATCTCATAGTCCTCAAACATGCTTCACTCTTAAAGCAATTCATATCATAATCATCACATAGGATTTAATCTCAAAGCAATTCTTAATGTATCTTACTCATCCTATAAGAATACATCAAAATCCATAAATTCTCCTTGCATAGATCAAAACCCATTTACATAAGTTTCACCTTAGAAAAATGGGTTAAGCATGGATACATGTAAATTCATCCTAAAAAAATATAATCTTATCAATTCATGCATAAACAATCATAACCCAATCATTTGGATCAAGATTCATCGACACCCACAACATCAGAAGAAAGCCCTAACTCAAATTGGGGAATTTCTACTTTTCAATTGGGGAATCTTGGGGGCTCCATGGATGAAAAGCCATCACACCTTACTATTAAAGCCCACAATTTCTTGAGGAATGGAGACTTGACCTTGATGCTAGCTTCAACTCTTTCTTGTTCTTCTTCAAGATTTACAAAGAGAAATATTGAGAGGGAACACTTTGGTTTTTCTTTTGGGTTTTGAGAGAATGACATGAATGGGTGATTTTTGGTGTTAAAATTACTTATATAGGGGTCCTAGGTTTGGGTTAAATGACTTAGCTATGATTCACTTAAAATAAAAAAAGACCCAAAAACCCTTGAACTAAACTCTACCAAACCATCTTCATAAGAGGCTCCACGAGCTGTGGTGCCAGCCATGGTCCTTGATCGGTGGAATGGCAAACCACCCATCACACTCTTCACCCAACACAACCCTCTCCATGGCCCATCAAGGCCTTCATGAGCCGTTAAGTGGCTTGTGGGAGGGTCTAACTTTTAGGCAGTCTTGGAAGGGCTCATTGCCTCACCTTCATGGGCAACACCACGAGTCGTGATGCCTACCATAAGCTATCATGATGCTTGTGAGAGATCAACATCTCTTGAATAGCTAATATTAAGGTATACGGGCAAAACCAAGGACCGTGGTGCCCTTCGCGGTCCGTGTGGGCCTTCGTGAAGCGTGCCAAGGCTCATTCTAGGTTTGTGACCCCTCATTTGGCCCCTTGCTTAGAATACTAGATTTTGAGGTGTTCGAAACAATTATGACTACAGTCTTTTATAATCATAACTTTGTAGAGGAAAATATCTTTATATTTCCAGACTTCTATCCAAAAAGAGTTTAGGTTAACCTATAAAATGTTTAGCTATATTATAAATTAAGATGGTGGTGGCATCTTCTGAGATTTGATTTTCTATGGTTTTCCCCAAAGATTCATTCTCAATAAATGGGTTACTAGTTGTAGTATTTAATATTCCTTGCCTATTATCTTCCATGAGATAATTATTCCACTAGTTTATTGATATGCCAATAAACCCAGCTGTAATAAATGTGGTGTGGTCGGTATAATAAGCTTGGAGTTTGATAGTTGTTGTTCTTCTTCCACTTATGTTCTTAGTTTTATTCCTTATAGTAGGGTTATCGATTAACCGCAGTTTAGACATTGGCAAGCCTATACTTTTCCATTGGATTACCTCAGACTGTACGTGTCATAGAGCCGGACCCATAATGTTTTCCCATTGCCAAGGCTAGATTAAGATCATTTTTAACAATCCAAAACATGCTTAAGGTTTTAAAAAGAATTTCAATAGGAATAAAAGGAGAAGTTAAAGCGTTCATTGAAGATTCTTGTGATCTTTATGGAATTTCATCAAGGATTTGATCCTTAAGAGGTAGGTAAAATTTCAGAGTGATGGGTTAGTTCACCTTCACGCCAATCATGAGTTATTTTATTTAATTTCATCCATGAAAATCCATATATTGAGGTTCTTGATGAGTTTGTTGAGGTTTCGGCCTTCATTCTTTGTAAATGGGGTTTTAATGAGTTCTTGAGGTGAGGGTTTTAAGTTTGGGGGAGATGTTCTTTAGGAGATTTGAGTATATTTTCATTTCATTATGTGGGGTATATGAATCTAAGAGAGTTTGGAAGGAATCAATTGATTCTAGGTGAATTAGGGCAAAAAATAGAGAATAAAAATTCATCAGAAATTTCTGGAAAAGGGATTAAGTATCGCGCCACCGATGCGCTACCAAGCCTTGAGTGGCGAGCCGCACCCCTGAGGTGCCAGCTAGCCTAGAATGGGGCGCTAACAGTGCACCATAAACAAGCCCCAGTAAGGGGAGGCCTAGGACAATGCGCAACCCCTGTGCCACAAAGCATTAGGCTAGTGTTCTTCTTCGTTCTAGCTCTACACTTGTTTTTTTAATCGAGCTTTCATTACTTTCTTAATCGTAACTATTTATAACTTCATTAATCATTAAGAGATCCTATTTATCATGAATAATAACTTTTGAATTGACATTTCAAATTCAATAAAAAATTAATATTCAAGTTTCAGAGAGCCTTTCGAGTCTTTTTGAGAAGTCTTTTACAAACATTTAAAACTTATTTTAAGACTTTTGTACTTGAGTATGAGGATGAAGAGAGTTGATTTTATGTTTTTAAACTGAATATGAGGGAACTAGCCAAGAGTAAATGATTTTACATTTAAACTGAGAGGAAACTTCAATTTCCAAATGAGTTCATGTGTTGTTTTGGGCACTATCTCTTTTAAGAGAATCTTTTGAGTAATAATCTCAAAGCTTGAGGATGAGGAAATGTTTTTAAACATATGAGAATGAGTTATATTATTGGGAGTAGTATTGAGCACCGCTATGGGGATGAGTTTAGACAACTCAAATTCCCCATGAACCATGTAGGCCAACATGGGTAAAAAGGGTCATATTTTTAAGATGATTCCTTATTGCTTTTACGCATAGCTTAGTGGATCCATTTAGTTGCGGATGTCCTATACCCCGAAAAGATATAGAATATTTCTAGTGCACGAGACGCTGTATCATTACATAGCTCATAGTGATGGTTGTCAATTAGAGAATCTCCTAAATAAGAGTAAAAGAGTTATTATTGTATTTTTTAATTCATTGAGTTATTATATACTATTTTAAAATCTTTCTTTATAATGCATCTCTATTTTTTCTTTTATATTGAACTTGTTTAAGTACTTCTGAGTTTGAGTATCTTCGAGTATCCTTGAGTTGAGTTGAGTTGAGTTAAGTTAAGATGAGGTGAGTATGTTCTTTATTTTTATCAGTTCAAGGTTATGTCTGTTCTTTAGAGTTCCCCTTTCATGATCTTATATTCTATGTACTGATGCAATTTAGCCTGCATCTTTCATGATACAGATACAAGTAATTAGGGTCATCAACAGATACTCCGTTGATAGCAGTTGCAGTTCCAGAGTTGCTTTGGTGATCCTCCTTACAACGTAGGGTTCCAAATTTACTTTAGTCATATTAGGATGTCAAGAGTTCTTTCCTGACTTCCATCATAGTTGTTAGAGGCTTCACAGATAGACAATAGTATTTTGATGAGTCTTTTCATTTCCATCGTTAAATGTTTAAGGCTTGAGATTCCCCTTTTGGTTAGTTGAATGTCTTCTTTAAAATATTCTGAGTTTTCTATTTTGAGACATTGAGTTATATCTTTATTTTTGAGGTTCATTTATTATCAAGTAAGTCTTCTGCTTAGATTTGAGCAAGGCCAAGGGTTAGCTTGGGGCAAACAATGGTTCTCGAGTGCCAGCTACGTCCAGGGTGTAGTATTGGGGTGTGACAAACTTATTATCAGAGCCCAGAGTTCAAGAGTCCTTCTAGTTATTTATGTGAAGTGCGCCACATCTATAATTAGGAGGCAACGTTATTTAGGAAATATCTCACTTCTTACAATCTCTTTTCGTGCAATGGAGTTCAACTCTATAAAAGTTTCTTTCTAATTTGTGCTTATGCACAACTTTCAAATCACAAAGAGCTGTTCGAGGTCGTCCTGCTAGGAGGAATGTTGATCCCTAGAATCAAGGGGTCCCCAATGCACCAGAAGTGCAACCCAAAGGATAGGTCACTAACGTTGAGTTATAGGATGATATGCGGATTTTGAGTCAAGTTGTGACCAACCAAGCTGGGCAACAAAGAGGGGTTCGACATGATGTGGTTGGTACATCCAGAATCCATGAGTTCTTAGGGATGAATCCTCCGGACTTTACCTGTTCAAGTGTCACTGAGGATCCGAAAAACTTTGTGGAAGAGTAGCAGAAGATGTTTGAGGTGATGCATATTGCAGATACTAAACGTGTGGAACTAGCAGCATACTAACTCACAAGTGTTTCTAGGGTCTGGTATGACTAATTGAAGAAGAGTAGAGTTGAAGGGGCACCAATTGTGAGTCCGGCTGTGTTCAAAGAGGCCTTTATGGGGCGTTTCTTTCCCCGTGAACTGAGAGAGGAAAAGGTAAGTGAATTTCTTACTCCTAAGAAGGAATCCATGAGTGTGCATGAATACAGCCTCAAGTTCACTCAATTTTCCATTATGCTCTAGAAATGGGTTGTTGATATAAGGAGCAAGATGAGCTTGTTTGTGTCTGAGTTGTCTCGTCTATCAAGCAAAGAGGGTAATGTTGCTATGTTTATAGGGGACATTGACATAGCAAGGCTTATGATCCATGTATAGCAGGTTGAGGAGGACAAGTTGAGAGATAGGGAATAGTTCCATAGCAAGAAGGCTAAGACAACATGTAATGAATCCGGGCATCAGAAGGACAATGTGAACCGGTCATCTTTTCAACAAAAGACAAATGTACTTGCTCCATCATCTACTAGTGCACTTTCACCAAAGAACAGAGGTGAGTTCAAGAATTAGAATACGCATAACATCAGAGCTAGACCTGCTTAGTCTCAAGGTAGTGTGACACAAGGGGTCAACTGGACTCCTGCATGTGGTAAGTGTTGTAGGAACCTCCTAGGAGTGTGTCGTCATAGCTCCATAGGTTGTGTCAAGTATGGTCAGATAGGTCACTTCATGAGAGAGTGCACTAAGAACAGGTAGGGTAATGCTAATAGGGGCAGTAGAGCCTAATCTTCTTTAGCGTCTCTGCCAGATAGAGATGCACCTAGAGGAGCAAACCGTCTATATGCTATCACCAGTTGCAAAGACAGAGAATTCACCTAATGTTGTCACTGGTATGATCAAAGTCTTTACTTTTGATATATATACACTGTTTGATCCAGGTGCGAGTCTATTTTTTGTGACTCCATATATTGCTATGAATTTTGATATTCTTCTCGAGAAACTTCTTGAGACCTTCAATGTTTCCACACCAGTTAGTATGAGTCTATTCTAGCTGGGAGAGTTTATTGTGATTGTACCATTTATGTCAATCACAAGGACACCATGGTTGACTTAGTCTAGTCAGATTTTGTGGACTTTGATGTTATTCTAGGTATGGACTGGTTTCATGCTTGTTATGCCTTAGTTGACTGTAGAACTCAAGTAGTTGAGTTCTAGTTTCCTAATGAGCCAGTTATTGAGTGGAAGAGTAGTTCAGCAGTTCCTAAGGGTTGTTTTATTTGATACCTTAAGGCCATAAAGTTAGTTTCCAAGGAGTGCATCTATCACTTAGTCTGAATTAATGACTCTACTGTTTAAACACCACCTATTCAGTTAGTTCCAGTTGTGAGTTAGTTTCCAAAGGTCTTTCTAGATGATCTTCTCAGGGTCTCTCCTAAGAAAGAAATAAAACTACGGTATAGATATTTTTCTTGATACTCGGCCTATTTCTATTTCCCCATATAGAATGGCTCCAGCTGAGTTGAAAGAGTTAAAAGAGTAGTTAAAAGACCTTCTTGATAAAGGCTTTATCAGGATGAGCTCCAGTTTTATTTGTGATGAAGAAAGACGGTTCTCTTAGGATTGATGATCTTTTTGATCAAATTTAAGGTGTCACTTGCTTTTCTAAGATATACCTTAGATCTTTATATCATCAGTTCAAAGTAAGGGAAAGTGACATCCCAAAGACAACATTCAGGACCTGCTATGGTCACTATGAATTTCTGATTATGTCTTTTGGCTGAACTACTGCTCATGTAGGATTTATAGACCTTATGAATAGAGTGTTTAAGCCATATCTTGATATTTTTGTCATCGTGTTCATTGTTGACATTCTAATTTATTCAAGGAATAAGAATGATCATGCTAGTCATCTAAGGGTAGTTCTCCAAACTCTCAGAGATAGGGAGTTGTATGCCAAATTTTTCAAGTGTGAGTTTCGCTTAATCCAGTGGCGTTCTTAGGCCACATTGTTTCTATTGAAGGGATTCGAGTTGACACTCAGAAGATTGAGGCAGTGCAGAACTGGCCTAGACACACATCTCCAACTAATATTAGGAGTTTCTTGGGGTTGGCTGGTTATTATAAAAGGTTTTTCAAGGGGTTCTCATCTATTCAATCCCCTTTAACAAAGTTGACTCAGAAGACAATGAAGCTTGAAATGTCTAAAGTTTAAGAGAAGAGCTTTTAGGAATTGAAAACTCGATTAACAACTACCAAAATATTGACCTTACCAGAGGGTACACAAGGCTTTATGGTGTACTGTGATGCGTCTAAAGTTGGACTAGGTTGTGTATTGATGCAGAATGGTAAAGTAATAGCTTATGCCTCTGGATAGCTTAGAATTCACGAGATAAATTACCCAACCCATGATCTAGAGTTGACTCCTGTAGTGTTTTCTTTGAAAATATTGTGTAACTATCTCTAAGGTGTTTATGTTGATGTGTTCACCACTCACAAGATTCTTCAGTATGTATTCAGTAAGAAAGAGCTTAATCTCAGACAGGGGAGGTGGTTGGAGTTACTCAAGAATTATGACATCAGTATTCTCTATCTCCCATATAAGGCTAACATTATTGATGATTCTTTGAGAAGATTGTCTATGGGTAGTACATCCCATGTTCGGGAAGGCAAGAAAGGATTAGCCAAAGACGTGAATAGAGTTGCACGATTGGGAGTCTGTTAATGGATTCCCATGAAAGAGAAGTTGTGGTGATGAATGCCGCTGGATTATCAATAGTGTCCGAAGTGAAAGAGAAACAAGACCCAGAGCCTGTTTTTCTTGAATTGAAGGAAAATATTCATAAGTAGAAAGTGATGCTTTTGAACAACGAGGAGATGGTGTTGAGGTATCAAGATAGATTGTGTGTACTAAAGGTCGATGAACTCCTAGAGAGGATCACGAAAGAAGCTCATAGCTACAGATACTCTATCCATCCGAGTTCCATAAAGATGTATCATGACCTGAAAGAAGTCTATTGGTTGAGTAGTATGAAGAGGTGTATTGTATAGTTTGTTGCTAAGTGCTCGAATAGCTAACAAGTCAAGGTAGAGCAGCAAAGGACCGGTGATATGCTCACAACATAGATCTTCCAAAATGGAAGTGGGAGATGATTAATATTCATTTCATTACTGGGTTGCCGCGATCCCACAGGCAACTTGTTTCGATCTAGGTGATTGTAGATCGAATGACTAAGTCAGCTCATTTCTTGCAAGTAAAGACTACCTGCTTAGGAGAAGATTATGCCAGATTATATATTCAATAGGTAGTTAGACTACATGGTGTTCAGGTGTCCATCATTTTAGGTAGAGGTGCGCAATTCACCACACAATTTTGGAAGTCTTTCTAGAAAGGTTTGGGTTTGAAGGGAAATTTTAGTACTGCTTTCCATCCTCAGATTGATGGTCAAGTAGAGTGCACAATTTAGACTTTAGAGGATATGTTGAGGGCTTGTGTGATTGATTAAAAGGTAATTTAGATGATCACTTACCTCTCATTGAGTTTTCTTACAACAATATTATAATTCTTGCATTCAAATGGCACCCAATGAAGCCCTTTATGGGAGAAGATATAGATTTGCTATAGGATGGTTTTAGGTTGGTGAAGCTGAGTCGATAGTTCCAGACATAGTTCAACAAGATATGGAGCAACTGAAGATAATTCAAGAAAGGTTGAAAACAACGCTAAGTCGTCAGAAATCCTATACCAATGTTAGGAGAAGAGACTTGGATTTTGAGGTGGACGATTGGGTTTACTTGAAGGTTTCATTCATAAAGAGTGTTATGGGGTTTGGCAAGAAGGGAAGCTTTGTCCCTTCTATATTGGTCCTTACAAAATATGCAAGAGGATTGGCAATGTAGCTTATGAGTTGGAGCTACCATTAATATTAGCAACAGTGCATCCGGTATTTTATATTTCTATGTTAAAGAAGTGTATGGGTGATCCTTAAGTTATTATACCTACTAAATATATTGGTATTAAGGATAACCTATCTTATGAGGAGATACCCATTGAGATACTTGATCGTTAGGTTCGCAAGTTGAGGACAAAAGAGGTAGCATCAGCCAAGGTCTTATGGAGGATTCAGTTTGTTAAGAAAGTTACTTGGGAGGCTGAGGAGTATATAAAGAAGAGATACTCAAATCTCTTTTGTTCTAGACAAATTCCAGACCAAGGTAATGTCTGATGAGTCCACAGTTCGGACTCATTTAGGGCTCAATTTTTTTTGATAGATTTGGTGTCTTAAAATGTATATTTTGTGCATATAACTGATATAAATCCTATTTTGTGCCAATAGCTGATATAAATCCTTAACTTTTAGGTATTTGGATTGAGGAACAAAGCATGGACACTAATGAGCAAAAAGGAACAAGGCAATTGAAAGAATGAAGAAAAGAAGGCCTGAGGATCACCCAAACCATTGGGCGAGTCACCGTATGGCCATGGTCTTGCCTAATGTTTTATTGAGCTAAGCCCTTGAAGAGGTGACCACGTTGGCTATAGAAAACATCATTCGGTGGATCGCCAAACAACCATGATAACACTAAAAGTTACAGAATGTTAGAGCTAAACTCAAGGTAATTTGGACGAGCAGCAGAGCCTGTTGGCGTGTCACCGATCTATTTAGTGAAGGACAATCAGGTCACCAAAGATTGCTGAAGAAGATCTGAACACATGCTGATGAGCAAATAAATAGACAGAAGGCGATTCACGAAAGTTTTCGGTGATCCCAATTTGGATCATCTAAAGATATAGTCGCCGAACCAAGAAAGAGTGAAAATTGAGGGTGAGATAAAGAATGATTGGCGCATCGCTGACCCATAGGCGACATCTAAATAACCTCGTCGAATGGTTTGTAGCAGTTACACATTAGCCTTATTTAAATTGATTTTTGGAAAGGAGAAGGGCATTTAAAAACAAGCGAACAAAACAAATTAGAGAGAGTATGCCACAAAAAGCTCTGGAGAGGAATTTTTATCAAAATATTCTTAGAGAATGGATGTTATAAAAATTCTCATTTTTTTGTATTCATTTATGGGAAGAAAAATGGATGTTAATTTTTCTACTTTTGATATGAGTGGCTAAAACCCTTTTATTGGGGTTTTGACTATAACGCCAATTGTTGAAGTTTTGCTAAGTGGGTATTGTTGAAATGCAAATAGGGAGGTTAATTTGAAGTGGGTCTAAATTGTTACTGCGTTTTGAAGTTGTTTTGCATATTTAGTGTAATTGATTTCGCGTTGTGAGCTTGCTGGAGAGAGAAGCATAGAACTAAGGTAGCAATCTTGGCATCCTTTGTCGTGGGTTATCTGAATTTTAGCTCGAGAGAGTGAAATCTGAAATCAATACTTTGTATCTAGCTCGAGAGAGTGGAGTTGATGAAGGCAACAGGCTGGGCATCTTATGATCAGTGATAAAGTTCAAGAGAATTTGTCATAAGAAAGGTAATTGTTCGAGAGAATGTTTTAGTATATATGGCCCAGCCTACCCACAACAAAATAACCTACTATTTGTATCAACATTCACCCTCTCAAGTAAAATTCGTCAATTGGCTGGTCAATTCCCCAAGTTCTACTCCAGTAATTGTTTAATTCGTGTTTATTCATGAAGTTGTATTGAAATTTGCCAAACATAATCATAACTTAAAGGGATTGTGTCAAAATTTCATTTTTGAATTTTATGGAATAACTACTCCTTTGGGATTCGACCCCAACCCTAGGTTGGCTTATATTACTATTAAACAATCACTGATACTTAATATTGGATGAAGTATCTTTGATAGAATTTATCAAAATGGCCTCGCTACCGGGGTGTAGCATTGCTTAAGATTCTTTGATTGAAGGTTTTGTCACTCTCAAATTTGTTGGTTGTAGTTAAATTGGTTTTGGCTGTGTTGTGTAAGTGTTGGCTGGACCACATATAAGGGGACATGAGTGAGGAAGAGATGAATGATAGTCAAGAAGGTCATCATGATAGTATAGATGACATCAATACTGTCTACAACCCAGATCAATCAGGTGGAATGGGTGCAATATCCAACCCATAAACTGATGGGAATGCGATGTTTGAAGTTACTAGCACAACTCTACACCTTCTCCAAATAAGGGTCTTATATGGAAGTCTCGATCACGAAGACCCTCACGAGCATGTAAGAAAATTTACAGAGGTTTGCAGTCCTTTTTCATTCAAAGGCGTGTCGGAAGAGCCAATTCGGTTGTGATTATTCCCTTTGTCTTTAAAGTGAGAAGCTAATAAGTGGCTAACCGAGTTACCAAACAATTCCATCATATCATGGGAGGAGCTGGTTATAGCATTTCACACAAGATTCATCCCTCCATCAAGGATGATGAAACTTAGAGATGAAATTCATGGTTTCAAGCGACGGGAGGGGGAACCGCTCCATGAAACATGGGTGAGATTCAAGAAGCTCTTACTTAAATGCCCAACTCACGGGGTGCCAACCGATTTTTTACTTCAATATTTCTACTAGAGCCTCGATACGGTTAATAAAGGACTGGCTGATCAGTTGGTACGAGGAGGAATAATTTTGCAATTATTTGAGGTAGCCTCATTCTACTAAATGACATGACTCGAATAAACCAAGATTTGTACCCCAAAGAGGATCAAGTCTCTCCATTTAATTTTAGAATAACACAAAAGCAACTACATAAAGAGAAAGAGAGGGATGAAAACATTAAGAAGATGTTGACCCAAATGGAAGTTCTGCAGGAACACATGAAGGGAACTTGTGGAGTGTTCAGAGTTGAGGAGGGTTCATCCTCAAGCTATTCAAAGCCTCGGGAGAATCAAGGTTGGAACTCCAGAAAAAGTGAGAAGGGTTTCTACCCATGCTATTTGCAGCGAGGTGGAAATCAAGCTTGGAACCATCATAAGGAAGTTGAGCAAACGAGATGCCACTAAGATTTTTCTGAGCAAAATGAGTATTGGAGAAGGGAGGATGAATATGAAGAGAACCACACTCCCTCAAGTGAGATCCCAAAATCAAGGGGAGGTGAAAGTAGTCCCTGCGTGAATGATATGCTTTCATGCATACTTGATAAAGTTGAAGGCTCGGATGATTTATTGAAATGGATGAAAGCCGAATTCTCATCCTTGAACAATAAATTAAACTCGTACGCAGATGCAATCAAAGTCCTTGAAGGTCAATTGAGTTTACTTCCAATACAATTGAAACAAAATATGGTGATAGATGATGAAGATAAAGGACTGGCCATTGTCACTCGGAGCGAAAAAGAAGTAAAAGGTGGTGTGACGGGTAATGAAGAAGAGCACACGCGGAATGAAGGCAAAGATATAGAGGAAGAAGAGATAACAATTCCTCATGACATTACAAAGGAACCGTAAAGTGAGGACAGAAAGCACAAGCCATGCCTAAAAGCCAAGCAGCCTTTACCTAAAATATCTCCTCCATTTCCTAAATGCCTCAAGAAAAAGAATGAGGACGAGAAGTTCAAGAAGTTTCTATCGTTATTCAAGACCTTATCGATTAATCTCCCTCTAGTTGAAGCATTGTTCGAATTGTCAGGTTATGCCAAATTCATGAAGGAGTTAGTCACAAAAAATGAGCTTGGATTTTGAGACAATCGAAGTCTCTCACAGTTGTATTGCAATTATGACGAAGGAGCTGATCAAAAAGAAAGATGATCCTTATGCTATTTATAAACAACTCGGGTTGGGTGAACTGCAGGCCACAACTATGAGACTCTTGATGGTTAACAGATCGATCAAACACCCAGTGGGAATACTTTATGACATTTTGGTTAAGTTGACCGATTTATTTTTTTGGCCGATTTTGTCATACTTGACTGTGACATAGATACCAAGATTCCTATTATCTTGGGGAGGCCATTCTTGGCAACTGGGAGAGCGTTGGTTGATGTTGAGAGCGGGAAGTTGAAATTTTAGGTTAATGAAGATGAAGTCCTTTTTGATATGTGGAAATCAATGAAACACCCAAGTAACATTCATGTAATCTCAACTGATGATATGATTGACGAGGCAGTGGCTAGTGTGAGCCATTTGATGTGCAGCAAAGAACCACTTGAAGTTGTGTTGGCTAACGATGAAGAGTTTGAGGTTCAAGGCCAAGATGAACTGGTAGACGCGTTCTCAAACATGGGGGGATTTATAAAGACTCCAGTGAAATTGTACATCGACTTAAAAAATTGAGAGAGCACTCCCGCCAAGCCATCAACCGAAGAACCACCAAATCTCGAGCTGAAGGTATTGCCCTCTCACCTCCGGGCTTTCTTATGTGCAAATAACACCTTGTCGGTGATTATAGCAGCCAATTTACTTGATTGGCAAGTAAAATTTCTCCTTGAAGTACTAAGAAGGCACATAAATGCCATCGGTTGGAATATTGCTGATATAGTGGGCATCCATCCTGGCATATGAAATCACAAAATTTAGCTTGATAGCGATTGTAAACCGAGTGTTGAACATCAACGAAGACATAACCCGCCAATGCAAGAGGTGGTGAAAATGGAAATAATAAAGTGGTTGGACGCAGAAGTAATCTACCCTATTGCAGATAGCAAATGGGTCAGTCCGGTGTAATGTGTACCGAAAAAGAGAGGAGTCATGATTGTTCCTAATGACAAGGGGTAGTTGTATCTATGAGACCGGTGACATGTTGGAGAGTTTGCATGGACTATCGAAAGCTAAATTCATGGACTGAAAAGGATCATTTTCCCATGCCCTTTATGGATCAAATGCTTGACCGACTATCCGAGAGAGGGTGGTATTGCTTTTTGGATGGGTATTCTTGCTATAACCAAATCTCCATTTCTCCAGAGGATCAAGAGAAAACAACCTTTAACTGCCCTTATGGTACTTTCGTCTTCAAATGAATGTCATTCAGATTATACAATGCCCCAGCTATGTTCTAACGTTGCATGATATCCATCTTTTTTGACATGGTGGAAGACTCAATGGAAGTATTTATGGATGATTTCTCAGTTGTGGGTGACATATTTGCAGAATGTTTAGAGCACTTAGGAAAAGTTCTCCAAAGATGCGTTGAGACCAATTTAGTCCTAAATTGGGAAAAGTGTCATTTCATGTTAAGGAAGGAATTGTGCTTGGTCACAAAGTATCACAAAAGGGGCTAGAGGTGGACAAAGCAAAAGCTGAAATAATCGAGAGATTACCACCACCTATTTCAGTAGAGTGGATTCGGAGTTTTTTAGGACATGCCGGATTTTATAGGAGGTTCATCAAAGACTTCTCAAAGATTGCACTTCCTCTATGCAAATTTTGGAAAAAGAGGTAAAGCTCCACTTTGATGATGCTTGTATGGTAGCTTTCAAATGCCTGAAAGAAAAATAGATTTCCACTCCTATCATCATTAGTCCTGATTGGTCAGAGCCATTTGAAGTAATGTGTGATGCAAGCGGTATGGCATTGGGCATAGTGTTGGGACAAAAACAAAATAAACATTTTCATCCCATTTACTATGCAAGAAAAACTATAAACAGTGCTCAACATAACTACACAATTACCAAACAAGAGTTGCTTGCAGTGGTTTATGCATTTGAAAAGTTTCACGCGTACTTGCTAGGTACAAAAGTGATTATTCACACTGATCATGCTGCATTGCGTTATCTAAAGGTTGTGAAAATCAGGTGGCTGATCACTTGCCAAGATTGGAAGGCAGGGAAATGACGAGCTAGAGATCGAGATAAAGGATATTTTTCCCGATGAACAGGTATTCACGATAACCCTCACACAACCCTCTTGGTATGCTGATTTTGCAAATTACTTACTATGTGGAGTAGTTCCAAACAAACTGAACTTCTACCAACAAAAGAGATTCATTTTCGATGTTAAGAAATACTTTTGGGATGAACCATATTTATTTAGAGAGTATGCTGACCATAAAATTAGAAGATGTGTTCCAGAAGAAAAAGCTGTTGAGATCCTACATGCTTGTCACGCCTCAGCAGTTGGAGGTCATCACAGTGTTGTACGGACAACAGCTAAAGTGCTGCAAAGTGGGTACTACTGGCTGTCTCTATACAAAGATGCTCATGAGTTTGTCAAGAAGTGCACATAATGCTAAAAGTAAGGTGGAGTGTCCAAAAGGCACGAGTTGCCTCTGACACCATTTTTGAAGTGGAACTATTTAATTTACGGGGAGTCGATTTTATGGGTCCATTTGTGACCTCATTTGGCAATAAGTATATCTCGGTGGGTGTGGATTATGTTTCCAAATGGGTAGAGGCTATAGCACTTCCAAACAATGAAGGAAAAAGTGTTGTTCAATTCTTGAAGCGCGACTTTTTTGCAAGGTTTGGGACTCCGTGAGCCATTATTAGTGATGGAGGATCACACTTTTGTAACAAATGATTCTCAGCTGCATTGAGTAAATATAGGGTGAAACACAAAGTAGCAACACTATATCATCCCCAAACAAGTGGGCAAGTTGAAGTATCAAATCGGGAGATCAAAAGCATTTTGGCTAAGACTATGAATGCAAATAGGACTGATTAGTCCCGAAAGTTGGATGACGCACTATGGGTGTATTGCACCGCATACAAAACTCCTATTGGGATGTCTCTGTATCAACTAGGTTTTGGTAAATCTTGCCATCTACTCGTCGGGTTAGAACACAAAGTGTTGTGGGCTTTGAAAGCTTTAAATCTAAAATGGATAAAGACCTCAAAGGGGGAGAGTGGAGCAATTAAACAAATTGGATGAATTTAGATTCAGAGCCTATGAAAGTTCAGCCCTGTAGAAGGAAAAGATGAAGAAATGGCATGATGCTAAAATTCTTAAAATGGAGTTTAAAGTGGGAGACTGGGTGTTACTATGCAATTCCCAATTTAGACTCTTTCTAGGAAAGCTCAAGTACAAATGGTCATGACCATTTAGAGTGACAAGAGCATTCACAAATAGTGCCATAGTAGTCGAGGATCAATAAGGACCTGCATTTATGGTGAATGGGCAACGCTTAAAATTATACTTTGGAGAATGCCAGGAGATTTCTCTGATTGAGGTGGTATACCTAGAAGATGCTTGAGAGCATTTCCACGTCATGTAACGACGTTAATTAAGGCACGTCTTGGGAGGCAACCCAAGTGTTAGTGTTTAAAATAATGAGTGTGTTGATTTTGCAGGAGTAGGGATCATGAGCGAGACAAAAGTCTTCTTGGTGAGTCGCCAAACTATTTAGGCGAGCACAACTTGGCTCGCCTTATGGATCTAAAAAAAATGATGAATGAGACTGAGACTCTGGAACATTCGGCGGGATACCTCCACCAATTGGCATATTGCTGATGTGTTTAGGCGACCCACTTTTCGTCACCCTTCTAATCAAAATGGACAACGTTCCTCAAGGATCAACCGACAATGCTTCAAGTTCATTATGAGGATCACGAAGGTGTTTGGCGATCCACTACATCTTTGCCAATCAACCTTCTCTAGGAGTGCAGCTTATTGGAACTAAGTGCGATCTAAATAACATTCGGCACACCACCGAAGCACTCAACGACCATTTCACTCCATCAGTATCTAGGCATTTAGTAAAGATTTCTCGTTACCTTGATTTACTTATTGACACACTAAATTGCATTCATTTCTGCATATTTTTTATTATTCATATTTTATGTTAAATTTTTGTAATTGCCCGCTCTCTACCCACATTAAGGACGGTGTGAAATATTTTTGGTTAGGAGTGTGGAGCCCACTCATTAACCTCAGCGAGCCTCCTTCTTGTTTCAAAGACCAGTACTTATGTTGAAAGAGGCTTTTCTTTTGCAAATTTGAGTTTTGGTTTTGATCAATACGATGACTTGAATGGTGTTCATAATTGAACAAGCATGAATGTGAGACTACGATAAGAACAAATGAAGTTGCATAGACAATATGTGAACTCTTTGCATCTCATTGTTACTAGCCACTTACCAAATCAAGTCTCTTGTGATGATCGTTGCACACTAGCGAAAGTGTGGAGTCTTGTTTGACTTTGGTGTCGATGCCTTGTATGATGAGCTTACTGTGAACCATGCATGATAACAACTAGAATTTGCCTCGTTGGTCCGGTCGATTAAGTGATCATATCTCTTGATATGATCAAATAGTGTGAGCCAAGTTGACATATATCTCTTTTGTGGCCTACCTTGTCAGTGTGTGAACCTCTTTTGAACACCTTTTGAGCCTTAACCTTTTCTTGGAAGAAGCTTGATTAAAACATGATCTTTCTTGACCCATTACCCATAATCCTCATGATTTGTGGTTTGTTTGAATAGCCAACTTAGGCCAAAAGCCTAAGTTGGGGTGTGATAAAAAGAGAAGAAACATCAAGGACTGTAAAAAAGTCCCTTTTACCCATGGTATTGATAAAAGAAAAATGGAAACCCTTAAAAAATAGCGGGGGTTTCCAATGATCCACGGAATGTGAATAATGGGATGACTTGTGAGCAAGAATGAAAATGATGAAGAAAAGAAAAGGGAAGTGTTGTTCACACCACATTTCATGAGGATTATAACCATTGAGCCTAAATAACTACACCTTTGCACTCAGCCCAATTCCAAGCCTTGAAAACAACATTGTGATCTTGAGTGAGCTGAAACAAGTATGATTGGAAAATATGAGCAAACCTATGAGTGAAATAATGCATTGTGTTCATCTTTGTGAGTGTGAGCGTTGCATTTGATTCCAAAACTTTAAATTGTGAACCATTGTGTTAATATTGAATCATTATTTGTGTGAGGGCATTTGAACACTTTAGTTGAGCTTGAACTTGCATTTGAAGGAAGTATTGTGAGCTTGGGATTCTTTGATATTGGTAAGTCACTACTTGAAACTTTGAGTGCACATTTTTTCCTTACATAAGTAAGTTGAATCTTTTTGTGTGCATTCATGATTGAGTCTTGTGTAGCACTGTTTGAGGCACCCTTTTTGAACTACCGAACTTGAGTTTTACTTGAGGACAAGAAAAAGTTTATGTTGGGGGTGTTGATAAGTCAACAGTTTGGACTTATTTAGGGCTTGAGTTTTTTTATAGATTTGGTGTCTTCAATGCCTATTTTGTGCCAATAACTGATGTAAATCCTATTTTGTGCCAATACCTGATATAAATCCTTGACTTTGAGGTATTTGGATTGAGGAACAAAGCATGGACAAAAATGAGTGAAAATGAATAAGGCAGCTGAAATAACGAAGAAAAGAAGGTTTGAGGATCTCCCAAACCATTGGGCGAGTCACCGAATGGCCACGGTCTCGCCTAATGTTCTATTGAGCTAAGCCATGGAAGAGGTGACAACTTTGGTGATAGAAAAAAGCATTCGGCGGATCACCGAACAACCATGATTACCGCCTAAAGTTACAAAATGCTGGAGCTAAACTCAGGGTAATTTCAGCAAGCAGCTGAGACAATTGGCGTGTCGCTGATCTATTTGGTGAAGGACAATTAGGTCACCAAAGACTGCTGAAGAAGATCTGAACACACGCTGATGAGCAAAATAATAGACAGAAGACGATTCGTGGAAGTGTTCGGCCATCCTGATTTGGATTGCCTAAAGTTACAGTAACCTATCCAAGAAAGAGTGAAAACTGAGGGGGAGATAAAGAATGATTAGCGCGTCGCCGACCCATCGGCGACATCTGACTAACCTCACCGAATGGTTTGTAGCACTTACACATTAGCATTATTTAAATTGTTTTTTTGGAAAGTAGAAAGGGTATTTAGAAACGAGCGAACAAAACAAATTAGAGAGAGGATACCACAAAAGGCGCTGGAGAGGGATTTTTATCGAAATATTCTTAGAGATCTTATAATCAAGAAGATTTTTAGCAGATTTCTTCATAAAAAATCTCATTTTTTGGTATTCACTTATGGGAAGAAGAATGGATGTTAATTTTTCTACTTTTGATACGAATGGCTAAAACCCTTCTATTAGGGTTTTGACTATGAAGCCAATTGTTGAAGTTTTGCTAAGTGGGTATTGTTGAAATGCAAATATGGAGGTTAATTTGAAGTGGGTCTAAATTGTTACTGTTTTTTAAAGTTGTTTAGCATATTTAGTGTAATTGATTTCGCGTTGTGAGCTTGCTTGAGAGAGAAGCACAGAACCAACGTAGCAATATTAGCATCCCTAGTCGTGGGTTACCCAGACTTCAGCTCGAGAGAGTGAAATTCGAAATCTATCCTTTGTATCTAGCTCGAGAGAGTGGATTTGATGAGGACAATGGGCTAGGCATCTTACAATCAGTGATGAAGTTTGAGAGAATTCGTCATAGAAAAGGTAATTGTTCGAGAGAAAGTTATCTTATATATGGCCCGACCTACCCACAACAAAATAACCTACTGTTTGTATCACTATTCACCCTCTAAAGTAAAATTCGACAATTAGTTGGTCATTGCCCAAGTTCTACTCTAGTAATTGTTTAATTCGTGAAGTTGGATTGAAATTTGCCAAACATAATCATAACATTGAAGGGATTGTGTCAAAGTTTTATTTTTGAATTTAAAGGAAAAACTACTACCATGGGATTCAAACCCCAACCCTTGGTTGGGTTATATTACTATTAAACGATCGCTGATACTTAGTATTGGATGATGTATCTTTGATAGCGTTTATCAATGACTTTTTTTAAAGGATACTTTAGATTGATATGCTATGTTGTGTTAAATTGCTTGTTGGGTGTTTGAGCTGGTTTTTAGATGTAGCACCCCCCAAAAAGTTTTGAGCCAAGACTCGTTCCATTCTTCATCTTGAGTAAAATTTTACTGAGAAATTTAAATTTTCTTAAGTGTTAAGGTCACTAGATGTAGCACCTTTCTTTCTAAAGGGAACTATAGAGAATTCATTCAAGTCATCTGTATGTTCTTGTAAGTTTAGGGTCAAATTCAAATGACCATAACTTGTAGACACATAAGATATCAAATGAAAAATCTCTGAGTCCCCTTTCCAACGCCGTCGAGTTTGCTAAAATTTGTGTTCGAATGAGATAGATATGCCCGTTTGAGTTTAGCCAGTCTAGTTAAGGAAATTTACACGAATTAATGAGGGGTATTTTAGTCTTTTCCTTACCCTACTAGCCTAGATCATTTTTGTTAACCATTTAGGGGTTGAAACTTATTGGAATCATTTTTAGTTATTCCTAAATGCGCCTAGGGCTTTCGAGAGGAGTTCAAGAGTAGATAAAAGGAGAAAAGCTTCAAGAGTTCAAGGTTCTTGCGATCTTTAAGAGATTTCACCAAAGATTTTATCCTTAATATGTATGTAAGTGTTCAAAGTATTGGGTTTGTTCATCCACACGCCAATCATGAGTTTCCACTTTCAAATTCATCCTTGAGATTGAGTATATTGAGGTTCTCGATAAAATTCTTAAAGTGTTGTTCTACTTTCTTGAATTATGATATTTGATTGAGTTCTTGAGGGGAGTATCTTTTTAATAAGCATTTTTCTTGAGTGCTTTTAAGAATATTTTCATGTAATTAAGTTGGTAAAACGAATCTAAGAGAGTGTGGAAGAAACCATTCGATTCTAGATGAAATAGGGTAAAAAATCGAGGAAGAAAATTCTTCAGATTTCTAGGAAGAGGGCGGCATGCCACATCAAAAGTGTGCCAGAAAAGGGGTACTATAGTTTAGGGGCTAGTGCCTCGTGCCACTCAGTGCGCTAGGGTAGCCTGCCATGTCTTTTTTTGGTCGTTCGTCGCATCTGAGTTCTTTAAAAGTGTACCTTCACACCGATCCATATTTAACTATTCTAAATCACATTTAATCATAAGAAGATCCTTCATATCATGAATCATAACTCTTGAATTCATAATCCAAATTCAAGAAAGAGTTAAGAGTAGAGTTCAAGAAAGTAATTGAGTTAAATTGTGAATCCCTTGAGATCAACTATCTATTTGAGCTATGTTTTGAGTAAGTAAGTATGATAATGAGAAGAGTCATACACATGAGTTCTATATTGTTATTTAGACCCATGAGTCGAGTTGTTCATGCCCATAAATTATGCATGAACTGCATAAATTGAGTTTCTTTGGCAGGAGTAGTATCTTCGAGTTCTAAGTTCTTGAGCATTGAGTTGCCAATCCTTTTGAGATTTTATTCCTTATTATGGTAATACTACATGTTACTCATGAAGGTTCTTCAGCTGAGTTTTTCATGCCCATAATTTTGTATGAACCCGATGAATTGACAATTCTTGAGATGAGTAGTATCATCTAGTCCTTGAGTTCTGGAGTTATCGAGTTGTGAGAATTGAGTCATATATATGGTTATTCAACCCCTAGAATTGAGTCGTTCACATCCATAATTTGGCATGAGCCCTTTTTTGAGAAGTCTTTTACAATTATTTGTAATATGTTTAAAGACTTAAGTATATGAGCATGAGAATGAGGAGAGTCGAGTTTCATTTTTCAAAATGAATATAATCGAAATAAGAATTCCTAAGAGTAAATGTTTTTAAATTTAAAATTAGAGGAAACTTTGATTTCCAAATGAGTTCATGAGTAGTTTTGAGCACTATCGATTTTAAGAAAACATTTTGAGTAATGATCACAAAGTTTGATCATAAGCAAATATTTTTAAACATATGAGCATGAGTTATATTATTAGGAGTAGTATTGAGCACCGATATGGGGACGAGTTCAGAAAACATAAAGTCCTCATAAACTTTGTATGCCAACGTGGGTAGAAAGGGTCATACCTTTTAAATGATTCCTTATTGCTTTTTAAGCATAGCTTAGTTGATCCACTTAGTTGAGGATGTCTTATACTCCAGCAAGGTATAGGATAGTTCTGGCAGTGTGGGTGAGACGTTGTATCATATATAGCTTATATGATGGTTATCGATTAGAGAATCTCCCAAATAAGAGTTGCTATTGTATTTTTACATACAGTTGAGTTATTATTGTATTTTTATAGACAATTGAGTTATTATCTAAAGTTTTAAAAGCTTTCCATAAATTTCATCTTTTATTGTTGCTTTATCCTTAAGTATCTTGAGTTGAGTAGCTTGACCATAATATCTTCGAGTTGAGTGTCTTACCTTGGAGTTGAGTATCTTATCCTTCAGTTGAGTATCCTATTCTTGAGTGGAGTTTGAGTTGAGTTGAATTGAGTGAGTTTGAGAAGAGGTAAGTATGTTTCTTTTCAATCAGTTCCAACTTACGTTTACGCTTTAGAATTCCCCTTACATGCTTGTACATTAAATGTAATGGCATTATTTGGCCTGCATCTTTTTATGATGCAGATATAGGTATTCAGGGTTATCAACAAATACTCCATTGATAACACTTGCAGTTCCTGTTAGCTTTGGTAGGTCTCCTTTTTTTCGGAGAGTTCCAACCTTACTTTCAGTTTGTTAGGATGTCGTGGGTCTTGTCCCTATAAGCCTTCTGTAATAGTAGAGGCTTCATATATAGTTTAAAAGTTGAGGAGTCTATCATCATTTCCTGTGTTGTTGTAATGTTTTCAATTGATGAGGCATTTAACTAATACTTGTTAAATTATTTTCAAACGATTGTTGGAGTTTAGGTTAAATTATGTTTTTGATGTTATTTTTGCTTAATGAGTTTCCATTTTTCTTGACTATGTCTTCTGCTGAGTAATGAGTCAAGCCAAGGGTTCTCTTGGGTACCAACAATGGTGTTCGAGTGCTAGTTACATCCAGGGTATAGGCTCGAGGCATGACAAACTTGGTATTAGAGCATAGAATTTAAGTGTCATAGGGTGTCTATGAAGCTGTGTCAGTAGGGTCTTGTTTATGGTTGTAAGGTCCCCACTTCTATAAATGATGGACTATAGACATTTAATAAAAGTTTCCCTTCTTCATATTCTTAACTGTGCAATAAAACTATATCATAGAGACTTATTCTATCTAGTGCATTCGCATATCCATTCGACTACCCCTTATACTAGAGGTGGCTTAAAATCAAAGTCAATTCTTTATCAGGGAGATTGGTCTTAGCAAATGTCTTCAGGAATTCATGGGACTACAGAGGGGCTTTAGAGAAGCCTATGAGTGAGTTTAACTGTTGAGATTCAAAAGGATGCACTCATATTCATGCGAATCATACAAGTGAGTTAAAAGAGCGTTGTACTCTTTTCTCAAAGCCTTGTTTCAACTGAGATCCTAATGAGGAAGTGTGTTTAGAGCTTGGGTAGTATTTTCACCTGGAAAGGTAGTATGAGTTATGAAATTATGAGCAATAGTAGTAAAAGTTCCCAAACTTTGATGAAGGAATGTAGAGGTTAAGTTATCTAAGAAAGGGAGATAGCGATAAGGCAAATTATGTTATTCCAATCATGCACCCAGTCAATTATAAGTGATGACTTTCTTTATGAGTCTAATAAGGAATAATAATGTTGTATAGAGTGTATGATAGAAGAAAGAGGAATAATTACTAGTCAGGATAAGATAGAATATACTTTTAACTAGAATAGAGTTCATGTCGATGTTACATTGTATTAGAGGATACTAAATACATGTGTTGAATAAGAGAGCAGAGTATCGTGAGGTGATAGACCCAAGCTAGTCTTGTGATTTTTTAAAGGAGAACCCTATGGTATTCAGAAGATGATAGAACTATTTGAGAGGTAATGTGTAGTAACCGAGTAAATAGTACTTAAGTTGTGAAATGGAAGGTGAAGGTAATTTGTAGGTAGGTAGATGGAGTGCTAAAGATTTCATACTTGTCATGAGATCTTATTGGGTGAGTGTTTCTTGTATTTTCTGGTAGTCGCAAGTAGTATATGGTGTGAGCAATCATATTGATATTCGTGTTTGGTACTAGACACTAAGCTTGAATTTGAGATAAGTGTCGTGAGCTGAAGATGGCAACATAAGGGTGATGGTGTTAGTTTTGAGATCTAATCTAGTAGGCTTGACATGAAATAGGTGAGAAGATCAAAGTGGTACCTTGCAATGAACATGTGGTTTTATGACCCATAGAGGAGAAGAATCTTAGAAAGAGGTCTTAGTACATGTTTATAGAGAGTTTGTTATCATGAGATAGACTTTTCCCGAGTATTAGAGTAAAGGGGGATGTAGACCAGTTTAGAGATGATGGAATAGGTCCATCGCTTTCAAGTTTCAGGTTTTGACCTAAAGGGCAGATGATAAGATGAGAAATCAAGTCAAGTGTTGATGTAACACCCCGTATTCAAAAGACCCAAAATAGAAGCCTTTCCAGATGTTGCAGGTGCCAAACCACGCCGGCCATCTACGGCCCATGGAATGGACCACGGACCGTAGGTGTGGTACGTGGTTGGCCTACCAAGGTATCATCTGAGGGTGTAGGTCCATGACTTAACCAACGGACCGTAGGTCAAACCATGGTCTGTAGTCATGGTCCGTGGTTCGAGGATCCAAGATCACCCTTTCTAACACTAAATGACGGTTTTACTAGGATGGGCTGTGGGTCAGACCATGGTGGCCAGCTCTCAGTTATTGTTAGGATCGGTTGGGTCTTTTCCTAATTAATTAATTCATATATTATGTCATTTTTCGTATATTTAGAACTCTTATATAAGCCTTTTAACCCCCAAATTCACCCCATTTACTTCATTCTTCCAAATTCCCAAACGAAAACCAAATTACTCACAAAATATTCTCTCTCTAAAAACTTAAAAAAGAAGAAGTAAAAGGATTCACCTAGGGTTTCAAGCTAAGGTTCCAATTCCTCCATTAAAGTCTAGCTTTTGGACTAAAGGTATGATAGTTTTCATTCATGGGTTCCTTTCATCCATAGAGTTCCTAAATCACTCTATTTCAAAAGGTAGAATTCCCTATTTAAGTTAGGGTTTTCTTTAATTATCATGGGTTCTTATCATTATTTATTTAAACAATATAATTATGATCTTTTATGCATGAATTGATTAATTTCAATGCTTTTATGATGAATTCCCCTATGAAACCATACGACCCCATCTTTACAAGTTATGAACTATATGTTGTGGGATTTTAATCTTAAAGAGTTTTATGAAATTAGGCATGTATTCCAAGCTTTACATGTATTTATGATTGAAACCATATCTAACCCATGTTTTCCAAGAGTTTGTGATTGAAAGTGGGTCTTGACCTCAAGAGGTAAATTATGGACTTATTCATTGTTTATGAAATCTAGGCAAATGTTTTAAGGGTGCTTTGAGAGTAAAGTACCAATGATGATGTTGTGTTGTGAAAGCATATTCTCACTAAAACAAATACTAGCATGATGTGAAAGGTTTTCTCACATAGAAAGGATTCTTAGGTTGGAAGGCTTTCTCACATCACATAGAAAGGATTCTTAGGTTGGAAGGCTTTCTCACCTAAGAAACAACTATTTTGCGGGAATTTATTCTTAGCATCTAGTGGATATCGATAGTGAGATTGAAGCTCTCCCACAGTAGAGGCCGGGTTTCCAAAGTAATCTCATGAGATGCAAGCTCCCCCGTTAGTAGAGGTCTGGTTTCTAGTAGCAATCTCCTTATCCCATAACTATGTGCCCACATAGGTTAATTAGCTAGTGGAGCCACTTAAGCTAGAAGTTCAAGGTTCTATCTTCGGCAAGTAGGACACCTCTTTTCGATATGGGGTAGACACAAGATTCCGTGTTGTAGCTCATATGGTCTTAATGTCAGTTAAGGCTAATTTTCCCACAAGTAATAATGAACTAAGGTTACTTCAAGAAGTATCACATATGAGTTCAAAGCCTTTAAAGAAGAAGTTACCTTGCATTGACCATAATTTATGACTTATGTTTTATAACTCTTTTATACCATGTTTAGCTTGGTCAATTGCATGTCATGAAATGAAATGTCCCTTTTTAGCATGTTTTAAATGTTTTATGCATGGGTATCATACTTTGTACATTCTTTTGTACTAACGCATACTCTTGCCTATATTTTCCCAAATGTACGGTCCGATCTTCAGGGGGCTCAGTTTCGTGGCTAGTGGGTGATTTGATTGATTCCCGTGCTTGGTGAGTCCTCATGCTTCGAGGACGGAGATTTTATTGTTTAGTTTCTTTCATGTATTTTCTCTTTTGGTCATTATGTATGGACTATGCCCAATTTCATTCTAATGTATTAGATGACTATATTGAGACATGAGTTTAGACTTCTGCTTTTCATTTATATAAAATGTTTGGATTTGGACTATTGTTTTACTCTTATTATTCTATTTCTTATGTTATCAGAGATAAATGGCTTGTATAGAGTCCTTCGAGGTTTTATACGCCATGTTACATCTAGGGGGATACCCCTAGGACGTTATAGTTGAGATTAAGATAGTAACGAGTTCAAAAGAGAATGGGAGATATCTTTTCAGAGGCCCTTTTAGTAGTGGAATGATGTTATAAAGAGAAAGTTAATGTTCTTATCGTGATAATGATGGTGTGATAATTCCATCTAACTTATAAATGTGGAAGAGAAGGAGGATGAGGTTTTACTATGATAAATAGTTAAATGAGAACCCGTAGTTGGTTTTAAGTGGTAAGTGGGAAATCCTTGTTGGTATGGCAGAGATGATGAGAGAATGAGAACTTCTCAAGGAGCTGGTTAGTTAGAGTCTATGGAATTGTTAGAGTACTAAGCTTTAATGTGGTGTTGTTAAACATTAAGTGGATGTTGATATGAGCCCAATGTTGAATAAATGTGGTGGTAAAGAGAAATATTCTTCGGATAAGATTCCTATAGAGAGGTATAGAATACTAACCATAGGATTTTGGTTAAGCTTGAATATATTAAGAGCATGCCGTTAGACTCATACCTTGGTAAGATAAGTCATGTACCTTTGTCAGAGCTATGAGTTGCAGCCAATAAGGTATGGTGACAAGGAAAGAAGAGCTTGGTTGATGAGTGTTGCTGAGCTTAACAGCTAGCAGTCACACTATGCCGGGAAAGGTATTCCTATTCTTACTTCATTCCTAGACTTTCTTTCTTTCAGATAAGATAATTTCAAAGAGAGAGTGACTATGTTCACAATAACATCGTTCTTAACATAGGTTCTATATTAAGTCCCAACTCTTGGTATGAATCAGTTCAACCTATGTTACTAGGCAAGCTCATGAGTCAGAGGAGATAGTAAGATTAGCCCAGTTCCATACCCAGTCTAGCTATCATTTGAGGATGAATGATCCCACAGGGAAAATAATGTAACACCAAAAAAATTTTTTAGCAAAGACTCTAGCCATTCTTCGGTATAAGTAAGATTTTGCTGAAAAATTTAAATTTTCTTAAGTGTTAATGTCACTAGATGTAGAACCTTGAGTTCTAAAAGGAACTAAAGAGAATTCATTCAAGTCATCCGTAAGTTTTGGGTCAACTTCAAATGACTATAACTTTTAGCACAAGATGAGTTAGGAGACCCATAAGATATCAAATGAAAGGTCTCTAAATCCTCTTTCCAACACCGCCTATTTTGCTAAAATCCGACTTCGGGTGAGGGAGATATTCCCAGTTGAGTTGGGAAATTTAGACAAATTAATAAGGGGTATTTTGGTCTTTTCCTCAGCCTACTAGCCTAGCCCCTTTTTGTTAACCATTTAGGGGTCTAAATTGATTGGAATTAGTTTTAGTTATTCCTAAATGGGCCTAGTGTTTTTGAGAGGAGTTCAAGAGGAGAAAAAGGGAGAAAAGCTTCAAGAGTTCAAGGTTCTTGTGATCTTCGAGAGATTTCACCAAAGATTTTATACCTAAGAGGTATGTAAGTTTTAGTAGTGTTGGGTTTGTTCACCCACACACCAATCATGAGTTTCCACTTTCAAATTCATCCTTAAGATTGAGTATATTGAGGTTCTCAATGAAATTCTTGACGTGTTGTTATTCATTCTTGAATTATGATGTTTGGTTGAGTTCTTGAGGCGAGTATATTGTTAATGAGCATTGTTATTCAGAGTTATCGAGTAGATTTTTATGTAATTAAGTTGGATAAACGAATTTAAGAGAGTGTGGAAGAAACCATTCTATTTTAGGTGAATTAGGGTAAAAAATCGAGGAAGAAAATTCATCGAATATTACGGTCAGTGGGCTTTAGCACCATACCAGCAGTGCGCCTAAAAATGGGTTGTGTAGTTTAAGGGTTGGCGCCCCACACCACTCAATGTGTCAGGGTGGCCTACCCCGTCCTTTTTTTATCGTTTATCACGTCTGAGTTCTATTGAAATGTACCTTAAAACCCTTCCAAATTTAACTATTCTAAATCACATTTAATCATAACGAGATCCTTCATATCAAGAATCATAACTCTTGAATTCATAAGTAAAATTCAAGTAAGATTTAATAGTAGAGTTCAAGAAAGTCTTTGAGTTAAATTTTGATACCTTGAGATCAACTATTGATTTAAGGTAAGTTTTGACAAAGTAAGTATGAGAATGATAAGAGTCGTACACATGAGTTCTATATTGTTATTTAAACACTTGAGTCGAGTCAATCATTCCCATAAATTCCACATGAAATCCATAAATTGAATATCTTTGAGAGGAGTAGTATCTTCGAGTTCTAAGTTCATGAGAATTGAGTTCCTAATCCTTTTGAGATTATATTCCTAATTGTGGGACAACTACATGTTACCCATGAAGGTCCTTGAGCTTAGTTATTCATGCCCATAATTTCACATAAACCCTATGAGTTGAGCATTCTTGAGATGATTAGTATTATTGAGTCCTTGAGTTCTGGAGTTATCAAGTTCCGAGTATTGAGTCCTATACATGGTTATTGAAACCCTTGAATTGAGTTGTTCAGGTCCATAATTTAGCATGAACCCTATTTTGAGAAGTCTTTTACAATTATTTATAATCTAATTAAAGACTTGAGAAAATGAGTATGAGGATGAGGATAGTTGATGTTTTTACATTTAAAATAAGAGGAAACTTTGATTTCCAAATGAGTTCATGACGAGTTTTGAGCACTATCTATTTTAAGAGAACCTTTTGAGTAATAATCTCAAAGTTTGAGGATGTGGATTTGTTTTTTAACATATGAGCATGAGTTATATTATTGGGAGTAGTATTGAGGACCTATATAGGTACGAGTTCAGACAACTCAAAGTCCTCATAAACTATGTATGCGAATGTGGGTAGAAAGGGTCATACTTTTTAGATGATTCCTTATTGATTTTTAAGCATAGCTTAGTGGATCCACTTAGATGAGGTTGTCTTATAGTCTAGCAAGGTATATGACAGTTTTGGCAATGTAGGTGAGACGATGTATCATCACATAACTCATAATGATGGTTGCTGGTTAGAGAATCTCCCAAATATGAGTTCTTATTATATTTTTACATACAATTGAGTTATTATTGTATTTTCACATACAATTGAATTATTATCAACTGTTTGAAAAGCTTTCCATATATTTCACCTTTTATTATTGCTTTATCCTTGAGTATCTTGAGTTGAGTATCTTGAGCCGAGTATCTTCGATTTGAGTATCTTACTTTTGAGTTGAGTATCTTATCCTTGAGTTGTATATCCTAACCTTGAGTTGAGTGAGTTTGACAAGAGGTAAGTATGTTTCATTTTTATCAGTGCAAGCTTATGTTTATGCTTTAGAATTCCCTTGCATGTTCGTACATTCAATGTACTGAAGCCATTTAGCTTGCATCTTTTTTTTGTGCAGATACAAGTATTAAGGGTTATCAACACATGTTTTGTTGATACCACTTGCAGTTCTAGTAAGCTTTGGTGAGCCTCCTTGCTTTCGAAGGGTTCCACTTTTACTTTCAGTTTGTTAGGATGATGTGGGTCTTGTCCGGATAATCCTTCTGTAATAGTAGAGGATTTATAGATAGTTTAAAAGTTGAGAAGTCTATCATTATTCCCTTTGTTGTTGTAGTGTTTTCAGTTCATGAGGAATTTAACTAATACTTTTTAAATTATTTTCAATTGATTATTGGAGTTTAGTTTTAATTAAGTGTTTAAAGTTATTTTTGCATCATGACTTTCTATTTTGCTTGAGTAATTCTTCCTCTGAGTAATGAGTTAGGCTTGGAAACTAGCAATGGTTTTCGAGTGCCAGTTACGTCCAGGGTGCAGGCTTGGGCCGTGACATTAGATGTTTCCACCCTTAGTCCTATTTAGTAATCTCATCCGAGGATGAATGTTCTCAAATGGGAGATATTGTAACACCTCGATCTTAGAAAGAGGTAATTTTATAAAGGAACAAATTGGAAAGAGCTAATTTGAAATTTGTTCAAGTTTGCTTAATTTGTGAATTTTGGGTAAACTTAAAACGACCATAACTTTATATACAAGGTATCAAATGAAATATCTTCGAGTCCTCTTCCAATGCCACCAAGGTTGCTAAATTCCAATTTTGGATGAGTGAGATATGCCCATTTGAGTTCAACATATCCGATTAAGGAGATTCATCCAAATTAGGGATGGGTATTTTGGTATTTTGGTATTTTCCATACCCCATTAGCCATAAACAATGGGGATTTTTAATTAACTAACAAATTTAATTTCTTAAATAACAAGTAGACAAGATTCAACCTTTGAGTTATCAATATGAAAAAGAAACTAGGGTATATGTGTTCCCTACAAGCTCTTAATGTAGTAATCCTAATAATAGTAATCCTTTCCTAGTGTTTAACATGCAGACTTGGTAAGTTAGGGATCCCTAAGTGATTGGTACTCCAAATAGGGAATTTCACCAAGCAACATGGTATGTCGATGGGTGTATGTTTTACTAACCCTCACCTTTACCCCAAATTAGTCATCATATCAATGTAGTTTAGTTTTCACCCTCACTCTAATTGAAATCAAACTATTAGATATTATACACTAAATCTCTGTTGATTAATCCTTTTCTCATTCATTACCTCCTTGGTACGGCAAGTAAGAACAAGGCGAGTTAAAACGCGTGCACTCGTTAAAAAGAATTATGAACGAAAGGATTAACAATACATGCATACACACTACTCAAGAATTACTTAATTATTATTCATACATTGTTAGTTTCTCACGGTTCCCACAACCCTAGTTGTGGATTTAGCTATTTATGCTTGAGAGATCACAATTAATAATTGGGTAAAAAGAACTCATGAACTTACCCGTAGAATTGATGAAACCCAAAATCTTCAATTGAATTTCAAAGAAAATAATTGCATAAACCAAATTCGGAAAGTTCATTGCTAAGAGTTGGCAACTTACTTCCCAAAGAACAAAAACTAAGAGTTTACAATAATGTCTAACCCTCAAAAATGAGGATTACCACTCCTATTTATAGAAAACAAGTGTTAAATAAAATAGGAAATAAAATATGAAAATAAACTGTCAGGATGCCAGTTCAATCGACGACTTGACCTACGGACTGTGGGTCGACTTACGATCCGTAGGTCCCCTTCTGTGGTTCCACACTTAGGATTTTTCAAACTTCAACTTTCTGATCTCATCAACGGATATACAGGACGGCCCGTGGGTCGACCTATTTCCATCATTTGTTTTGTAGTTCTACACTTGGTCAGACTTTCCTAATTCTCCACTTATGCCTGCCCATCGATGGTCTATCATTGGACCTACAGTCCGTGGGTTACTCTATGGGTGGCTCCTTCTACACATTTTCAGCTCTCATCTCCATCAACCACATCCTAGCTTATTTCCTGCAAAAATCATACACAAAGCATTATTTCTAAGACAAATAGCCCAAGACACACACAAACTCTAAGTGAAACGTATCAAAAAATATATACCGTAAACTCACGGTATATGAGTAAGTTCGCCAATTTCCCAGCCCCGGGTATATTCCAGTAAAATAATCATAACTTTTTACTCCAAACATGAAATAAGACAACTTTCATGTCATTGGAAAGAAGACTCATAGACTTGTAATTTGGTTGGTCGTGGCCACCTAATTAATTATATTCTAAGAGATATGAGATTTTGAATTTGACCTTTATATGAACGCATGGGAGATCTTAGCCATTAGGAATGTTTTGAACTTTGTGTTTGAGGTCCTTTATTACCCTAGATCACTTTATATACTCTTGATACACTTGTTAAGGATCTTATAACACATGAGAAAGTAGAAAATAACTTGGTTTAAGCTCATATACTTACGAAGAACGATTTAAATTTTAAGAGTAGAGTTGCGAGGTGCTACAAAATTATTCAGGTCTTAGCTTAGAAATTTTTTGTGTGTTACAATATCTCCATCTTGGGATCATTCATCCTCGAATGATGGCTGAAATGAGCATGGAAATGGAAAACACTTACTCTTACTATCTTTCTAACTTTTGAACTTGCCTACTAACATAGGCGCAACTATTTCATTCTAAGAATTTGGAAATATTTATAGCACATAAGTTACAAACTATATGGATTTGAACATAGTCATATCTAGGCACGAAGTAAGAATATGACGACTATGCCTTAAGCAATACAATTGCTAGCTTTCAAGCCTAGCAACACCTCTAAACCATGCTCTCCTCTATTAATACCGCACCTAATTAGCTACAACTCATCTCCTACAAGAGTTTATGACTACTCTTACCAGGATCTAAGTTGAACTGGCTGCTTTTGCTATGCTCAAGACAAACTCTAAATTACAAGGTGCTAAACATGAGATGCTTATACTAATCTAAACCACAAGATTCAGGTTTTAAAGATCTATAGAGAATCTCATCCCAGGATTACTACTCTTTACCACCACATTCAACCATCCTCGAGCCCTAATCAAGAACCACCTAGAGCATTATGCATTCATCCACATGTTATCAACACCTCATTCAAACCTAGAACTATATCTCCTCCATGGACTCCTACCAATCAATCTTTCTAAGAATTTCACATTCTCTCGTCATCTCGACCATCTGATATTTTAGGCACTACTACCACGAATTGACTAACTACTCTCATCTAACTATTACTCATAGTAAAACTTCATCTCATCCTTCCTCCACCTTTATAAGTTAATATGTAATAAGCATACCATCACTACCAACATAAGAAACATTAACCGTCTCCTTCTATCACTACTCAACTACTATCATCAACATCACTCTCTAACTAAATATGACCACTGAAAGTATTTTAGGGTGAAAAATCATATGCATGATTCATTCGAGAATTCTGATATAATAATAAGCATGACATAACACGATGTTGCTAGCCATTAAGAATAAATCATGAATTCGTTAGACTAAGTATACTATGAGACATAAGTGCTTATATGAATATTTTCATATCATGAGACTAATATCCATAAATTTATGGAGTAAGATTGAGATGAATGGATTACATACTTTGCCCCTCATAATATGAACTAAGCATAAATGTGAATATTTTCTTATGTGTATGAGAATAAGTCATGAACACAATTCTTATATTAGGGATATCAACAAGATTTAATAACGACTAAATTTTAAGGACTACACTAGAGTGTGAATGGATTTATATAACACCATAAATCTATATGAACACATCATTACATGATTCTCCATAGCTGACTTGGTTTCTCCTCTTATCATCTCCTCCTTAGGTTTGAAGATGATACTTTAAAGTTATGGATCTATTCCATCATCTCTAAACTATTCAACATTCAATTTACTCTAATACTCAAGAAAAGCTAATATCATGGCTACCAAACTCTCCATATGCAGGTACTAAGAGTCCTTCGAAGACCTCTTTCTTAGATGATTCTCTTAACCTCTTCTCAATGGTTTATAAAGTCACGTGTTCTAACTCTTAGTAGTCTGACTTCTCCTTCTTAGTATGTTAATGCCACCTTTCTATGTTCATATCTACCCAACTAGAGGAAGCTCAAACTATATTTAAGAGGCTTATTATTGGCTATATATGATCCCTTCGACTAACCTCCTAAGGGCGATAAATAATGATTGCATCATCCTACTCCACATCGACACCCTGAAAATACTATCTAAGCACTCATAAAAGAACAAATCATAAACTTAATTGGAACCTCGTCTGACTACATACGATGTTGGGTACACCTCTTAATACTCTTGTTAATCTAATGACTTAGCCACACCTCATTGTTCTCATCTATGGGTCAAATACCACATGTGTTAAATTAATTCCTCACCCACTTTATGTCAAACCTACCAGATCAAATCTCAAAACTAACATCATCACCGACTAATACCTCGTGAGAAGTAGTCAATATTTATCTCCGAGTTTACCTATTTCTAAATTATCATCACAACCTTTTTCACAACCTATGTAGAATTTATCTAGTCACTATACATCATTTCCTAATCAGTTTTATAACTATATAAATATCAAGGGGCTCTCCCTTCAAAATCATGAGCCTAGCTTACATCTATAACTTCATGAATACTCTGCTTTTTTATTAAAAACCTATACTTGGCCTTTACTAACGCAATGTTACATTGACATAAACTCTCTTCTGGTTAAAGTAAACTCAAACTTATCCTAAGTAGTAACTATTCCTCTACCATCTATCATGAAATCGACATAAAATTATTAATTATTAGCCTACACAATAGGGAAAACTCCGCATTAATGACTTACTGGTACATGACTAGAACTATACACTTTGCTCAATAATTGTCCCCATTTATTTAGGTTACTACACTTTCGAATGCATACCTGTAACCCTGGGTACTTCTACTACTACTGCTCATAACATTGCATCTCATACTATATCTCAGGTGATTTACTATCCAAGCTCTCTAAAACACATCCCCTCATAATGGGCATCACCTGAAACAAGGTTTTATGAAGAGAATATGGAGTAAATCTTGCTTTTGGCTCAAATGCATGAGTCATCTAAAGAAAGGTGCATTATTTTGAATCAATACACTTAATGCACACTAATTGGCTTCACTCAAGCCCTCTACAACCTCTTTACTCTCTGAACACTTTTTCTGAGAATAACTCATCAATAAGAATATGGTCTTTGATTTTCAACCACCTTTAGTATGATGGGTAGTCGAATGAATTTGTGTAATGTAGTACTTTGAATAAGTTCCCCACGACAAAGTTCTATTGCACGATTTTGAGTATGAAAGATGGGAAACTTTTATTAAATGTCTAGTCCCTAATTATAGAAGTGGAGCCCTCAAAATATAAATAAGATCCTACTGCCACAGCTTCATAGACACCCTAGGACACTTGGAACTTTGTACTCTGATATCAAGTTTTTTACGCCCCGAGCCTACACCCTAGATGTGGCCGGCACTCAAGAACCATTGTTGGCCACCAAGTGAACCCTTGGTCTGGCTGACTAATTAGCAGAAGACATACTCAAGCGATAATAGGCTTAAAAAATGAATGTAAAACTCAATTAGAATGTCGTAAAGTACTTATTTTAATAATAATAATAATTTGTAAAACATCTTTCAAGGAATGAATGTACAAAGACACTTCTCGAGTCTATCTATCTATGAAGCCTCTAATGTTTAAGATAGGTCTAAGGACAATACCCACAATAGCTCAAAACAACAAGTCGAATGACATTAATACATTTGAATGTATGAGTATGTAATATAGCCGAGGACAAATAACTAAATAAAAGGACTGCAATAGGTAACAATATACTGAATATATTAAAGTAATGAAATAAAGGAGTTAAATCATTTAAATCTTTACAAACAGTTTCTCATTTCTGAACTCAACATAATAAGTGATACATAAAAATACACTTTAACTTTATAAGGACATTTTCTAACCAACAATCATCACTATGATATATGTGAAGATACAACATCCTTACCACGCTACCAGAGCTGTCCTATATAGTGTAAACATATAGAACCTCTAAACTAAGTGGATCAACTAAGCAACAAAGATTTATCTAAAAAGTATGATCATATATCCATATTGGTAAGACAGGGCTTATAGGGACTGTGAGTTGTCTGAATCTTCCCCATATCTATGCGCAATACTACTCCCAATATATATACTCTTGCTCAAATGTATAAATGATATATCGTGAGTTTATGATATTTTTGATGCATTTCACTTAGAGTTTATGTGTCTTGGGCTGTTTAATTATTAGAATTGATGGTTTTTATGCAATCTCTACAGGAAATTGGTTTGGAAGCAGTTGAAAGAGAAAAAAATTGAAGTGGTAGCAATAGGGGTCAACAGAGCCAAACCACATACCGTAGTTCTATTTACGAACCATAGGTGGACAATCGTAGGTCCTGATCAAAAAGCTGATTTTCAGTACTCGAACCACAGAGTGACAAGATGGGCCGTAGTCCAATCCATGGACCATAGGTAGGATTGTCATTTGAATAGGCTGAAATACTATCTATGTGGTAAACCATGAAAGAAAACCATGGACCGTAGGCTGATCCACGGTCCCTAGGTCGTGTTGTCGATTGAAATCCGCATCGGACCCAATTTTCCTTATTCTGTTTTCTTAGTTGGTTTAGGACTTTAGTACTTTAAATATTAGTTGTTATTTCCATTTTTTAGGTTAGACATTATCGTAAACTTTTGGTTTTCATCTTTTGGAATTAATTTGCAAACTTTCAAATTTTTAGCAATTTAATTTGCCCAAGTTGGTTTATACAATTTCACTTTGATTTTCAATTCAAGATTTCAGGTTTCATCTTTTCTAATTGTAAGATCATGAATTCTTTTACCTCAAATATGAATTGTGAATTCTCAAGCATGAATAGCTAAATCTACAACTAGGGTTGTGGGAACCATGAGCAATTAACAAAGTAGGAATAATAACTAAGTAATTCTTGAATAGTGTTCATGCATGTATTGTTAATCTTTTCATTTAGAAGACTTTCTAGTGGTGAACAACGTTAGAACTTGCCTCATTCCTACTTGACCTTACCAAGGGGGTAATGCATGAGAAAAAGAGTTAACAACAGAGATTTAGTTAAGGATTTGCTATGAGTTTTTAGTAATGTCCTTTGGTTTGACTAACACTCCGGCGGCGTTCATAGACTTCTTAATGAATAGAGTGTTCCGACAATATCTTGACATGTTTGTGATCGTGTTTATCGATGATATTTTGATCTATTCAACGAATGAGAATAAGCATGTTGACCATTTGAGGGTGGTATTGCAAGTTCTTAAGGACCATTAACTTTTCTCAAAGTTTAGCAAATGTGAGTTTTGGTTAAGTTCTGTAGCATTCCTTGGTCATATTGTGTCAAGCAACGGTGTTGAGATAGATACTAAGAAGACGGATGCGGTCAAGAATTGGCCTAGACCTCTATCACTGACAGATATTAGAAGCTTCTTGGGTTTGGCCTGTTACTATAGAAGGTTTGTTGAGGGATTTTCCTCCATTGCTTCTCCTTTGATGGCCTTGACTCAAAAGAAAGCTAAGTTTGTATGGTTAGAAGCTTGTGAGAAGAGTTTCCAAGAATTAAAAGATAGACTTACTTCTGCTTCGGTGTTGACCTTACCGAAGGGTACAGATGGTTTTGGGGTATATTGTAATGCCTCTAGAATTGGGTTGGGATCTGTGCTTATGCAAAATGGTAAGGTGATTGCCTATGCTTCAAGGAAACTAAAAGTCCATGAGAAGAATTATCCTAACCATGACCTTGAGTTAGTGGCGGTTATGTTTGACTTAAAAATATGGAGGCATTATTTGTATGGGTCCATGTGGACATTTTCACTGATCAAAAGATTCTTCAATATGTGTTTAGTTAAAAGGACTTGAACCTTCGCCAAAGGAGGTGGTTAGAATTATTGAAGGACTATGACATGTATGTCCTTTATCACCCCGGCAAAGCTAATGTGGTAGCGGATGCACTTAGTAGATCGTCTATGGCTCATATGGAGGATGAAAAGAAAGAATTGGTTCGTGATGTGCATAGGTTGTCTCGGTTAGGTGTTCAACGAGTGGACTCCAACAAGGGTGATGTCATGGTTCGTAATGGTTTCGAATTGTCCTTTGTGATAAATGTGAAGTCTAAGCAAGGCCTTGATCCTATTTTGGTAGAAACGAAAGAGGCGGTACTTAAGAAATATGATGAAGCTTTCTCCCAACGGGGAGATGGTGTTCTTCTATACCAAGGTCATTTATGGGAAGTCTATTGGTGGAATGGAATGAAGAAAGATATTGCGGGTTTTATGGCCAAATGTCCGATTGTCAGCAATTTAAGGTTGAACATCAAAGGCCAGGAGGCTTATCCCAAGACATAGCAATTCCCACTTTGAAGTGGGAAGAGGTGAATATGGATTTTACTGTGAGTTTGCGTCGCACCTGAAGGCAACAAGATTCTATTTGGGTCATTATAAATCGGATGACAAAAACAGCCCACTTTATTCCTATCAAGGTTTTTTTTCGACGAAAGACTATGCCAAGTTGTATATAAGAGAAATAGTGAAGTTGTATGGGGTCCCCTTCTCTATTATTGCCGATCGGGGTACTCAATTTACTTCACACTTTTGGAAGTCATTCCAAAAAGGTCTTGGTACTAAGGTTAAGCTTAGCAGGAATTTTCATCCCCAAACCGATGGGCAAGTGGAGCGTACCATCAAAATATTAGATGATATGTTGAGGGAATGTGTTATTGACTTCAAGGGTAATTTGGATTGCCACTTCCCTTTAATAGAGTTTGCCTACAATAATAGCTATCACTCATGTATCAATATGGCTCCATTTGAAGCCTTCTATGGTAGGAGATGTAGGTCTCCAGTTGGTTAGTTTGAGGTTCGTGAAATTGCTTTAATAGGTCCTAAGTTGTTTTATTAAGCCATTGAGAAAGTTTGGCTTATTAGAGAGAGGTTAAGAATGGCTCAAAGTAGACAAAAGTCTTTTGCCGATGTGAGAAGAAGGGATCTAGAATTTGAAGTTAATGATTGGGTCTATCAAAAAATTGCACCTATGAAAGGTGTGAGGAGGTTTGGCTAGAATGGAAAACTTAGTCCCTGATATGTGGGGCCATACCAAATTTTGAAACGTATTGGGAAAGTTGCCTATGCGTTGAATTTGCCAAATAAGTTGGCCTTGGTTCATCCGATATTTCATGTTTCTATTCTTAAGAAGTGTATTGGTGATCTGGTGTCCATTATTCCCTTAGAAGGGTTGGGAGTTGACGAAAGTCTTTCATATGAAGAGATTCTGGTAGAGATCCTAGAACGGCAATTCAAGAGATTGGGAAATAAGGAAATAGCTTCCGTAAAGGTTTTGTGGAGGAATCACTTAGTTGATTGTTTTACTTGGTAGGGCAAGGCCGATATGAAGTCCTGATACCCTTATCTTTTTCCTTCTAGTCCTATTCAAGCTTGAGGTAAGTAGTTCCTCATGAGTTTTAGTGTTTTGGGGGTCATGTGAGTATATGTTTTTTCCATGATTTCCTTATGTTATGCATGTTCTTGATAAAATTCACGTTTAGTAAGAAAATGAGTTTTTAGGATTGATTTTCCTCATGTTGTTGTGCATTAAGTAAGAGCTGCCTATTTGACTTCATGAAATGAATTGATGAACATGCTTTAGTATGCTTTTGAGAGTAATTTCATATTGGCTCCATGATATTATGGTGAGCATGCTTTTAGTTGGAGAAGGTAGTTCCTCCTATGATTATGAGAAATGTTGAGTTTTCATGCATAATGGATTGTTAGATTTAGTTCCTATTTCCTCATGTTGAATTGATTATGTTTGAGATGGAGTTGAAGTTTCCTCCTTTGAATTATGCATTATTTTGATGCTTCATGCATGATGGGCTGCTAGTCTTGAGTCTTTAATTCCGTAAAGTGTCTAGATCATCATTCGAGGATGAATGTTCCCAAGGGGGAGATATTGTAACACCCCAAAAACTAGCAGGCTAAACTAGAGTTTGACGTTAGGATAAGAGTCTTAAATGTACCTCCCTATACCTAAATATATAGGGTTTCATGTTAGAATGTCAAGGTATGACCCCGAAGGACCAACAATGGGTCCTTGAGGAGGACACCAAAACTGTGCCTGGGCAATGACCCACAAGGGCCACTCATGCCCCGTAGGTCCCCCAAGCCTATTGGGTGAGGGGTCGTAGGTCAAGGCCCAAGAAAGCAAGTCCTAGAACCCCAACCCATGTTCACCAGCACAGGCCGTGGGTCCAACCACGGTCCATCAGTGGCGGGGCGTGGTAAGGCCTGTAACTATTTTTTGGCAATTAAGTATAGGGGCATCTTGGGCTTTTCCATTTTTAATTAATATTAAGTGAATTTGTTTTACACTAAATTATACCAACCATATAAGGTTTTCAAGTCACCAAATTAAGTCATCTTCCTCATAATTCCAAATTCCAAAAGAAGAACCCAAACCCTCTCCAAAAATTCTCACTCTAGAACTCCAAGGAAGAAGAAGAAGGAAGGTTAAGTTAGGGTTGAAGGAGCAAGGTTTTCTACTCAATTTCATTGGAATTCATAGCTAAGGTATGGTAGCTCTTTATCCATGGATAGAATTCATCCATGAAGCCCCTTCAAAACCCCTAATTTCATAGCTAGAAATCCCACAAGTTAGGGTTTGACTTCAATATCATGGATTCCTTTCAAATTCAATTTTAATGATTGAATTATGTTTTATTATGGATATAATTATGATTTTCTATTGTTTTATGTCAAATTCCTCAAGAATCCATGAATTCCCTTATTTTCCCTATTTGGATCTTAAAGTAAGGGTATTGATTGATGCAAGTAGATTATGAGAGAACTGTGCATGTAGAAATGAAATACTTGAATTATGTTATCATCCATGTCTAATGTAGTAATTCTAGATGTGTTGATAGATTATGATCTATGGATCTTGAAGGACAATGTATGAGAATTATTCATGATTAAGAGGGTTATGTATATGCTTTAAGAACACTTTGAGGGTAAAGTGAATATGATTATGATCTAGTTGTTGTTGTGTTGGAAGGTTATCCTCATATACACACTTATGTATGATTATGATATGATGTGAAAGGATTTCTCATGATATGATGATTCAAAGGTTGAAAGGTTATTCTCACCTATTAAATCTATGAGCTATAGTATGATTTATGTTGGATTGAGTGTCAAGACATTCTTCCATGAATATGAAATTAAGTCAAAACTTAATATGTAATCTATGAAAATATATACTTAGCACCGAGTGGATATGAATATGAGATAGAAGCTTTAACACTAGTTGAGTCTGGCTTTCCAAATGGGTTCCTTCTACCTTAGTTGATTTCAGATTCCCAAAGTATCCATCTCATTAGATGGAAACGTTCTACCTTAGTTGAGTCTGGGTTTCTAGTAGTAATCTCCTTTTCCCATAAACTATGTGCCCTCATAGGTATTTAGCTAGTGGATCCATCTAAGCTAAGAGTATGGTTCTACCTTAGGAAAGTAGGATGACCCCTTTTCGATATGGGGTAGACACTGGATTTCGTGGTAAGCTCACATGGTCTATGTGGGTTAAGGCTAATTACCCATTATGATAGTATGAACAAGAAGATGAATTATGAACTATAGTTACTCAAGAAGCTCTACCTAAGTATGGTGGGATTATGGGATCTTATTCATGCATTGCACAAGTATGATTTAAGGGTATGTATGACATGTTCATCTTATAGAATGATGATCTATGAGTTAATTATGCTTATGACTTATTTTTTTCCATTATCTTCAAAATGATGCTTTAACGTAGTAAATTGCATACATTCAACTAAAATGTCCCTTTCAGCATGTTTTCATAATTTTATGCATGGCTACCATACTTACTGCATTTTTGTACTAACCCATATTTTCCTACATTTTCCCATGTGTAGGGTCCGGTTCTTAAGGCAATCTTTATTTGGTTCAAGCTTGGATTCACACTATTCTCCTATATTGTGTGGTGAGTCCTCATGATTCGAGGACGGGTGTTTCATTTGTAGTTCCTTTCTTGTATTTCCATTTCTATTTATGTTGTAAGGGTTGTGACCCAATTTGATTCCACTATTTTAATGATGGCTTTATTGAGACAAGTCTAGACTTCCACTTTCCTTTATGAAAATTTTGGACTTGAAATGTGTTTTCATTCTTTATTGTTTCATACTTTTGTTATGATATGCTAAGTGGCGTATATGGTGCCTTTCAGGGTTCTATGTGACGTGTTACATCTAGAGGGTACCCTTGGGTCTTGACAGACGAATATGTCTCGAATTCTACCAGAGTCTCCCCTACTTCCCCCAGATCAAGAGGAACAAGTCCCACTAGGTTATTACATCTAGTGATAAGGTCAAGGTCACTACCCCCAATCTAAAAATGGGGCTTCACGTGTAGGTGTATCGCACTCCGGCTCCTATTCCAGCAAAACATCCACTTCATCTTCCACTGTCAATACCACAAGGGATGCATATGTACCACCTAGATCTGAGCCAGTTCCTAGTGCCACCGAGTTGAATAGGTGGTGTGTTGAGGGCTATTACCAAATTTCCATTGAGGGGAAGGCCCTAAATGAGCAAGAAAAGGTAGCCCGTCCAATTATCAAGGAGCAACGGGTTTTGACAGGGAGTCTACAGACTATGCCCTCAATCTATGCTTTATTTTAGCAGCACTGATGCAACTGGATGGCTGAGAGTCTAGGGCAATATAGCGAGGAGATGGTGCGTGAGTTCTACGCTTTATATGCTGACAATGTCACTAGTTCCTTGCCACCACGAGCTAAGGCTTTAGCCCAGCCACCTCTCGTGAATACCATGGTACGGGACCTATTGGTTGACATCTCGAAAACTACTATCCACAATTTTATTTACAACTGACACACACTTTTCCTATCAATACGATGGAGTACAATTACAAGATGGGCATTGTTCAAAGTCGTTCTTTCAGAGACTTCGAGCAAAGGGAATCATTACTTAGGTGAATGACCCGCCACATTACTGAGGATGGAGAGATAACCGACTGGATGCAAAATATGTAATTCCCTATCAGTAAGGCGACACTTAGTTTTGGGACCAACTTTTAGTGGTCTATTGACCGTACCAGATTGTCCCCCACACAGGCGGACAATTTCATTCCTTGGGACCAGGCAGTGTGATAGATTGGTTGAGGTGACCAAGACAGTTGATGTGAGGCTCATCCAAGATGATACTAACCCCGCTGCCCCTCGTCAGAGTACACTAGTTATCCTACCTCCCCTGGGTAATGACTTAGTTTGAGAGGTTGAGCATGTTGTAGAGGCACAAACTGATGATACTTCTGCCCTTCCTACTACCACAGATGCACAGTCTCCCCCTTCCACCGCCACTAGCCAGGTTGTTAGCTAATCCTGAGCCACTCCCCCTTCTGGTCCACTTTAGTTCCTCTGGCCTGAGTCCAAAAGTTGGAGACCTATATCCGACCCTATTGCAGCACATAAGGCCTTGTATATAGTGCTTTGTAGAGGAATCCAAGGCTCATATGGAGCAGATGATGGATGGGAAGATTCAGGTAGTCCATAAGCGCCTGATCCGACCTTGGATATTGTGCACCTTAATTCATGTAAAATACATGAGTTGAGGGTGGCAATGAAAAAGGAAACCAAAAGAAAAGGGTATCAAAAGAGTTGTGTGTAAAAGAAGGAAAAAGATAGAGAAAGATGTGACTGAATTCTAAAGGAACAAAAAGAATGAAAAAAATGTCGAAAATCAATGAAAGAAGAAGTAAAAGAAAAAGAAAAAGTGGAAAAAGGAGAATGAAAAATTCAAGTCACATCTGTGCTGGAGAAAGTCAAAGTCAAGGAAAAGAGCAGAAAATAAAAAAAGTCAGAATTGGTTCAGAAAAGAGCTAAATAGCCAATGTAATGTCAAGGAGGGCAGAAAATTCACTAAAACTAACCAAATGTACCCTACCTTACCCTGAGCCTACGCTACAAGCTAATAAAGTCATGTAGTGATCCTAGTGACTAATTTAGAGAGTCTGTGCAGTGAAAATAAGGGCAAGCCTATGGTATTTAGCACTAACTGTATTTGAAGTAACTTCTGAGCGTGAGTGTTGAATGAATCCTAAAATATGAAATTCAGATATATTGTGTGAAAAAGGGTTTCTTTTGAAGTGAGGGTACTAGTTACATTGTTTGAGAATTAGCACCTTGGTGATTCTTGAAAAGTGTATGTTGTGATGTCTATTGGTCTGTCTATGTCATATGTTGATCCAGATGAATTAGCTTATTGAGTCTAGAAGAAAATATTTGCACTAAGTGATAGAATTGATTGAGAAAGCCATGTGGTTACTCGAGTTTGTATGTTTTTTTCTACATAAGTGTCTTTTAGAGTTTTAGTGTGTCACTTGAGGACAAACAACAAGTTTAAGTTGAGGCTGTTTATATACCGTGAGTTTATAATATTTTTAATGCGTTTCACTTAAAGTTTGTGTGTGTCTTGGGCTATTTTATTATTAGAATTTATGATTTTCATCCATTCTTTGCAAGAAATTGGTTCAGAAGTGGTTGAGAGAGAAAAGCACTGAAGTGGTAGCAACAACAGTCAACGAAGCCAAACCACGAACCGTAGTTCTATTTATGGGTCGTAGGTGGACGATCATAGGTCCTGATCACAAAGTTGATTTTTAGTACTCGAACCACGGTGTGACAGGACGGACCGTCGTTTGAAAGTGCTGAAACATTGTCTAATTGCTAAACCACGGAGGAAAACCACACACTGTAGGTTTATCCACAGTTTGTTGGTCATGTTGTTGATCAAAATCCGTATTTGACCCAATTTTCCTTATTTTTTTCTGGTTGGTTTAGGACTTTAGTACTATAAGTATTAGTTGCTATTTTTATTTTGGAGGGGTTAGACATTATTGTAAACTTTTGGTTTTGGTCTTTTGGAATTAATTTGCAAACTCTTAGCAATTTAATTTCCAGAAGTTGGTTTATACAATTTCACTTTTATTTTTAATTCAAGATTTGGGTTTCATCTATTCTAATTGTAAGTTCATGAATTCTTTTACTTCAAATATGAATTGTGAATTCTCAAGCATGAGTAGCTAAATCCACAACTAGGGTTATGGGAAGCATGCGCAATTAACAATGTATGGATAATAACTAAGTAATTCTTGAATAGTGTTCATGCTTGTATTGTTAATCTTATTGTTTAGAAATCTTTCTAGCGGTGCACAACGTTAGAACTCTCCTCGTTCCTACTTGACCTTACCAAGGGGGTAGTAAATGACAAAAAGATTTAACAACAGAAATTTAGTCAAGGATTTGCTGCTATCTAATAGTCTGACTTTAATCAATTGATGTTAGGGTGAAGACCCAACTAAATTGACACGATGACTAATCTGGGCTAAAGGTAAGGGTTAATAAAGCACGCATTCGTAGATTTACCAAATCGCGAGTGAAAGTTCCTATGATGATTAGCAGTCACTTAGGGTTACATAACTTATCAGCCTTACATGTCAAACAATAGGATAGGATTAATGTTATTAGGATTATTGCGTTAAGAGCTTATGGGGAACACATATGCCCTAGTTTCCATCTTATATTGATATCTCAAATTGTGAATTTTGTTCACTTGTTACTTAATCATTTGAATCAACAATCTGTTATTTATTTGCTATCCCCCCTGTTTACTTTCCTCAGAAATAGTTTGACTAAACAGAGATAATAGTGAGTTAAGTTTATGTATAAACCATATTCCTCGTGGGATCAACCCCAACTTACAAGTTGGGTTCTTTATTTGGCAACGACCGCTTATACTTCTTTAGGTAGGTGTAATTTCAATAAACATACTCTTTCTTAGGTTTGAGATAATTGCTCAAACTATCCTCTTAAAAGAGGGACTGCTCTAAAATATCTTTGAAACTCATTGCTCATTTAGAATACATGATTTCTCTTTACTCAATGTAAAAATACATTCTGGGTTGAGATAACTACTCAAAAGGGGCCTTTTTAAGAGGAAACTGCTCTGTACTCAATCTTTCTTTAAACTCTTTTAACTTTTCTCAAAATAATATTCTCTTTCGTCATGTAAAAATGAAACAATTGAGAAAAACTTAGTTCCCTTAGTCTCTTGCTTGAATCTTGGTTAAGCACTTTCTCATACTCCTCTTTACTTTCTCAAAACTCAGTTTAAACAATTATATTTTCTTTAAAATATTTCTGAATAAGAACTCAATGAATACTTAGAAAATAGGGTTAATGCTTAAAAATAAACATGAACAATCAACTCGAAAATCTCAATGTAAGATATAGCAACTCAGTAATAAGAAATAGAATTCAATAATTAGTAACTCAAGAACACATAATTCAAGAAAAACAGGTGGACCCTGCAGGAACTAAAAATTCATGCCACAAAATTACAACGATCCAAGTAATAAGAAGATACATTTTTGCAAGACTATTTTCAACAAAAATTTATTTTGAACAAGGATATACATGCAGCAGATTCAACAACAGTTATGTGTACTTGTTTCTAGCTACGTGGAATAAATTATCGACCATGTATGGTCATTATCAATTATGTGTAACCGTTAGTAACTATGTGTAAAAAGAATAATTGTGTATTAGTGTATTCACACATGTAAAATATATAACATAAAAAGTTAGATTAGTCAGCACTAGATCATCGATATGCTCAACTATATCAATGAAAACTTCTTTACTAATTCTAGTAAAGACATTGATGGAGTTGTCTTAGTAGGTGCAAATTGCACCACAAGATCCACAATTCATTGAATTATTACTGTTGAACTATGTATCTTATTAAATTGGTCATCTTCACTAGGACTCCTTTAAAAAAAAAAGAACTAGTTTGATTTTTATCAAGGATTAAATATAATTTATTTTTTACTTTATCTTTTAATTCTAACATATTTATCTTATCCTTATTTTTATTAGGGATTCAACAATCTCTAGCATGGTGGCTGGTTTTTCCGCAATTCCAACACATATTATTGTTGATATTACTTTTATTATCTAATTTAGATTTTCTAATTTTTTTATTAATCAGGTTTGTCATTTTTATTCTTATAATTTTTATGATGGTATTTACCCTTTTTAGAATCATTATTTGAAGGGACAGATAATTTGGTATATCCAAAGTCTTTATAAAAATCTCCTCATTCATTTTGTCATAATTTACTATCATTTTTAATTGATTTTAAGTGTCATATCTGTATATAATTTTAATTCTATAATATTTATAAAACTTATGAGGTCACCATAGGTTAATTGATTATACGGAATTTTCCCCTCAAACCTATCTTTTAATTTTATCCTAGCCTTCTCAGCAAATAGTAATAGTAAACAACTAATAATTTTTCCTTCCAATAGTCATGATTACAGTCTTTTCTAACCATAGCTTTGTTGAGTAAAATATCTTTATACCACCAAAAATTGTCTAACTTCAGACAAGATAGATCAGATAATATTTCTTGACTTATATCCAAAAAGAGTCTAGGTTAACCTATAAAATGTTTAGCTAAATTATAAATTAAGCTGATGGCATCTTCCAAGATTTGATTTTATATGGTTTTCCTCACAGATTAATTCTTAATAAATGGTTTAATAGTTGTAGTATTTAATATTTCTTTTCTATAATCTTTCGAGAAATAATTATTGCACCAGTGTTTTGATGTGCCAATAAACCCAAATGTAATTAATATGGTGTGGTCGGTATAATAAGTTTGGATTTTGGTAGTTATTGTTCTTCTTCCACTTATTTTCTTAGTTTTATTCCTTAAAGAGGAGAAAGCAGGGAAGATTCAAGTTGTTCATCGAAGGTTGTTTCTCCAAGGGTCTGATCCCTAAGAAGTATGTGAGTTCTCATAGTGTTGGGTTCATTCACCCTCATTCCAATCATGCTATTTTAATGAAATTTCATTCTCAAAGTCGAAGAATTTGAGTTCTTGATGAGTTTTCTTGAAATTTCATTCGTAATCTTGATTGTTCGGATTTTAATGAGTTCTTGAGATAAAAGTTAGTGATTTGAGGGTGGTTTTGAACAAATTATCATGTACCTATGTTGGGTATTCCAATCTAAGTGATTTGGGAAGAAACCATTCGATTCTAGATGAATTAGGATTAGAAAATGAGAAAGAAATTTGTTGGGGTTTTAAGGGCAAGGGCTAGCATGCCACCCCACCAACGCGCCAGCAAAGGGTGTCTCTAGGATAGGGGTTGGTGCCCTGCGCCACTCAGTGCACCATGGTTACCTGCCCCCACACATTCTCCATCATTTAGGCACTATGAATTCTTTCAAAGGATACCTTTACTCCCTTTTGATTCTAACTACTCTAACCTACTTCTAAAAATCTAGAAATCATTCATAACATGAATCATGACCTTGAATTCATAATTCAAATTCAAGGTAGAGCTAAGAGTCAACTCTTGAGAGTTCTTCGAGTCATTTTGAAAAGTCTTTTTACAATCTGTTAAAAATTATTGTAAGATTTGAGCATTTGAGTTTGAGGAAGAGTAGAGTTGAGCTCATTTTCTTTAAAATGATATATGGGAACTAATATTCCCAAGAGAAATGTTTTTTGCATTTAAGAAAAAAGGAAACACCAATTTCCAAAAGAGTTCATGACCATTTTTTAGTACTATCTCTTTTAAGAGAAACATTTTGTGTAATAATCTTAAATTAGAGGAAGAGGAAATGTTTTCTTTAAAATATATGATTTAAGTTATATTTTGGGAAAAGTATTGAGCACCGATATGGAGGAGAGTTCTAATAACTCACAGCCCCCATAATCCATGTAGCCAACGTGGGTAGAAATGGTCATACTTTTTTGTCATACTTTTTAGAACATTCCTTATTGCTTTTTAGTATAGATTAGTGGATCCACTTAGTTTAGGAGTTCTACACCTCGGCAAAGTATAGGATAGTTCTAGCACCGTGGGCGAGATGATGTATCATCACATAGCTCATAGTGATGGTTGTCGGTTAGAAAATCTCCCCAAAAAAAATTTACCTTGTATTTTTACATAAAAACTGAGACATATTGTATTTTTCAATACATTGAGTTGCTATCTACAGTTAAAAAAGCTTTTCTTTATATCACATTATGTTATTGCTTTTATATTGAAATGAGTTGAGTTGAGATGAGGTATGTTGTTTCTTCAGTTCCACTAAAGCTTATGTCATGTTTTAGATTTCCCTTCACATGCTCGTAAATTTCATGTACTGATGCCATTTGGCCTGGATCTTTTATGATGCAGATACAGGTAACCAGGATCAACATCCAATGCTTCGTTGATCCAGTTGAGTTCCAGAGTTGTTGGTGAGCCTCCTTGCTTTTGGAGGATCCCTTATTTTCTTTCATTTATTTCAGTTGTTAGGATGATCAAGGGTCTTGTCCCGACATCCCTCATAATATTAGAGGCTTCATAGATAGATAGACATAGTTTATGAGTCTTTTCATTTTCAATTGTTTATGTTGAGACTTGAGTTGCCTCTTTGGCTATTTGAATATTTTATTTCTATAGTGTTCTGAGTGTTTCTTTGAGACATTGAGTAAAGTTGTGCTTTTGAGTTTATCTTATTGATGAGTAAGTCTTCCGCTAAGAGTTAAGTCAGGCTAAGGATTCACTTGGGGCCAACAATGGTTCTCGAGTGCTGTAGCATCCTGGGTGTAGGCTCGGGGCATGACGGTATCAGAGCCCAGAGTTCAAGAGTCCTACGATTTCTATGAAGCCGTGTCTGTTGAGTCCTATTTATCGATTTGAAGCGCGCCACATCTATAATTAGGAGGTTGTGACATTTAGGAACTATTTCAGTTCCTTCATACTCTTTTCGTGTGATAGAGTTCATCTCTATAAAAGTTTCTTTCTAACTCATGTTTGCGCGTATCTTTAAGATCATGCCTCTACAAAGACCTGTCTGAGGTCGTCCTTCTAGGAGGAATGTCGATCTAGAGGATCAAGGGGTACCGAATGCAAGAAAAGTTCAACCCCAAGGAGAGGGCACAAATGCGGTGTTTCGGGATGCTATCCAGATGTTGAGTCAAGTTGTGGCCAACAAAGCTAGACAACATAGAGGAAATCAACAGGATATGGCTCATATATCCAGTATATGTGAGTTCTTAAGGATGAAATCCTCCAGACTTCACCGGTTCAAGTGTCACTGAGGATCTGGAAAATTTTATAGAAGAGTTGCATATGGTTTTTGAGGTTATGCATGTTATTGATGTTGAGCAAGTGGAACTACTGTCATACTAACTGAAGAGTATTGCTAATGTATGGTACGATCAATTGAAGAAGATTTGAGCTAAGGGTGCACCAATGGTGAGATGGGATGTTTTCAAAGAGGCCTTGATAGGACATTTCTTTCCCTGTGAACTAACAGAGGAAAAGGTAAGGTAATTCCTCACTTTTAAATAGGAATCTATGAGTGTGCATGAGTATAGCCTCAAGTTCACCCAACTTTCCTGCTATACTCCGGAGATGGTTGCTAATATAAGGAGCATGATGAGTTTGTTTGTTTCTGGGTTGTCTCGTCATTCAAGGAAAGAGGGTAAGGCAGCTATGTTGATAGGATATATGGACATAGCACGACTTATGATCCATGTGTAGCAGGTTGAGGAAGATACGTAGGGAGATAGAGAAAAATTCTGAAACAAGAAAGCTAAGACAACTGGAAATGAATCCAGACAACAGAGGAGTAATGTGAATCGGTCATCCTTCCAAAAAAAATGGACCTGCACCATCGTCTGCTAGTTTAACTACACCAAGGAACAGAGGTGAGTTCAAGAATCATAATTCGCAAAATTTTAGAGCTAGACTTGCACAGTCTCAATATAGTGTGGCGCAAGGAGGTAATGAGACTCTTGTATCTGCTAAGTGTGGTAGGAAACACCCAAGAGTGTGTCTTGATTGCTCCACTAGTTGTTTCAAGTGTGGTCAGAATGGTCACTTCATGAGAGAGTGCCCTAAGAAAAGACAGGAAAATGTAATGGGGAAATAGAGCTCAATCTTCTTCAGTGACTCTGCCAGACAGAGCTGAACCTAGAGGAGCCACTTCAGAGACAGGCGGAGGAGCAAACCATCTATGTGCTATCACATGTTGCCAAGAGAAAGAGAATTCGCCAGATTATGTCACTTGTATGATAAAAGTCTTTTCTTTTGATGTATACACATTGCTAGATCCAGGTGTAATTCTATCTTTTGTGACTCTATGTATAGCTATGTGGTTAAATATTATTCCCGAACAACTTCTTGAGCCCTGCAGTGTTTCTACACTTGTTGGTGAGTCTATTATGGATGAGAGAGTTTATCATGATTATGTCATATCTATCAATCACATAGACACCATAGCTGACTTAGTCGAGTAGACATGGTAGATTTTGAAATTATTCTATGTATGGACTGGCTTCATGCCTATTTTTCCTTAGTAGATTGTAGAACTTGAGTTTTTAAGTTCCAGTTTCCTGATGAGCTAGTTATAAAGTAGAGGAGTAGTGCAATCTTGCCAAAGGGTCATTTTATTTCATACCTTAAGGCAAGAAAGTTAGTTTCCAAGGGGTGCATCTACCACTTAGTCTGAGTTAATGACTTTAGTGTTCAGACACCACCTATTCAGCAGTTTCAATTGTGAGTGAGTTTTCAGAGGTTTTTCTAGATGATCTTCCCAGAGTCCTTCCTCACAGAGAAATAGACTTTGGTATGTATATTTTTCCTATACACGTCTTATCTATATTTCGCTATATAGAATGGCTCCTGCTGAGTTGAAAGAGTTAAAAGTGTTGTTTAAAGATCTCCTTGAGAAAGGCTTCATTCGACCAAGTGTCTCACCTAGGGGCGCTCCAGTCTTATTTGTGAGAAAGAAAGATGGTTCTCTTAGAATATGTATAGATTACTGTCAGTTGAACAAAGTCGCTATCAAGAATAAGTATTATCTTTAGAGAATTGATGATCACTTTGATCAAGTTCAGGGTGCCACTTGTTTTTCTAAGATAGACCCCAAATATGGCTATCATCAGTTGAGAGTAAGAGAAAGTGACATCCCTAAGACAGCATTCAGGAACCGCTGTGGTCATTATAAGTTTCTAGTCATGTCTTTTGGTTTGACTAATGCTCCTATAGATTTCATGGACCTTATGAACAGAGTTTGCAAGCCATATCTAGATATGTTTGTTATCGTATTCAATGATGACATTCTAATCTATTCTAGGAATGAGGAAGATCATGCTAGTCAACTCAGAATAGTTCTCCAAACCCTAAAGGATAACAATTTGAATGCCAAATTTTGTAACTGTGAATTTTGGTTTGAGTCTGTGGCATTATTAGGCCATATTGTTTCTGGTGATGGGATTCGAGTTGACACTCAAAATATTGAGGTAGTACAGAACTGGCCTAGACTTGATACGCCCATAAACATCTCCTTAAAGAAGTATAAGAGGTTGTTTCCTAATAAAGAACCCAACTTGTAGGTTGGGGTCGATCCCACGAGGAATATGGTTCAAACCTAAACATAACTCACTATTATCTTCGTTTAGTCAAACTATTTTTGAGAAATGTAAACAGGGGGATTTTGTGAATAAGTAATAGATTTGAATGCTTAATTCACAAGTAAATAAGATTCACAGTTTGAGTTATAGTATGGGAAGAAAACTATGGTATATATGTTTCCCACGAACTCTTAACGCAGTAATCCTAATAATAGTAATCCTCTCCTAGTGTTTGACATGCAAGGTTGGTAAGTTAGGTATCCCTAAATGATTGGTCCTCCAAGTAGGGAATTTCACCGTGCAACTTGGTCCATCTACGGGGTGTATGCTTTACTAGCCCTTATCTTTACCCCATATTAGTCATCACATCAATTTAGTTTAGTTTTCACCCTCACTTTAATTGAAATCAGACTATTCGTTAGCATCCAATAAATCTCTGTTGTTTAATACTTTTCTCATTCATTAACTCCTTGGTCAGGCAAGTAGGAACGAGACGGGTTCTAATGTTGGACATAGTTAAAAAGACTTCTAAACGAAAGGATTAACAATACATGCATAAAAACTATGCAAAAATCACTTAATTATTATTCATACCTTGTTAATTGCTCATGGTTCCCACAACCCTAGTTGTGGATTTAGCTACTCATACTTGAGAGTTAACAATTCATAATTAGGTTAGAAGAATTCATTAACTTATAGTTAGAATAGATGAAACGCGAAATCTTCAATTGAAGTTCAAAGGAAAAATTGTATAAACCAACTTCCAAAAATTAAATTGCTAGTGTTTGCAAAATTAATTCCCAAATGAATAAAACTAAAACCTTACAATAGTTTCTAACCTCCAAAAATGAGAATTAAATCTAATATTTATAGAAAACAAATCCCAAACTAAGCAGGAAACAAAATAAGGAAATAACTGCTCAGACGCGATTTCGATCGACGCTTCGACCTACGGGCCGTGGGTTGACCTACGATCCGTAGGTCACACTCCGTGGTTCCACACTTATGCATTATTCCAGTACCTTCAAACGATGACTCCACCTAAGATCCGTGAATTGGACTACAGTCCGTCTTGTCACTCTATGGTTTGAGTAGTAAAAATCCACTTTCTGACCAGGACCTATGACTGCCCATCAACGGCCCGTCAGTGGACCTACGGTTCATAGCTGGCTCCGTCATTGGCTACTTCTACAATTTTCAGCTCGCATCTTCATCAACCACATCCAAGCCTATTTCCTACAGGAATTACATACAAAACATTATTTCTAATAAGAAACTAGCCGAAGACACACACAAACTTTAAGTGAAATGCATCAAAAATACTGTAAACTCACGGTATATCAACACCCTCAACTTAAACTTGTTGTTTGTCCTCAAGCGACACACTTAAACTATAAACGATACTTATGTAGAAGCAAACATACAAATTCAAGCAATCACATGACTGTCTCAATCAATTCCATTACTAAGCGCAAATCTTTTCATCTAGAATCAACGAGATAACTCATGTGGATCAAAACATGACATAGACAGACTAGTAGACATCACAATATACACTTTTCTCAATCACCAAGGTACCAACTCTCAAAAAATGTAACTAGTGCCATCACTCCAAACGAAATCCTTTTTCACACAATCATTATGAATTTCAAGTTTTAAGGATTAATTCAACAGTCACGCTCAATGGTGACCTTAAGTACATTTAGTTCTCAATACCATATGCTTGCCCTTATTTTCATCACATAGACTCTCCAAACTAGTCACTAGGATCACTATAGGACTTTCTCAGCTTATATCATAAGCTCAGTGTCAGGGAGGTACATTTGGGTACTTTTAGTGACTTTTCTGCCCTCCTTGACAATACATTAGGTTTTTACCTCTTCTCTCAACCAAATCTGGATACCTTTTAATTTTCAACTATTTTCTTTTTACCACTTCTCACAACTAATTATGGATATCTTTTTATTTTCAACTCTTTTCCTTTATTAACTTCAACACAGATGTGACTTTGACTTTATCACTCTTCTATTTCAACTTTTTTTTCTTTTTTTTTTTTTTTACTTCATATTTCTTTGCCTTTCAGCATCTTTAACATTCTTCTTTTTGAATTTAGTCACATCTTTTTCTATCTTTCATTCTTCTACACACAACTCTTTGCATACCCTTTTATTTTCGGTTACCTTATTTCATAGCCACCCTCAACTTATGTATTTTACTTGAGTTGAGGTACACAATATCCAATGTTGGACTAGGGCTAAGATTGAGGTAACTTTTTGAATTAGCCACCCTTAACTTAGGCTTTTGGCCTAAGTCATGGTGCACGTGTCCAAGAAGGGACCAGGGCCAAAACAATTTTTTAGGGAAGGTGAGCTTGGTGTATTGAAAGAATTGGTATTCATCAGGCTCAATCATTTGGATCAAAGGGGAGCATTTAATTCTTTTGGTTGACTTTTAGGCCTAAGTGGACTTATTTGATCATTTTCCAACTTCTAGCCTAGATTATCTTAATAGGACCAACAGGGTAAGTTCTAGATTGGTAGATACTGCATAAACATTCAAACTTTACTCACACATTTGGCACATTGTTTCATTACCAGATCATTGAATTACCCAATTCAAGTTCTAGCTTAAGTCATGGTATCATATCGGTTCCTTATCATGTTTTATGACGATCCAACACATTCAACTCATTAAGCATATAGATCTAGAACATTTTAAATGTTTTGGACGGGTGTCTATTTTATGCTCGTGTGCATCATGCTTACATTCTTCTACTTACTTCTACACATACAATCCTAAACATGCTAGTACAACATAAAAGCAAAAAGTCCCTCGGGGAAAAAAAACACAGGCAAGAAACCCCAAGAAAGGATAATGAGTTGGGTTACCCAGACATTACCCTATCACTCACAACCCATTCACCCCACACCTAACAAAATAAGGTGCAATTGCCCTTAATCCACAAAATTAAAAAGTAAATCATAGCGTGAAGCAAACATATGTCGCAAATGCACTGAAGACCCATCAAGAAGTGGGTAGGTCTGATTTCTCAGAACCCGCTGCATCAGAACTAGGAACGCCATCAATAGCGCCCTCATCAGTAGTTAGAACACCCTAGTAGTGCTCAATACGCCAGATGGGCTGACATCCACCTCACGGGCCCGCTGCTGCCGCATTTCCTCATCAATGATGGGCTATCTCTAGGTTACCTAAAACTGCTGGCGCTCTCTCTTCCTCATTCGTCGAGCCTCCTCAGTGTCAAAAGTATGATCGGAGGAGCGATGGCGCTTCCCAGCCATACGAGAAAGGTCGGGTGATGGCATAAAGTCACCAAACAGGTCAGTTATCACCATATTGTCTGTCACATCAACTGGTGCAGTCTCCGAGATAGTCTCAGCATAGGCCAAAAGGGCATCAACATAAGTACGGAGGATTGCCAACTCTATTTTGAAGGTGGTGATATCAATAGCAGGGTCATGCTTCTCCAAAACTCGTAACTCAAATGCATCCAGGAACTTATGAATTGCCTAAATCTTCTTATCCATCATCTGCTCCATCCTAGCCTCAGACTCCTCAATAGAACGCTACATCCAAAGCCCCTTGTGCTGTAGCAAGGTAGCCACATGGACCTCAAACTTTTGGACTCGAGCCAGAGGAACAACAGTGGACCCTGAAGAAAGAGTAGCTCTGGATGAGCTCGCGGCCTGACTAGTGGCGATGGATGAGGGAGCATGTGCATCTGTGGTAGTGAGAGGAATGGAAGTATCAACAGCCTCTATCTACTGTATATCATCAGCAAGATCAACACCCAGAGGTGGTAGGTCAAACGGGGGGTCTATTCACGGTGCAGCAAGGTTGGCATCATCTCTAATAAGGCCAATGTTCACAGTCTTGGTGGCCTCTATCAAACTATAACAATGCCAAATAGGCACCCCACAACCTTTCACAAATGGAATATGAGACACGGAAAAGGCAAGGTGGTGGTGGTCTCGAAGGCCCTCTCATGTATCTCCGCGATCAAAATCCGAGTGAAGTCCACCTCCAGTCCTACCACAAGTGCTGCCAACATCACAGCCCTATCCCAAGTAACCACGTTGTCCACCTGAGTGGGGGATAGCCTGGTACAATGGTCCAAAAGAACTTCGCAGTGAAGCTTAGGGTAACCTTTCTGATACGTAAAACCATATTCTGCACCCATTTGGTATGCTCCTCCTCATCTGCAATGTGACGAGCCATCTACTCGAGTAATTTCTTGCTCTGCTCAGCATCTTTTTGGAAAGCCCCACTCTGCACCAATCCCATCATATAGTCATACTCTGTTGTATTGATTGGAAGAGTGTGGGCTGGACCGTAGATAAACCGGCGGATAGTTTCTCAGAGATATCAATCGAGAAGTTCCGCACTAGAGTCGCCTAAAGTGGAGGCTGAGCAACTGGCTTAGCCCATTTAGAGATAGAGTTATGGACAGTGGCAGCGTAGGAATCATAAAACTCTCGAGCCATCTCCTCACTAAATTTCCTCGAACTCCATGCCATCCACTCACACTTGTGTCTCTTGAATAGCACCTCAATAGTAGGCACGGTGTGGAGGCTACCTATAAGAACCCAGTGCTCCTCCGTAATAATGTGGGCCATCTTCTGATGCTTATTAACCACCTTAGCATCCTAATATATTTGGTATTGGCCCTTAACGCACCACATGGTTGTCTCAATGGCACTAGGGGTTGGCTTAGCTCTGGGAGGTACCGGCATGTCTCCTGAGCTATCGGCCTTAGATGATGAAGTGGAGCTGCCACTAAAATAGTAACCAGAATGTGACTCAGAGCCAGAATAGGACTCTCCTATATGAAAAACCCCCTCCTCAGACTAGGGGCTAATGACCTTGACCTCATCACTCGTAGAAATTACAGCTGGGACCGGCTTCTAGTGGTCTAGGGTGCAATAGGGGAGTCTCTAGTGGTCTCCGGGATGTACTCTTGATCGGTGTCCTTGTCTAACAGGCATCAGGAAGGGGCATTTGACTAGGACTTTCCCTTCCTTCAGTGGACAGGAGCTTGTTTCGGGGCCATGGTACTTGTGAAAGCTTAGTTAGTACCCAAAGAACTCAAAAAAGACCCAAAAAAAATTTTAAACAAGAATCACACTTAGACGAAAAAAATCAAAAATTCTAGACAATAGCAGGTTTGGTAACCCACGGTGGGTACCTAGGGTCCATCGATGGATTTACGAACCGTGGGTCCCCTATGTAGGCTAGAGTGCCCATTTTTGGGTCTCTGATGTTGGAACCACGGATGTGCAGAATGGTCCGTCGATGGAACGACGGACCATAGTGCACACAGTGGTGCATAACTTAGCAAGATTTTTGAGCAGGGCCAGTGATGGGCCATGACCTACGGTCCGTTGGTTATGGATGTTGATCAATGTTGTACCAGGCATGAAGTTCAACTTTCATTCAACCGTCAATTTCAACAATCACTTAAACAAGCTAAGTCTACACATGCATTTCAACATATTTTTCAATAGTTCATCATCCATAGGGTTTCGATTACACATAATTCAACTTTTAACACAACTAAAACAACGAAACCCTAAGTCAAAACTTCAAACAAGACCTATCAAACCTATTTATTCAATTAAAATTACCTACACACTCAAACACCATCATTCGAAGGGTATTATGTAACTTAGATTCAACCAATTATACAAACAATTGAATTATCTGAGGTCAAGTTCATCGTTGTGCCTTCAATTTGAAACAATGAAATGTTTAAATTTTGGGAGAAATCGATTTACCTGACAAGTAAGCAATGATTGTGAGTGTGCTATCATGTGCAAATGCTCCTTGACCAAGCGTGACACCGAACCCAGATCATGAAAACTTTGGGAGAGAAAAATGGAAGTGAGGAAGAAAGTTGGGAATATGGGAAAGGAAGAAGGATTTAGAATAGGAAATGGGAGTTGGTTTTAGGATTGATAGGGGGTTTTAATGGAAGATGATGGGGTAAATGGAAAGTTTAAAACGGTTTGGGGGGGGGGGGGGGATATGGAAGTGGAAATTGAATTTTAAATGAATGTTTTATTTATTTGGGGTCCGGGTCGTGTCACGCAGAAACCCTAACTTAGATCCACAATACCCCATCGACGGTCCGTGGGTCGACCTACGGTCTATCAATGGAGTCCGTAGGTCACTATAACACTTAGAAAAGATTAAAAAATTACCCAAGATCTACAGATGCCATCCACGGTCCATGGATTGATTGACAGACCATCGATGAGACCCGTAGACCACTACAACAACTTATTTTCTGTAGATTTTGCCCTTTCATTCCTGCACACATAACAAACATTAGGCCTTCTTTTTAAAATTTTCTGGAAACTTCTTTTAGACACGGACCCTATTCTATCTATAGCTAGCCAACACAAAACAAAAAACATGATAAACACCTACAAAATTAAAAAGAAAAATCCTATAGTTGGCTAAATTGTACATCCTGGGTTGCCTCCCAAGCATCGCTTGATTTAACGTCATAGCACGACACAACAACTTAATTACTCAGACTTCATCAAGGTGCCAAGCCTCTATCACTTCATTTATACTCTCAGATTTCACCAAGTAGATTTTTATCCTCTGTCCGTTCACCTTGAACCTTATTCCTTCATTGTTCTCGAGCTCAATCCTCCATGTGGAAATACTTGAGTTACTTTGAAGGGCCAGGTCCACTTGCACTTGAACTTGCCAGGAAACAAGCACAACCTTAAATTAAATAAGAGCACCAAATCACTGACAACGAATTCATGCTTTTCGATCTTTTTATCATGGTATTTCATTATCTTCTCTTTGTACAAGGCAGAACTCTCATATGCTTTTAGGAAAACTCAAGCAATGTAGCGCCCCCATCCAAATTCAACTTCTTTAGCACCTACATTGCTTTATGCTCTAGCTCCACAGGTAGATGGCAAGACTTCTCATATACAAGTTGGTATGGGGAGATACCTATGGGATTTTTCAATGGAGTGTAGTAAGCCCATAGAGTGTCATCAAACCTCCTGGACCAGTCAGTTCTATTAAAATTTACGGTATTTTCAAGAATTTGCTTTATCTCACGATTTGACAATTCAATTTTCCCACTTGACTGCGGATGATATGGGGTTGCTATATTGTGGAGAACACCATACTTCTCAAGCAACACCTTAAACAAATCCCAGATTAGTCATCACATCAATTTAGTTTAGTTTTCACCCTCACTTTAATTGAAATCAGACTATTCAATAGCATCCAATAAATCTGTGTTGTTTAATCCTTTTCTCATTCATTACCTCCTTGGTCTGGCAAGTAGGAACGAGACGGGTTCTAATGTTGGACATAGTTAAAAATACTTCTAAATGAAAGAATTAAAAATACATGCATAAAACTATGCAAAAATCACTTAATTATTATTCATACCTTGTTAATTGATCATGGTTCCCACAACCCTAGTTGTGGATTTAACTACTCATACTTGAGAGTTAACAATTCATAATTAGGTTAGAAGAATTCATGAACTTACAGTTAGAATAGATGAAGAAATCTTCAATTGAAGTTCAAAGGAAAAATTGTATAAACTAACTTCCGAAAATTAAATTGCTAGTGTCTGCAAAATTAATTCCCAAAAGAATAAAACTAAAACCTTACAACAGTTTCTAACCTCCAAAAATGAGAATAACTACTCAAACGCGATTTCGATCGATGCTTCGACCTACGGTCCATAGGTCACACTCCATGGTTCCACACTTATGCATTATTCTAGTGCCTTCAAACAATGACTCCACCTATGATCCATGGATTGGACTATGGTCCGTCCTGTCACTCCGTGGTTTGAGTAGTAAAAATCCACTTTCTAACCAGGACCTACGACTGCCCATCTACGGCCCCTCAGTGGACCTACGGTTCGTTGCTAGCTCTATCATTGGTTACTTCTGCAATTTTCAGCTCACATCTTCTTCAATCGTATCCAAACCTATTTCTTGTAGGAAATACACACAAAACATTATTTCTAATAACAAACTAGCCCAAGACACACACAAACTTTAAGTGAAATGCATCAAAAATATTGTAAACTCATGGTATATCAAGACCCACATCTCCAACTGATATTAGGAGCTTCCTAGGATTGGTTGGTTATTATAGAAGGTTTGTTGAGGGGTTTTCAAATATTTCATCCCCATTGACTAAGTCTACTCAGAGAACAATTAAGTTTCAATAGTCTGAAGCTTGTGAGAAAAGCTTTCAGGAATTGAAAACTAGGTTAACTACTTCCCTAGTATTGACGTTACCAAAAGGTACGCAAGGTTTCGTGGTATATTGTGATGCATCCAGAGTTGGACTGGTTGTGTGTTTATGTAAAATGGCAAAGTTATAGATTATACCTCTAGACAACTTAAGGTTCACGAGAGAAATTACCCAACCCATGATTTAGAGTTGGTTGATATAGTGTTTTCTTTGAAAATATGGTGTCACTATCTTTATTGTGTTCATGTAGATGTGATCACCGATCACAAAAGTCTTCAGTATGTGTTTAGTTAGAAATAGCTTAATCTCAGATAGAAGAGGTGGTTGGAGTTTTCAAGGATTTTGACATGAGTATTCTCAATCACCCAGGTAAGGCTAATATTGTTGTTGATTCTTTGAGAAGGTTGTCTATGGGTACTACCACCCATGTTGAGAAGGACAAGAAAGAGTTTGCCAAAGATGTACACAGACTTGCACAATTAGGAGTCTGATTAATGAATTCCAATGAAGGTGGAGTGGTGGTGATGAATGGGGTTGAATCATCACTAATGTCCAAAGTGAAGGAGAAAAAAGACCAAGTTCTTATTATGCTTTAGTTAAAGGCAAATGTTCTTAAACAAAAAGTGATGGCTTTTGAACAAGGGGGAGATAGTATATTGAGGTATCAAGTTAGATTCTATGTGCCAAGGGTGGATGAACTTCAAGAGAGGATCATGGAGGAAGCTTATAACTCCAGATAGTTTGTCCATCCAAGCTCCACACAGATGTATTGTGACATGAGAGATGTCTATTGGTAGAGTATTATGAAGAGAGGTATTGCAGAGTTTGTTGCTAACTCCCCAAATTATCAACAAAGTCAAGGTAGAGAACCAAAGGCTTGGTGGTATGGCTCAGTACATAGACCTTCTTGAATGGAAGTGGGAGATGATCAATATGGATTTTATTACTGGTTTACTGCGGTCTCGCAGGCAGCATGAATCGATTTGGATGATTGTAGATCGAATGACTAAATCAGACCATTTCTTACCAATAAAGACTACTTTTACAACAGAGGAATATGCCAAGTTATATATTCAAGAGGTAGTCATACTTCATGGAGTTTTGGTGTCCATTATTTCATATAAAGGTGCGCAATTCTAGTCCAGGAAGGTTTAGGTTCGAAAATGAACCTTAGTACTGCTTTTCATTCTAGATAGATGGTCAAGAAGAGCACATAATTCATAATTTAGAGGATATGTTGAGGGTGTGTGTGATCAAATTCAAGGGTAATTGAGATGATCACTTACCTCTCATAGACTTTTCTCACAACAATAGTCATCATTCTAGCAACCAGATGGCTCCTTAAGAGGATCTTTATGGGAGAAGATGTAGATCTCCTATTGGATGGTTTGAGGTTGGCAAAGATGGATTGATAGGACCATACTTGGTTCATCAAGTTATGGATAAAATGAAGATTATTCAAGAAAGGTTGAAAACAACACAGAGTCGTCAGAAATCCTATACAGATGTTAGGAGAATAAACTTGGATTTTAAGGAGGATCATTGGGTTTACATGAAGGTTTCACCCATGAAGGGTGTTATGAGGTTTGGCAAGAAGGGGAAACTCAGTCCCCGATATATTGGTCCTTACAGGATATCCAAAAGGATTGGCAAAGTACTTTATGAGTTAGAGCTAACATCAAAATTAGCAGTATTCCATTCGGTATTCCACATTTCAATGTTGAAGAAGTGTATAGGCGATCCTTCACTTACTATACCGACTGAAAATATTGGTATTAAGGAAACCCTATTTTATGAGGAGATTCCCATTCAGATTCTAGATAGTCAAGTTCGCAAGTTGAGGACCAAGTAGATAGCATCAACCAAGGTCTTATAGAGGAATTAGTTTGTTGAGGAAGCAACTTTGGAGGCTTAGGAGGATATGAAGAAGAGATATCCACATCTCTTTGAACCCGGAGATACTCCCAATAAAGGTACTAATTCTTTTCTTAGCACTTTTTAAGTTGAAATGTTGTGTTAATTAGTATGTTAAATGATTGAGTTGGGTGTTACATGCTTCCACCCTTAGTTCTACTTTAGAGTGATCTCATTCGAGGACAAATCTTCCCAAGGGGGAGATATTGTAAAATCCCGCCTTAGAAAGAACTACAATTATAAATAACTAATTTGGAAAGAAGCTAATTTGAACACTTTCAAGTTATGCTTAAGTTGTGAGTTTTGGATCAACTTTAAATGACCATAACTTTTAGTACATGATAAGTTAGGTGGCCCAACAAATATCAAATGAAATGCCTTAGAATCCTCTTTCCAAAGCCACTGGTTTGCGAAACTTCCATCTCGTATGAAGGAGATATGCCCATTTGAAGTCAGGCTATCCAGATAAGGAAAGTTACAAAAAAGGAGAAGGAGGGAAGATTCAAGGCGTTCATCGAAGGTTGTTTCACCAAGGGTTTGATCCCTAAGATGTATGTGAGTTCTCATAGTGTTGGATTCGTTCACCCACATTCCAATCATGCTATTTTAATGAAATTTCATTCTCAAAGTTGAAGGATTTGAGTTCTTGATGAGTTTTTATGAAATTCCATTTGCAATATTGTTTGTTGGGATTTTGCTGAGTTCTTGATATAAAAGTTAGTAATTTGAGGGTGGTTTTGAGTAGATTATCATGTACCTATGTTGGGTATTCGAATCTAAGTTATTGGGGAAGAAACCATTCGATTCTAGGTGAATTAGGGTCAGAAAACGAGAAAAGAAATTTGTTGGGGTTTTCTGGGCAAGGTTTCGCACGCCGCCCCACCAATGGGCCAACAGAGGGTGTCTGTAGCATAGGGGATGGCGCCTTCTGCCACTCAGTGCGCCAAGGTCGCCTGCCCCCACCCGTTCTCCATCGGTTAGCCCGTTTAAGTTATTTCAAAGGGTACCTTTACCCCCGCATTGATTCTAACTAGTCTAAACTACTACTAAACATATAAAAATCATTCATAACATGAATCATAACCTTGTATTAATAATTTAAATTCAAGGTAGGGCTAGGATACAAGTCTTGAGAGTTCTTTGAGTCATTTTAAAAAGTCTTTTCACAATATCTTAAAAAAAAATAAGACTTGAGCATTTGAGTTTGAGGAAGAATAGAGTTGAGTTCATTTTCTTTAAAATGATATATGGAAACTAAGTATTCCCAAGAGAAATGTTTTTACATTTAAGAAAAGAGGAAACGTCGATTCTAAAATAGTTCATGAGTAGTTTTGAGTACTATCTCTTTTAAGAGAAACCTTTTGAGTAATAATCTCAAAGTAAAGGAAGAGGAAATTTTTTCTTTAAAACATATGAGCTAAGTTATATTTTGGGATTAGTATTAAACACCTATATGGGGGAGAATTCTAACAACTCACAATCCCCATAAACTATGTACCCAATGTGGGTAGAAAGGATCATACTTTTTAGATGATTCCTTACTGATTTTTAGCTTAAACTAGTGGATCCACTTAGTTGAGGAGTTTAATACCCCGGAAAGGTATAGGACAATTTTGGTATGATGGACGAAACATTGTATCATCACATAGCTCATAGTGATGGTTGTCGATTAGAGAATCTCCCAAACAGAATTTATCTTGTATTTGTACATACAAATTGAAATATATTGTATTTTTCAATATAGTGAGTTGCTATCTACTATTTAAGAAGCTTTTCATTATATCACATTATTGTTATTGCTTTTATATTGAAATGAGTTGAGTTGAGACGAGGTAAGTTGTTTCTTCAATTCCAGTTCAAGCTTATGTCATGTTTTAGATTTCCCCTCACATGCTCGTACATTTCATGTACTGACACCATTTCGCCTGCAACTTTTATGAGCACATACAGGTAACCAGGATCAGCATCCAGCGATTCATTGATCTAGTTAAGTTCCAGAGTTGTTGGTGAGCCTCTTTGCTTCTGGAGGATCCCATATTTACTTTTAGTTAGATCAGTTGTTAGATGATCAGAGGTCTTGTCCCAACATACCTCATAGTATTAGAGGCTTTATAGATAGATAGACATAGTTCATGGGTCTTTTCATTTTCAGTTGTTTATGCTGAGACTTGAGTTGCCTCTTTGGCTTATTGAATGTTCTATTTATTAAATATTCTCAGTGTTTCTTTAAGACATTAAGTAAAGTTGTGTTTTTGAGTTCATCTTATTTATGAGTAAGTCTTCTACTAAGAGTTCAGCCGACAAGGGTTCGCTTGGGGCCAGCAATGGTTCTCGAGTGCCAATTGCGTCCTGGGTGTAGGCTCGGGGCGTGACAATTAGATCAGAAGAAGATTAACAATATTAAAGACCCAACATAACCATGATTTTTTTAGTCTTATTGAGAAATTCAGTACTACCCCTAGTGATATCAATGTTCAATTTCCCACACCCCTAGACTTTACAAAATTTGTGAACCTTTGATTGCTTAGAGATTGTTACAATTCTGAGCCTAAATTCGTGTTGGTAAATTTGGTGGAATCATCCACTTATTTGCCCTCTTTACTACATTAAGATTAGTTGTGATTTAAGTCCCTAATGGAATCCTTAACCTCACACCATTCCTTTTGGTATTTGACCCTGACTCTTAGTTGTGTATTTTAATTGACATCAAACACCTACTTTTTTTATTAGATTTGAGGAGTATTTTGAGCATTTAATAAAGTGGCGCCGGTGCTGGGGAATGGTAGCTAAAAATTCAATTTGAGAAGTAATTTGAATACTAATTTGTTTTGTAGGTGAACAAACTTAGTCTTGAACCTCTTGTTTTGTTCTTTTGTTAGGTGAAACAACGAATATATATAGTGGTGACGACTCTAGTCACCATGCTTAAGATAATGAAATTAGAAAGGAAGAAGTGGTGATTTTCCATATCACCAATGAAGTTGGAGAAATTTGATTACCACCGGTACATAAGGATATCACATTTGTCGTAACAAAGTCCATGTCGTAACCTAGTCCATGTTGCAACTTATTAAATTGGGGGCATTATTTTGGGGTTTTGAACATGAAGACCCTAATGATCACCTCCACAACTTTTTGAATGTGTGCAACCCTTTTTTGCTGATCGTACTTCAAAAGAGTCAATGTGGTTGAGGTTATTCCGCTTTTCTTTAACAGGGAAATCAACTAGGTGGTTGATTGAGTTGATGAGAAAGTGTATTACCTCATGGGAAGAATTGATTGAAGCTTTCCTTGAAAGGTTCTTTCCTCTATCTAAAGTAATGAAATTAAGGAAAGATATTCAGAATTATGAAATATTGAATGGAGAACCCGTACATAAAGCATGGTTACATTTTAAGAAAGTGTTGTTATTATGCCGAAAACATGGTTTTCCTAATAAGCTATTGTTACTATACTTTTACCAAAGTCTTGATTTTGTAAATAAAGGATTGGTTGATCATATTCGGGCGGCATAGTTAAGCAACCATTCATAGAAGCATCAAGGGTGCTTAATGAGATGACAAAAAATAACCAAGCTTGGTACACAAGCGAAGATTATGTGTCACTTACACACTTGGGAATTTTTAAGGAACAAGAAGACAAAAACCAATAGCGTAACAGAAGCATTGCTTAATTGACTGCTCAACTTGAAATTTATCCGAGCGTGTAATGGGAGGTGGGGAAAATTCAGTGAATGTGATGTCCTAGAGAATGTATGGTGATGGGGCTCACATGAGAGGTGAAAAATCAGAGGGTTTATGGCTAAGCTATCCAAGACTTTTCAGAAATCAATGTTTGATGAAAAATAATGACGAATGTTGGTATGAAAGGAAATGTGAAGATGCTAAATGTGTACCACCTTTCAATCTACATTATATGATGAATAATCCAACCGATGATTTGTTGAATAAAATTCTCGACAAAATGGAGGGCTCCGATATGATTTTACAAGAAATGATAAGTGACATTTCAGCTTTGTCCACCACTATAATCTCACAATTATCCTCCGTTAAGTTTCTTAAAGAAAAGATGGGGCAGCTTACTGTTTTTGTGTGTGCTAATCCCTATGAGAATTCAATGACTCATGTAAATGAAAATAGTAAGTTTGCTATCCATATTTCATCTATAGTTACTATAAGTGGGGAGACTTTGAAAGAAATAACAAAGCCTAATAATGTAGATGCTCAAGGGGGTGATTTCCAATGATGAATTGCCTAAGGGAATCGGTAAGACACAAACAAAAGAGCTTGAAGGTAAGCCGGAGTAAGATGTGAAGGAAGACGGTGTTGAAGCCTCATCCACATTTCTTCAAATCAAGATAAAACGTCATTTTCCTCAAAGATTAAGGAAGAAAATGACAGTGCAAAATTCCAAAAGTTTGTGGAGATAGTGAAAGATTCGAAGGTCAATATTCCATTGGTGGATGCCTTGACCAAAATGTCGGGTTACGCAAAATATGTGAAAGAATTGGTGACAAAGAAGAGGGTGATATATTGTGAAACAATTGAAATACTGCAAACATGTGATGCAGTGATGACAAAGAATACAATCCTTATGAATCATGATCTAGGAGCTTTTGCTATTCCATGCACTATTGGTGCATGCACTTTTGCAAAAGCCATGTGCAATCTTTGTGAAAGTATAAATTTGATGCCGCTGATGATATTTTATAATATTGGGCTTGGTGAACCAAAACTGAGAAATATGAAGCTCTTAATGACTGATTATTGGTTGGTCTATGATATTTTGGTGAAGGTTAACAAATTTGAGTTCCCCATTGATTTTGAAGTGCTTTATTGTGAGATTGATATTGATATATCGGTTATCCGTGGTAGACTATTCTTGGTCACAGGCAAAGCTTTGGTTGATATGGAAGGTGGTGAGTTGAAATTTTGAGTTAATGACAAAGTAGTGAGCTTCAATATTCATAAATCGCTGAAATGTCCAAGTGATATGCACATTGTATCACATTTGAATAAGACTGATGAAGCTATGACATGTATTAGGATGTAGCATTGTCATGGCCCATTGTATACCCTAGGCGTAACATGACGTATAAGATCTTGAGAGGCCCCACACAAGCCCTTTAGCATGAATCATACAACATAATAGAAATAAAGACTTTAAAAGATAGCATTCTAAACATCTTATGAGTTTAACAAATCAGAAGTCTACAAGAGTCTCAACAGTCATCTAAAACATTATAAGGAAAGTGATTAGGACATAACTCATACATCACATACAAAGTATGAAAGTAAAGTACAAGAAAGCAATAAAAGAATCTCGATCCATGGAACATGATGACTTGCCCATCTTCAAAGTCTATGGAGGATCAACTTGCCACGAGTATGGGAGGTAGGAGCATCAGACCCAAAATTAGTGAAACAATGTAGGTACAAGTATGCATTAGTAGATTAAATGAACCAAGTATTAGGTAATATTCATAATCATTGGCATGATCACATGAATGACTTAAAATGTGTAGGCATGATCATAATAAAACATTTAAAAGCATTTAGAGAAGAAATGGCATAAAAATCATAAAATATAGGCAAAAATACATTATCATAAAGGATATAAGAAAATCTTGAAGAAAACACAAATATTTTATGGGATATTCGCTTTAACCGACAATAAGACCAGGAGAGCTATACCATGAAATCTGGTATATCCCTCATACTGAAAGAAGGGAAAACTACTTGTTTAGATAGAATATGTATATATGTCATCATTTGCTAAAGTGGATCCACTAGCTAGGTCATTTATGACAATTCTACGGGGGCACGAGTTAGGGAATCGAGGTTGCCAATAGAGACTGCCCTATTTGAGCCTCCATCTCAAAGCCCTCTCGATGCTAAGTCTAAATCCCAACAAAACAGATAAAATTCAAATATTATTTTAACATATGAAATGTAATGATCAATACCAATCCACACTTTTGAGATCAAAACATAGAATAGCTCCTTAAAAATAATTCAACATGGATGAGAAAACATTTTACCCATGTGAATTCATTTGTGAGAAATACCTTTCACAATCATGAGCATCATAATAAGTGAGAAATCCTTTCACAATAGCATTGATACTTTCCTTTCAAAGCATCCCCAAATCATTTATATTCATTTCATAAAAACATGCATATATTTATAATTTCATAAGTCATAGATTTATGGGTTTATCGTAGGATCAAAGTTGAAAAATATAATTTGAGCATGGGTCAATGCAATTCAAAATAAATATCATGGATTAACATCAATTCGTACATTAGGAGATTTATTTAAGCATAATTAATAACAAGTAGATGAAATCCACATTCATTAAATGTAAACCATAACCAAGTCAGTTTGCTTCTGACTTACCAAATCCGGTCATGAACTGCAATTTTGTTGAATGATATAGGGAGCGAGACATTCCAAACATTAATTACACAAGAATGATAAAGTTTTGAGACTTCTAACCCATTGATGTAAATAATTTATTGTCTCTTCCTATACCCAACTGATGTGGCTTCCGTAGGAGAAGGATCGACAAGAGAATGTGGAGACCAGGTAGATGATCTTGATGATTGTGGCTAGACTCCCATGACTGACTGTAAACATTGAAAAGCGAGTTCATACAAGGAGTCAACAAAGAAACATGTTAGGGAAAAGATGAAAAGGAGATCCAAAACAAATACTTTGATTATGCACTCAAAGACGGAAGAAATAAAGGTGCACCACTGCCAAGTGTTGCATCAATCAATTACATTAGGAGAATATTTGTCAAGTTAATTTTACACCAAGTTCGCATATGATGGCACAAAAGCTCTATGTTTATATGTCGATGAGAAGGAAGTGAAAGATGCAACTCTATCATGTTCATCACCAAAAGATGCTCCAAAGTCATTCCTGAAGGTGAGAATGCATGCATGGCTAAAATCACATTATCTGACGATGACATTCTATTTGGTGACAAACTTCATATTCGCCTTTAATTCATGGTTGGTTTTGCACATGAGAAAAGGGTAAACAGAATCCTAGTCGATGGAGGATCTTGAATTAACATCCTTCCAATTCACACAGTGAAAGAAATTGGGATCTCAACTGCAGATCTTATTGACAGTCACTTGATTATCCAAAGACTCAACCAAGGAGGACAAAGGGCCATAGGGATCGTCATAACAGAACTCACCATCGGAGAGTTGCAATCAAACCTGTGATTACATGTAATTGATGTAAAGACTTCATACATCATTTTACTTGGTACGCCGGGGGTACATGAGAATAAAGCAGTTTCATCTACCTACCACCAATGTTGGAAGTATTATGAGAATGGAGTTGCAAAAAGGATTATTGCATAAATTTGATGTTGACTATGGATTTTTGACAATTCTCCTATCGACTCTGGGTGATCATGTTGCAGCTCACCAAATTGGAGTAAAAATTCCCCAACGCTATTGGTATAGTCCATGATCATCCCTTGGTTGGAGATCCGCTGAATAACTCAACGCTCTCAATTGTCACTCATTTAGAGAGTTCCTCTATGTACGCTTGATCATATCATTTCTTTGCATTAAGGACACTGCATTTTACTTTCTGGTGGGGTAAAGCCATTTTTGCTAATACTCTCCTTTGATGTGTTTGTTATTTTGATGTTGTTTCATTTACTTTGTTGTCTCTTTACCCTGCTCTCCCTATGAGTTTTTAAAATAATAAAATGTTTGAGTTGTCGCTAATAATAATTTGAGGATTGATTGGATTCAGTATCGATGTCTTGAATAGTACTCATGATGAATATGATGTATAATGTTTGTGTTGCAAGAACAAAATTGATGTGGTCGTACTTTTGGGTGATCTCTTGAATCTTTAGTTGAATAGCTATGTTTCGATGTGAGCATTGCAATGAACATCACATGTATAATTTTGATTCTTTTGTACTGTGCTAAATAAGTGTATTTGAAGTGTCATATATGTTGAGGTCTTACTTGAAAGCATATTTATGGAATCCTAGAATTTTCCTTGTTAGTCTAATTGTCTAAACCTTTGTAAGTGTAAGGCATAGTCTTGGGAAACAATTCTAAAAAGGAACCCAGCTTTTCATATCCTTTGTGACTACCTTGTGAGGGTGTGCATCCGTCTTGGCATTATTTGAGCCTAAACTTTTTGTTGACAAAACTACATTGAAACCTCTTGAGCCTATATTGTCCCCACATTCTCATCCAGAATCCTTTTTGAAGCATTATTATAATTTAATAGACAACTTAGGCCTAATGCCTAAGTTGGAGTGTGGAAAGGAAGGATGAATGAAAGCCAAGTGAAGGGAAAATAAAGATGAAAGAAGACTCAACTTTGAAGTTTGTTACAAAAAGAAGCAAGTAGGAACCCCTCTTTAAAAAATATAAATGTTCAATTTTGAAAAATTGAAATGAAAATGAGAAGTTGATGAAATAAAGGGGATCCCAAATAAAGTGGGTGACAAATTAAAGTTTAAGTTCTCAAATGAAAAAGAATGAAAAGAACATGAGAGGAGGTGAAGATGATTGCAACAATGTTCTGAAAAGGTGAAGTCACCAAGACAAATTTATCATACCTTAACCTTCAACACCATTACAAGCCTAAACAAGCCCTGGAGATCTTGCATGAACTAGGTTGTATGTTGATTGGAAATATGGGCAAACCTATGGAATGAAGATTGCATGTATTTCTCTTTTGAGAGAGTGATAGTTGCATTGACTCCTTATTTGTTTGTTTATTTGCTTTGTGAGAGCATGAAATCTTTATTGATGTGAAGTCAATTGAATGCTTTTGTTGAAACATGGTCATGCATTAGAAAAAAAAACTATAGTGATCTTGAGCTTGTGTTGAAACCAGCTAGTCATCATTGGAAGCTTCTTGATTATGACTGATTGTAATATGTTGTTGAGAATAATCTTGTAATGGCACTTACATGTTAGGACTCATTAAATACTATTGTAGACACCCTTATTGAGCTAATTATGTTCTTGATTTGCTTGAGGACAAACAAAAGGTTAAGTTGGGGGTGTTGATTAGTGGTAGATTTGCACTCATGTGAGGACTATTTGGCTCAACAATTATTGTTTTAAATGCCTAATTATGTCCTACTCTAATGATATTTTGATGATCTGCAGCTACAAAGGCTAAAGGATATGACAGGGTTGAATGTGTGAAAGAATAGCCAAAAATAATGAAAAGAAGTGTAAACTCCACATTATGTAATCACCTATTGAAAAGGGTGAATATCCAAACGGGTATGATAGCTTCCCATTTGACAGTACATTAAGCCAATTACTTGAGGTTGGATGGCGACTCATAGAGAGATGGAGATGCACCAAATGAAAAAGAGCAAACAAGGTGAACATTGTCATTTTTGACAGTATCGAGTGACAAACTGGCAGTTTAAAAATTGAACAACAGTGGTAATCGGTGACTGAGGTTCAAACGTCTGAAGTATGGAGCAAGAAGACGGTGAGCTGAATAATGACTGGCAATTTACCGAATGAGCTTAGTGAGCCTAACTAACATAACCGAGTGAGTAACATATTATGTTTTGGGTCAAATCTTGGGAAACTATGAATAGCCTAAAGGACAAAGAAAACGAGGTTCAAAAATTTGGGGAAAGTTCTTAATATTTTTTAGAGAGAAACGCTTCCTATTTAGTGAACAACACTTTTAGTTTTTGGGTTTTAAATTTTTTAACTTGAATTTGATAAACTGAAGTTGAATTTGAAATGTGTTTTCTTGTAATTTCTCAAATTCATGTTACCCACAACTGATATCATGCAAGGTATAAATTCTCTACACTTTGTGATGTGTGGCTAAACCCCCAATTTCTTGGGGTGTGATTATGGGGTTAGGTGTTGATTTGATGTAGTGCGTATGCTGAATTGCCTATTTTATAGTTATTAATCATGTATTTAAACTGTCATCATGTGGTTAACTCATGAATTAAGGTGGTCAACTTGATTTTAGCTATGATCTAGCATTGGTGCTAGAAAGCGGCCAATATGAGTAGGTAATTAGTTTGATGTTTGCAATTTAGTTATGTTTAATTGTAAATCCAAGGTAGTGGTTTGAATTGAAAACTGCATGAATGAGATCGGAAGGAGATTTCATGAACTAGTGTTATGATATCGAAAGAAGATTTAACACTATTGAAGATGATTGAACCTATCCATGATTATTTAGTTTTATTGGGCAATTCGATACTACCCATAGTGATATCAATGTTTGATCCACCACACCTCTAGATTGAACTAAATTTGTGAGCATTTGCTTGCTTAGAGGTTGTTACAATTGTGAGCCTGAATTTGTGTTGTTAAATTTGGTGGAATCATCCACCTATTTACCCTGCTTACTACATTGACATTAGTTGTGATTTAATACCCTAATTGAATTCTTAAGCTCACACCATTACTTGGGGGATTTGATCCCCACTTTTAGTTGGGCATTTTTATTGATGACGACCGCCTACTCTTTCTATTAGTTTTGAGGAGTAGTTTGAGCATTATCACATTCCTCGAGAGGTTCTTCCCATTATCTATGATTTTACAGTTGAAGGATGAAAATGTTTAGTGTCACAACCCAAGGTACCCTTAGGCGTAACGTGGCATATAGGACCCGAGAGGCCCCATACAAGCCACTTAGCATTCATAACATAAAAAATAGAAATTAAGACATTTAACACACAATTTCAATGTATCAAAGTTTTATAAAGCAAAGAGGAATTTTGAACAATTATCTCATTAGCCATCTTATACATAAGAATGAAATTTGTCCTAGCCCATACATCATGTCCAAAAACTTAAAGAAAGAAAGAAAAAAATAAAATAATGAAAATCCATCCTCAAAGCATGAGGACTCACCAAAGCTCGAAATCTCTCAAATCAACCTCTAGCCACGAAATTGAGAACCATGACTATTGGATTCTACATTTGGGGAAATGTAGGCAAGAGTATGTGTTAGTATAATCATGTACCAAGTATGATATTATTTCATAAAAACATGCTTAAAGGGAAAGATACCTTCATGAGATGCAATGACCAAGCTAAACATAAGATAAGGGGTCTTCCTTGAAATGCACATAGTCATCATCTTAAAACATGTATGAGATACTTCCTTGAAATAGCTTTAGTTCATTATAACTTTCTTATGGGAAATAGCCTTAATCGACATATAAGACCATGAGAGCTATTATCATGGAATCCGGTGTCTCCCACACCAAAAAAAGTTGTACTACTTTCCATGGTAAGGACCATTAACCTCCTAGCTATTGTGGATCTACTAGCTAATATCTATCTAGACAATCCTATGTCGGTACATAATTTATGGGACACGGGTAATCGCCACTTTTCCACTTGGTTCTAAGCTTAACCTCCACATAATAGTTCTTTTTCATATTCATTTTAGCTCTTAAAGGAACATGCGTAATCGCCTCTTGTCCTTACATCATGTGACATGGGTAATCGCCTCTTGTCTCTATATCGTATGACATGGGTAATCACCTCTTGTCTTTCACTTAGAGTGCATGGGTAATCACCTCTTGTCTCAACATTAGCAGAACTTCTTACTTATCGGTTCATTTAAGGTGAGAACAACTTTCAGCCCTAAGAACCCTTATTTTGTGATAAATCCTTTCAAAATCATGTTTTCATGTGTATATGAGAAATCATTGCAACAACACAACAACAACAATATCATTGATACTTCACTCTCAAAGCATCCTTAAAGCATTTACATCAATTTCATAAGAACATACATAATTCCATAATTCACCTTTCATAGGTCGAAACCCACTTTCATGCATCAATATCTAGAAAACGTGAGTTAGACAAGGGTTCATGGAAATTCATCATAAATTCATGTAATTCTATCGATTCATGCTTGATTTCATATAATATTCTTTCAAATCCAAAACCCACATTATATGATCATAACTTGGAAAACATGGGGAATACATGGGTTCATGGGGAATCATCATAAAAACATGAGATTAACTCAATTTTTGCATAAAAGATCATAAATCCATCAATTAAATCAATAATTAGGAGAACCCACAACATAGAAGAAAACCCTAACTCAATTGAAGACTTATATCTTTGAAATTAAGAGAATTTGGGAACTCCATGAATGGAAGGAATTTGTGGATGAAAACTATCATACCTCAATGCCAAAATCTTGCCTTCAGTGGTGAAATTTGATACATTCTTTGAAACCTTAGGTTGAACCCTTCTTCTTCAAGTTTTTCTTAGAGAGAAAAATATTTTAGAGAGGAAGACCTTGATCTTCTTTGGTAAATTTAAGAGAATTACTTGAATTGGTAAATTTTGGGGTTAAAATCACTTATATAGGGGTTCTAGGTAAGGGCAAAACAATGTAGTATCAAGATAAAATAATTAGGAAATGACCCAACTGCCCTTGACTTACACTTGACGTGAACTTCAATATGGAGGCCCACACGAGCCATCTGGGTTGTTACAACCCTGGACCAGTGGCTTGGGGGATTCTGTAAGAAGAAGAAGAAGAAGAAGAAGAAGAAGAAGAAGAAGAAGAAGAAGAAGAAGAAGAAGAAGAAGAAGGAGAAGGAGGAGGAGAAGGAGGAGGAGGAGAAGCAGGAGAAGAAGCAGAAAGAGCATCAGAAGGAGGAGCAGAAGGAGGAGAAGGAGGAGAAGAAGGAGAAGGAGGAGAAGGAGGAGCAGGAGGAGTAGGAGGAGGAGGAGGAGGAGGAGGAGAAGGAGGAGAAGGAGGAGAAGGAGAAAAAGTAGAAGAAAGAGGAGGAGGAGGAGGAGGAGGAGGAGAGGGAGGAGGGGAAGGAGGAGAGGGAGGAGGAAGAGGAGGAGGAGGAGGAAGAGAAGGGGAAGAAGGAGGAGGAGGAGGAGGAGGAGGAGGAGGAGAAGGGGAAGAAGGAGGAAGAGGAGGAGGAGGAGGAGGAGGAGAAGGGGAAGAAGGAGAAGAAAGAGAAGAAGGAGGAGGAGGAGGAGGAGGAGAAGAAGAAAAAGAAGAAAAAGGAGAAGGAGAAGGAGAAGGAGAAGGAGAAGGGGAAGAAGGAGAAGAAAGAGAAGAAGGAGGAAGAGGTGGAGGAGGAGGAGGAGGAGGAGGAGGAGGAGAAGGAGAATAAGGAGAAGAAGAAAAAGAAGAAAAAGAAGAAAAAGAAGAAGAAGAGAAGGAGGAGGATGAGGAGGAGGAGGAAGAGGATGAAGAAGAACAAGAAAAAGAGAAAGAGGAAAAAAGAAAGAGAGGAGGACGAGGAAGAATCTCAGTAGTACTTCCATGAACAATCCTTTGCGGGATTGAATTTTTTTATAGTGGAAATGCCATAAAGCGCGACCCAAGATCCATGATACGAAAATAAAAATTAGAATAACGAAGAGAAAGACATAGTGATGTAAGTCTGTTAGTCCTTGACTTATAGGTGTTGTTGCGACTTGAGATCCTAATTGCCATGGTTTCAGCATAAGGAGTAATTATCATGAATAACCATTCTAGAACAATCAATTGGTTTGGTTCATTCTTTGACTACTCTGCTCTCCCAAAAATAAATATTGAATTTCTTCCACCTTCTCTTTACGAATAGTGAAGAAGTAAAGAGCAAGAAGAGGAAGAGGATAAGAAAGAGGAAGAAAAAGATGAAGAAGAGGAAGAGGAGGAGCAAGAGGAGGACGAGGAGAAGGATGAGGAGGACGAGGAGAAGGATGAGGAGGAGGACGAGGAAGAGGAGGAGGACGAGGAAGAGGAAGAGGATGAGGAAGAGGAAGAGGAAGAGCAAGAAGAAGCATAAGAAGAAGAAGAATAAGAAGAAGAAGAAGAAGAAGAAGAAGAAGAGGAGGAGGAGGAGGAGGAGGAGGAGGAGGAGGAGGATGAGGAGGAGGAGGAGGAGGAGGAGGAGGAGGAAGAAGAGAAAGAAGAGAAGGAAGAGGAAGAAGAGGAAGAAGAGGAAGAAGGGGAGGAAAAAGAGGAGGAATAAGTAGGAAGAAGAGGAAGAAAAAGAAGAAAAGAAGAACAAGAAGAACAAGAAAAAGAAGAACAAGAAAAAGAAGAGGAAGAAAACGATGAGAAAGAGGAAGAGGACGAAGAATAAGAGGAAGAAGAGGAAGAAGAATAAGAAGAAGAAGAACAAGAAGAAGAAGAAGAAGAAGAAGAAGAAGAAGAAGAAGAAGAAGAAGAAGAAGAAGATGAAAAAGAAGAAAAAAAAGAGAAGGAGGAGGAGGAGGAGGAGTAAGAAGAAGAAGAAGAAGAAGAAGAAGAAGAAGAAGAAGAGGGAAAGGAAGAAGAAGAAGAAGAAGAAGAAGGAAAGGAAAAAGAAGAGGAAGAAAAAGAGAAGGAAAGAGAGGAAGAAGAAGAGGAAGAGGAAGGGAAGAGGAAGAGGAAGAAGAATGAGAGGAAGAAGAGGAGGAAGAGGAGGAGTAGGAAGAATAGTAGGAGGAACAAGAGGAACAAGAGGAAGAAGAAGAGAAAGAAGAAGAGGAAGAAGAAGAAGAAGAGGAGGAAGAGGAAGAGGAAGAAGAAGAAGAGGAAGAAGAGGAGGAAGAGGAGGAAGAGGAGGAGTAGGAAGAAAAGTAGGAGGAAGAAAAAGAAGAGAAAGAGGAGAGGGGGAGGAGGAGGAAGAGGAGGAAGAAGAAGAATATGAAGAATAAGAAGAAGAAGAGGATGAGGGGGTGGAGGAAGAGGAAGAGCATTAAGAGGAAGAGGAATAGGAGGAAGAAGAAGAGGAAGAGAAAGAGGAAAAAGAGAAAAAAGACTAAAAAGAAGAAGATGATGATGATGATAAGGAGGAGGAGGAGGAGAAGGAGGAAGGGGAGGAGGAGGAGGGGAGGAGGAGGAGGAGGAGGAGGTTGGAGTGGAGGAGGAGGGGAGGAGGAGGGGGAGAGGGAGAGGGAGAGGGATAGGGAGAGGAAGAGGAAGAAGAAGAAGCATCTTATTTCCTATAAGCAATCTTACTTGTTTACAATGAAAACATATTTATTGTAATTTCACAAGTTGAATCCGAGTAGGATAGGATAACATTAATCTTTATTTTTATGAAAGTAGGGAGACTATTTTTGATAGACATTTGACTTAAAAAAAAGTAATCAAAGAAGAATAGAAAGAAATTATATGTATATAAGTAAAGAAGAATTTATGAATACATCAATATGATGTGAAAGAATGTTTGTTTGTTCTTGATTTGTTGCTGCTTACAGAGAAAACTTTCCTTTTCATCCATAGTAGTAGGATTCAACTCCAAATATTGTTGTTTTTTTCTTCATTATCATATACATTTTACTAACCAAAATAACATCAATTGAAAAACCTTAAAACCAAACTGACCCTTCTTCTACTAGGTATTTTTGAAGTTTAATATGCTTTACTACAATCAAATAAAACTTTAAAGAACTTTTGACCATACAACTCCCGTTTTCTTCTCCCGTGTTTTTTTATCTCCTTCAATAAATTTATCTCTGTTTACAACTTCAACAGTTTCATTGTCGTGTTTTTCTTTTACAAAATCAGTCATACATAATATGATCCTTTTCCTTTTATACACCATATTTTTTCAATTTTTGTAACACCCAAAAAATTTCTAATTTAAGACCCGAATCATTCTATAATACCTCGCAACTCTACTCTTAAAATTTGAATTATTCATGTAACACCCCCGCCTTCGAAAAGGGATAAAGAAGGGAAATGAGCAAGTCCACAAACCCAAAAATGGGTCATGGACCCTTCACAGCACCATAGACGATAAGTTTAAGGGTCCACAATTTGTCTTGTGCATCGTGAATGAACATCCAAGGCCTCCTATGAGGGGTCATCTAAATGGCCCATGGTGACTTGGAGGGCCCGTTTACGGGCTCCTACAAGTCGCCCATCAATTTTTATGTTTCTTCTAAAATTCAAACAATGATATCTGTCAACTAAAAATCAATAAGGTGGCCCATGACCTACCAAATTAAAGTTATATGAGTCCTCTTTCCAACACCACTAAGTGTTCCTTATTTAGAGCCTGGAGTAAGAAGCTATGATGTCTATTTTCATGAAGCAGTGTCAGGCAGGTGAAGCTTTACGGCTGGCTAGATGGCTTGTAAAGAGTTTCACGGACCGTGAAGCCTTAATAGTCTGTGAAACTACCCGATTTAGGCACCTTTTCAATTTTAAAGTTGGGGTCATTTTGATCTTTCCCCTATGTCAATTTTAACCCTATACTAAACAGTTTTGTTTTAACTGAGTATATCATTCAACTTTTTAATGTTCATCAATCAAAACATTCAAATATTTACAAATTCATTTATCTAACATCTCGCAAATTGAAAGAACTACAAAGATCTAGAATTAGAAAGAGTGATTTTTGGAAATAATAAAAATCTGGAAAATTTGTTAAGTTTGAGTTTTTGGTCAACTTCAAACTACCATAACTCCTAGAACAGGATGAGTTAGGTGTGTTTCCAGATATATCATAGGAAATGTCTTGGAATAATCTTTCCAACACCACCGAGTTTGCGCATTTCCGAGTTTGTATGAGTGAGTTATGCCCATTGAAAGTTGGGTTGTTCAAATAAAGAAAGTCCAGTTCGGATTTTAGAAGGGCATTATGGTCTTTTCACCACCCAATTAATTAATTCCATTTTTGGTAATTAAGTTGGAGTCTAAACTAATTAGATTCAGTTTACACTTTTGAGAAACAAGTTAGGGTTTTGAGAGAAGAGAAAAAAAGAGGAGAAGGAGCAAGGAATCGTCAAGTTCTTGAAGCTAGGCTCAAGGATTTCGTCAAGGGGTGATCTCTAAGAGGAATGTGAGTCTTTCATAACATTGGGTTCATTCACCCACGTGCCAAACATGTTTATTTCAGCGTGAATTCATCCTAAAAGAGTTTGAAAGTTGATGTTCTTGATATATTCTTGAAATTGATATTGTTCTTGAGTTGGGCTGAAATTGAGAAGTTTCTGAGATCATTACGTCAAATTATTGAGTTGGTTGGAGTTAGGTTCTTAGGTACATTTGTTGGATATCTGTATCTAAAAATAATTTAATAAAAACAACCGAGTTTGGACGAATTGGCGCTTGAAAACGAAGAAGAAAATTAGTCGGGAAAATTTGGGCACTGGCTCCGCATCGCGGACCTGCTCCCCAGATTTGGGAAAAATCATTTTGCATCGCGGAGCGGTCATGCATCGTTCTGCCTCAAACAGTATTTTCACGACCAAAATTTAAATACCTCTCCGCGCCGCGAAGCTGCCCTCAGACAGTGATTTTTTTATCTTTTCTCATGTTTAGCTATCCAAAATCATTCCTAAACATCATGAGATCTTTCCTATCACAAATCACAATCCTTGAATCTATAATTCAATTCAAGGAAAGTTAATAGTCAAGTCAAGAGAAGTTAAGAGTCGAGTCAGGAGAAGTCAAGAGTCAAGTTAAGAGAAGTTTTTAAAGTTGTCCAAAAGTCTTTTACAAATGTTTTAACTTTTTTTTAAGACTTGTGTTTTGAGTTGAGTAAAGAATAAAGTTTGAAGTTCATTTCTTCAAAAGAGTATATCGGAACTATATATTCCCAAAGAGTAATTGTTTTCACATTTAAAGAAGGAAACCTTGATTTCCAAAAGAGCTTTTGAGCTAGTTTTCAGTAAAGAGTAAGAGTAAAGTTCATTCTTCAAAGATTATACAGGAACTAAGTATTCCCAAGAGTTAAAAATGTTTTCACATCTGAGCAAGAAAGGAAACTGAGATTTCCAAGAGAGCTTTTAAGCTAAGTTTTTGAGTAATTATCACTAACAAAAGAAAGAGTTTTGTTTTCACAAACATATGAGCTAAAGTATATTTTGGGAGCTGTATTGAACACCGATATAGGGACGAGCTTGAGTTCAGATAACTCACGTCTCCATAAACCATGTAGCCATCATGGGTAGTAAAGGATCGTACTTTTTAGATGACTCCTTAAGATGTTTTTTAGCATAGACTAGTGGATCTACTTAGTTAAGCGTTCTATATGACGGCAAAGTATAGGATAGTTCTGACAACATGGGCAAGACGTTGTGTTACTACTTAGGCTCATAGTGATGGTTGTCAGCAAGAGAAACTCCCACAGAAACTATATTACTTTATTATATGAGTAAAGTTGAGTTTGTTATTGCATTTTATTTAATGAACTAAGTTGTTTTCTATTGTTTTAAAGGCTTTCTATATAATGCATGTGTTTTATTGCTTTATTCAGTTAAGTTATTCAGGATTTGAGTAAAGCCAAGGTAAGAGTTTCTTTTAGATTCTTTTCAACCTTAATTTATGTTTAGCATTCCAACTCGCATACTCGTATATTCAATGTACTAATGCCAGTTGACTTGCATCTTATTATGATGCAGACGTAGGTAATCAGGATCAGCATCCAGCACCTCGTTGATCCAGTTAAGCACTCAGAGTCAGTTGGTGAGCCTCCTAGCTTTTTGGAGGATCATTTTATTGCTTTCAATGTATTTGTTCATTAGGATATCATGGGTCTTGTCCCGACATCCATCTCAGTTGTTTAGAGGCTTCATAGACAGTGTTAGTGATGTTAGTTCATGAGTCTTTACTTTCCCTTTTCAGTTAAGTTGAGACTTGAGTTGCCACTTTGGCAGTGAATGTTATTATAATACATTCTAAGTTATATTTTGAGCAGTTTAGTTTACTTGTTTAAAAAGTATTTATCTTGAGTAAATTCTTTCGCTGAGTAAATAACCCAGGCCAAGGGTTCGCTTTGGGGCCAGTAATGGTTCTTGAATACCGGCCACGCCCAGGGTGTAGGCTCGGAGCGTGACAAACTTGGTATCAGAGCACAGAGTTCAAGAGTCCTAGGGAGTCTATGAAGTTATGTGCGTAGAGTCCTAGTTATCAGTGTGAAGCGCGCTACATCTATATTTAGGAGGCTGCAACATTTAGTAATTTATTTAGTTCTTTCATCCTCATTTCGTGCGATAGAGTTCATCTCTATACAATTTCTTTCTAACTCGTGCTTACATGTAACCAATTGTGAGTTGGCCTATGGTCGAGAGTGCCTTTCTGAGGCATTTATTTCCACGTGAGCTAAGAGAAGCAAAGAGATGGTTGCTGAAATAAGAAGCATGATGATTTTATTCATTGTTGGGTTGACTCGTCTTTCAAGTAAGAAATGTAAGGCAGCCATGCTAATAGGTTACATAGGCATAACAAGGCTGATGATCCATGTGTAACAAGTTAAGGAGGACCAGCTGAAAGATAGAGAAGAGTTTAAGAATAAGAGGGCTAAGACATTAGGGAATGAGTCCGGGCAGCAAAAGAATAATGCGAATTGGTCTTCTTTCCAACATAACCAGAAAGGACCTGCTCCATCATCTACTAGTGCACTTGCACCAAGGAACAAATGTAAGTACAATAGTTAGAATTATCAGAACTTCAGAGCTAGACCTACATATTCACAAGGTAGTAAGGCACAAGGGGGTACTAAGACTCCTGCATGTGCTAACTATGGTAGGAGCCACTCAGGGGTGTGTCGTGATGGCTCCACTAGTTGCTTCAAGTGTGGCCAGAATGGTCATTTTATGAGAGAGTGTCCTAAGAGCAGCAGAGTAATGGTAATAGGGGCAATAGAGCCCAATCTTCATCATTTGCTCCACCAGATAGAGTTGTATCTAGATGAGTTATTTCAAGGGCAGGCGGAGAAGGAAACTATCTTTATGCTATCGCTAGTCACCGAGAGCAAGAGGATTCACCAAGTGTTGTCACTGGTATCATCCAACTCTTCAATTTTGATGTTCTTCCTGAGCAACTTCTTGAGCCTTCAGTGTTTCTACATGTGATGGTGAGTCTATTATAGCAGAAAGAGTCTATCGTGATTGTTTTGTTTCTGTCAATTACAAGAATACCATGGCTGATTTAGTTGAGTTAGACATGGTAGATTTTTATGTCATTCTAGGTATGGACTGTCTTCATGCATGTTATGCATCAATAGATTGTAGAACTCCAGTAGTCAAGTTTCAGTTTCCAATGAACCAGTTATAGAGTTGAAGAGCAATTCAGGAGTGCCTAAGGGTTGTTTTATTTCATACCTTAAGGCGAGAAAGTTAGTTTCCAAGGGCTATGACTATCACTTAGTCCGAGTTAATGACTCTAGTGTTGATATACCTCCTATTCAGTCAGTTTCAGTAGTAAGAGAGTTTCCAGAAGTCTTTCCTCATGATTTTCCTGGAGTCCCTCCTGAGAGAGAAATAAACTTCGGTATAGACATTCTTCCAGATACTCGTCCTATCTCTATTTCGCAATATAGAATGGCACCAGCAGAGTTGAAAGAGCTTAAAGAGCTGTTGAAAGATCTTTTAGAGAAAGGTTTCATTCAACCAAGTATCTCACCTTGGGGCACTCTGGTCTTATTTGTGAGAAAGAAAGATGGTTCCCTTAGGATGTGTATAGATTATCGTTAGTTGAATAAGATTACCATCAAGAACAAGTATCCTATTCTGAGAATTGATGATCTTTTCGATCAGCTTCAGGGTGCTTCCTGTTTTTCTAAGATAGACCTCAGCTCTGGCTATCATCAGTTGAAAGTAAGGGAATGTGATATTCCCAAGACAGACTTCAGGATCCGTTATGGTCACTATGAGTTTCTGGTCAGGTCGTTCGGTTTGACCAATGCACCTGCAGCATTCATAGACCTTATGAATAGAGTTTTCAAACCTTATTTCGATATTTTAGTTATCATTTTCATTGATGACATACTAATCTATTCAAGGAATGAAGAAGATCATGTTTGCCATCTCAGAATAGTTCTTCAGACTTTGAAAGCTAAGGAGTTATATGCTAAGTTCTCTAAATGTGAGTTTCGGCTTGAGTCTGTCGCATTCTTAGGCCACATTGTGTTTGGAAAGGGAACTAAAGTTGATACTCAGAAAATAGAGGTAGTGCAGAATTGGCCTAGACCAACATCTCCAATTGATATTAGGAGTTTATTGGGGTTGGCTGGATACTGTAGAAGGGTCGTCGAGGGATTTTCATCTATTTCATCTCCTTTTACCATGTTGACTCAGAAAATAGTGAAGTTTCAATGGTCTGAAGTTTGTGAGAAAAGCTTTCAAGAATTGAAGAAGAGGTTGGCTACTGCCCCAGTGTTGACCTTACCAGCCTGTACTCAAGGCTTTGTTGTTTATTGTGATGCATCTAGAGTTGGTTTGGGTTGTGTTTTAATGAAGAATGGCAAAGTTATAGCTTATGCCTCCAAACAGTTGAAGGTTCATGAGAAAAATTACCCAACCCATGATCTAGAGTTGGATGCCGTACTATTTTCTTTGAATATATGGCATCATTATCTTTATGGTGTGCATGTGGATGTGTTCACCGATCACAAGAGTCTTGAGTATGTGTTTAGTCAGAAAGAGCTTAATCTCAAATAGAAAAAGTGGTTAGAGTTACTCAAAGATTATGACATGAGTATTCTTTATCACCCAGGTAAGGCTAATGTTGTTGCTGATGCCTTGGGTAGATTGTATATGGGTAGTACCACCCATTTTGAGGAAGATAAGAAAGAGTTAGAAAAATAGGTGCATAGACTTGCACGGCTAGGAGTTTGACTAAGGGATCATAGAAGAAGTAATGGTGATGAACGGGGCTGAATCATCATTAGTGTCAGAAGTAAAAGAGAAGCAAGACCAAAATCCTATTTTTCTTGAATTAAAGGCAAGTGTTCAAAAGCAAAAAGTGATGGCTTTTGAACAAGGGGGAGATGGTGTTTTGAGATATCAAGGTAGATTGTGTGATTAATTTCAAGGGCAATTGGGATGATCACCTACCTCTCATTGAGTTTGCTTACAATAATAGTTACCACTTTAGCGTCCAAATGGCTCCTTACAAAGCTCGAGAAGATGTAGATCTCCTATTAGAGGGTTTGAAGTTGGTGAAGCTGGGCTAATAGGACCAGACTTAGTTCGTCAAGCTATGGAGAAAGTGAAAGTTATTCAAGAGAGATGGAAAACAGCCCAAAGTCATCTAAATCTTACACTGATGTTAGGATAAGGGAGTTAGAGTTTGAGGTAGATGATTGGGTATATCTTAAAGTTTCACCCATGAAGGGTGTTATGAGATTCGGTAAGAAGGGGAAATTTAGTCCCTGGTATATTGGCCCTTATAGAATATCGAAAAGGGTTGGTAATATAGCTCACGAGTTGGAGCTACCACAAGAGTTAGTCGCGGTTCATCCGGTATTTCACATCTCTATGTTGAAGAAGTTCATGGGCAATCCTTCATTGATTATACCAACTGAAGTTGTTGGGATCAAGGATAGCTTGTCTTATGAGGAGATTCTTGTTCAGATTCTAGATCGCCAAGTTCACTAGTTGAGAACAAAAGAGGTAGCATCAATTAAAGTCCTTTGGAGGAACCAATTTGTTGAGGAAGCTACTTGGGAATCTAAGGATGATATGAAGAAGAGATATCCACATCTCTTCGAATTCGGAGAAGTTCCAAATTAAGGTACTAATCCTTTTCTTGGTTTTTATTTATAAGATTAGCATGTTGTAATTGCATTGCTTGTTGGGTGTTTGAGCTGAATGTTAAATGTTACACCATTAGCCTACTTAGAGTAATCTCATTCGAGCATGAATGTTCCCAAGGGGGAGATATTATAAATCACACAAATTGAATGAACTAAAAAGAGCTAGAATTAGAAAGAGTGATTTGTGGAAATAACAAAAATCTGGAAAATTGTTTAAGTTAAGTTAAGTTTGAGTTTTTGGTCAACTTCAAACAACTATAACTCCTATCTCAGGATGATTTAGGTGTCTTTCCAAATACATAGGAAAGATCTTGGAATAATCTTTCTAACACCGCCGAGTTTGCCCGATTTCAAGTTTGTGTGAGTGAGTTATGCCCATTGGAAGTTGGGCGGTTCAAATAAGGAAAGTCCAATCCGGATTTTAGAAGGGCATTATGGTCTTTTCACCGCCAAATTAATTAATTTCTTTTTTGGTAATTAAGTTGGGGTCTAAACTGATTAGATTTAGTTTACACTTTTGATAAACAACTTAGGGTTTTGAGAGAAGAGAAAAGAAGAGGAGAAAAGAGGAGAAGAAATAAGGAATCATCAAGTTCTTGAAGCTAAGCTCGTGGATTACGTCAATGGGTGATCCCTACGAGGAATGTGAGTCTTTCATAATGTTAGGTTCATTCACCCACGTGCCAAACATGTTTATTTCAGTGTGAATTCGTCCTAAAAGAGTTTGAAAGTTGATGTTCTTGATATCTATTCTTGAAATTGATATTGTTCTTGAGTTGGGCTGAAATTGAGAAGGTTCTAAGATCATTACGTCAAATTATTGAGTTGGTTGGAGTTAGGTTCTTAGGTACATTTATTGGGTATCTGTATCTAAAAAGAATTTTGGAAAAAGAACTGAGTTGGGAGAATTGGGGCTGAAAAACGAAGAAGAAAATTAGTCGAGCAAATCTAGGCACTAGCTCCGCATCGCGGACTTGCTCCCCAGATTTGGGAAAAATCATTTCACGTCGCTGAGCGGTCACGGACCGTTCTGCCTCAAAAAGTATTTTCGCAACCAAAATTTAAATACCTCTCCACGTCGCGAACCTACCTTCAGACAGTGATTTTTTTAATCTTTTCTCATGTTTAGCTAACTAAAATCATTCCTAAACATAATGAGATCTTTCCTATCACAAATCACAATTCTTGAATCCATAATTCAATTCAAGGAAAGTTAAGAGTCAAGTCATGAGAAGTTAAGAGTCAAGTCAAGAGAAGTTAAAAGAAGTTCTTAAAGTTTTCCAAAAGTCTTTTACAAATATTTTAACTTTGTTTTAAGACTTGAGTTTTGAGTTGAGTAAAGAGTAAAGTTTGAATTTCATTTCTTCAAAAGAGTATATCGGGACTATGTAATCTCAAAGAGTAAATGTTTTCACATTTAAAGAAGAAAGGAAACCTTGATTTCCAAAAGAGCTTTTGAGCTAGTTTTTAGTAAAGAGTAAGAGTAAAGTTCATTCTTCAAAGATTATATAGGAACTAAGTATTCCCAAGAGTTAAAAATGTGTTCACATTTGAGCAAGAAAGGAAACTGAGATTTCCAAGAGGGTTTTTAAGCTAAGTTTTTGAGTAATTATCTCAAACCAAAGAAAGAGTTTTGTTTTTACAAACATATGAGCTAAAGTTTATTTTGGGAGTAGTATTGAGCACCGATATGGGGACGATAGATAACTCACGTCTCCATAACCCATGTAGCCATCATGGATAGTAAAGGATCATACTTTTTAGATGACTCCTTAAGATGTTTTTTAGCATAGACTAGTGGATCCACTTAGTTAAGTGTTCTATATGATGGCAAAGTATAGAATAGTTCTGGGAGCATGGGCAAGACGTTGTATCACCACTTAGGCTCGTAGTGGTGGTTGTCGGTTAGAGAAACTCCCACAGAAACTATATTACTTTATAATATGAGTAAAGTTGACTTTGTATTGCATTTTCTTTAACGAACTAAGTTGTTTTCTACTATTTTAAAGGTTTTTTTATATATTGCATATGTTTTATAGCTTTATATTGAGTTAAGTTATTCAGGAGTTGAGTAAAGCCAAGTTAAGTGTTTCTTTCAAATTCTTTTCAACCATAAGTTATGTTTAGCATTCCAACTCGCATACTCGTACATTCAGTATACTAATGCCAGTTGGTCTGCATCTTATTATGATGCAGACGCAGGTAATCGGAATCAGCATCCAACACCTTATTGATCTAGTTGAGCATTCAGAGTTAGTTGGTGAGCCTCTTAGCATTCCGGAGGATCCTTTCATTGCTTTCACTATTTTTGTTCATTATGATGTCGTCGGTCTTGTGCCGACGTCCATCTCAGTTGTTTGGAGGATTCATAGACAGAGTTAGTGATGTTAGTTCATGAGTCTTTACTTTCCTTTTTCAGTTAAGTTGAGACTTGAGTTGCCACTTTGTCAGTGAATGTTATTATAATATATTCTGAGTTATATTTTGAGCAGTTCAGTTTACTTATTTTAAAAGTATTTATCTTGAATAAAGCCTTCCACTGAGTAAGTAAGTCAAGCCAAGGGTTCTCTTGGGGCTAGCAATGGTCTCGAGTGCCGGCCATGCCCAGGGTGTAGGCTTGGGGCGTGACACTTTAAGACTCACCTAGGGTTCCTATATTCCAACACCTAAAACCTTCAAGTCAAAAATCCAAGATATAGAGTAAATCCTTTTACCCAATGTTTTCCATGTTCTTCCACTCTAAGAACTTCAAAAAAGAGTTCTTTTATCAAGAGCAAGCACCAAGATTCCAAGATCAAAGGTTTCCACCAAAAGCTAATGTTCTACCTCAAGCTCAAGATGAATCAAGTCTCCACCAAAGTTTCCATTCTAAAATCTTGATAATCAGGCATGTAAGGTTATTTATAGTGTTGGACTAGTTCTTCCTCACACTCTACATCTCAATTCAGTCAGAAATCGTCACATCTAAAAGTTCTATTCATTGTTTTTGATATTTGAATTCAATTCTTGAACACATGAGGGTTTGATTCCTATTTTTGCATGTGAATCTTATAATGTTGCTCATGCTTAGTAGCGCATAAACCCTATTGATTTAGTAAAATTATGTTTTCAAAGGAAATTGCATGAAAGCTTCTCATATATTGATTTTGGGCTTGAAAGATAAGTTCAAGCATACGTTTTAAAAGTGTACGGTTTGAATAGAATCCTTGAAAAAAGAATCAAATGATGTCATATGTACTTTGACAGTTGAGAAAGACAAAGAGTAGGATTGATGTTTTTGAAAAGTACTTCATTAAAGCAATAGTTGTTTTCTTTGTAAAGGATGATCGAGCAAAGTGAAAAGTAAAGTAAAGTAATAGTCTCTTTCTTTGTAAAGGGTGATTGAGCATAAAGTTATATTGAACATTTTTAGGAATAGTATCGAGCACCAAATTGGGTAAGAGTCTATTATAACTCAAAAGTCCCATAAAACTACGTAGCCAGCGTAGAATAAGATAGCACTGATTCTTCGTGTGACTCCTCACTGCCTCTGAAAAGGCCTATTAGATGGATCCATAGTTACAGTAGTATCCTATACCCCGATAACATATGGGATGGCCCTTGCAATGTGGGTGGAACGTTGTATCATTGCTAGGCTCATAGTAATGGTTGTCAGTTAGAGAAACTACCCACAAAGTAAGGTATATTATTTTCATATTGGTTTTATTGCATATCTTATTGCAAAGCTTAAATGGTTTTTACTTCATGTTCATGTGTTGATTCGGTTGAGTTGCTTTGAGTCATCCAATTCAGTTATTTCTTTATGCAGCCATATTACAGTCAGTTATTTCTTTATTCAGCCATATTACATACTCGTACATTCAATGTAATGATGTCATTAGATCTGCGTCTTATTATGATGTAGATATAGGTGTTTATGATCATCAATAGGCATTTCATTAAGATCACTTTGCACTTTAGATAGCTTGGGTGAGCCTCCTTGCATTCTGGGGGACTTCACATTTATTTTCTAGTTAGTTGTCTTGAGATGTCGTGGTCTTGTCCTGATATCCATCTTGAGTAATAGAGGCTTCATAGATAGATAGAGTTGAGGAGCCTTTCAGTATTTACTTTTTCTTGAGATATTTTTGCAAACTATTATGCTTATGTTATTGAGTATTTTACAGACAATTTGAGTTGAGTTTTGTTTGCTTTGAGTTTAAATGTTCAAAAATTCTGTTTTTTAGCATTTTATTGCTTGAGTAAATCTTCCGCTAAGTAGTTAGCCAGGCCAAGGGTTCGCATGGGATCAACAATGGTTCTCGAGTGCCGGCCACGTCCAGGGTGTAGGCTCGGAGCATGACATTTCTCCAAAGCCCACATGTAATTTTTAGGTTTTTCATGTTAAATGCAATTTTATTATACCATTAAACAATCTCTTAGCTGGAAATCACGAATTCAAAATTCTGGGATAAATGAAACATCAATCAATTTGAGAGAGTTAGTAAAATCACAACTTTAGAAAGAGGAGATTGACCTCTGGCAAGTAGCAGTGTTAAACTTAAAGGGATGGTACATAAGATACTAACCTCCTTAAAGTTAGACTTTTTCAATTTTATTAGATCTATCTAGTTGAAATCACAAAAGGTAAATAAATTAAAGTAAACAAGTTTTATGTCTTAACGAATTTCCATGTATAACAACTACCTATTTATAATCAAAGGCTTGCTACATGAGAAAGATAAAAGTAATCAGACCCATATCAATCCATTGCTTGTAGATCCTAAATTGGATAATTCATATGATGTTAAATGGTACAAATTATAGCAGATTAAAATCAAAATTTTGTTCCTAAGAAACTTCTATCCATCTTAATAGGTCTTGTAATGAGCTGATTCTCCATTCTCAAAGTTGAAAATGTGTGCAAAAACTGACTTTTCCTGTCTCCTCTGTTTCAGAATCATGGTTGAAACAAAACATGAACTTCTTATCTAAATGGTAGACAGGAAAATACTTGTCATGATTCGGAAATTGCATCTCCTAGAATCATTTGCATTGGGAGATATTATTTCATTGTATGACTAGGATTTAACAGCAGTTACCTTTCTTGCATAATTTTCATGCTACACCTGCCTTTTTGGACTTTTAATTCTATGATGTATCAGTGCCTCGTTGATAACTTCTTTAATCTACCTTTGTTTTGTTCCTTTTGAAATTTATTATGCCTTTTGTTTTGTGCATAATAAACACAAATCTAAATGTTGTGTCTCGATTCGTCAAGTCATGCATCATTATGTCTGGAATTTAAGTTCCCAACTTGCATATCCCTATATCCCGAACAAATTTTCTCTTGAGGAAGTCTATTTTAATTTTCACCTTTTGAATAGACTCAACACCTAAGTACAATATATGATATCATATATCATCATCATATATTACTATAAGTGGAAACAAAAAAAGTTAAAAATTGAAATACCAAAATAACCCTCTAATGTTGAGTTACTACAATAATACCATTAATAAAATATATAGTTAAATAAATAATAAAATTTCTATAAATTTTTATAGTTATTTATTGGGTTTATGATATTTTTTTAATATTAAATAAATACGCATCAATCATCAAATTTATTTAGTCATCATGACCAAATTATGAAGAATTTTAAAAGTTGTAAAAATTGTTCAATGTAGACCAAATTCGCGTAAATGTATGTTAATTGTCATTCTACTTAAATTGATTCATTCAATAATGTATATTAAAGTTATAAATGAATAGACATTCTTCATTGTGATATGAATATACATTAATTTTGAAGTTAATAACACCTCTTTAACTTCTCTCAGATTTCATACGTTACTCTTTCATATTAATAGTTATGTTCATAATATCATTTGATATTTTATATTGTCATTTTATATATAGAGACATAGTAAAATTTTACTACAAAAATAATAATCTATATATATATATATATATATATATATATATATATATATATATATATATATATATATTATTATTATTATTATTATTATTATTATTATTAAAAGTGGGAAGCTCCAACCTTCAAAGTTGGATTGTCATTTTAACCCTCCACTAAATTAAAATAAAATTTATTTATTTATTAAATACTAATATTTTAATTACATCATGGTGGAATATGAAGTCCAACAACTACACTTTAACTTTTTAGTTAAGACAAATTATATTTGATAAGGTTAAATTCAATTAGAGTAGAAGACAAAATAATGTATGCAACTCTTCCAATTCGGTAACTCTTTGAATTTAGAAATCAAAATAAAATTTATGTATCTTGATTCAATGTGCTCCATTAATAAATTTTGGTAGGTTAAAAGACGGTCAAATCACTATAAATACCAGTAAATTGCTCCCTAGATCATCATATTCTTTTCTTTTCTATCATTTATTGTTCTCTTTTCTTCTTCCTAGATAATGATATAGATACATGTCATCAAAAAGCTAACTGACGGGAAGAAAAGATGGCTTCATTCTGAAATTGAAAGGAGAAGTTTTATTACAAAATAATTCAACTGTTAAGCTTACAAGTATAAGATATGACCTATATATTATTCCTTTAGATTTTTTTTATGTTAGCTTATGATTTTAAGTTTTCCTTTTCCGTTTTGGAGTTAAGGTATGGTTGTCTGAAATAAATTTTTTATGGAACTCATATTTTTATGTAATTCTGAATCATTTTGCATTGTTATGGAATTTTTTTCCTTTGTTTTTGTGTTATTGCTACTTAATTTATAAAACTTCTATTAATACATGATGAGTTTGATAATACTTGAATAGTTTATGCAATATGCTTTTATTTAAATACAAGTAAACTAAACAAAGATTACTAAAAGATTATTACTTTGAATGAAAGAATTTGATTGTGTTACTTTATCATCTATCTAACATAGTGTTGCGAACACATGCATATATTGTTCATTTTCACTCCTTTTGTTTAATTTTTTATTTTTCTACAATTTATACAATATGTGATTTAACAATTTAATTTTCAAATAAAACTGAGAGTTACCATTACATTTATACAAACACTAAGCCAAATAATTTTCTTCAACATAAGCATTCTATATTAATGGTAGCTTTCCATAGTATCAAATTTCAAATGGTTGGTATGATGACAATTTTTCTTTTGGACATTTTTGTTGTTTCTTTATGAATTCCTTCGACCCTTAATTGGTACTATTAAAAACTATTCCTCAAATTAAAATCATGTAAAAAATATTATGAGAATGGAGTAATTAAATGTCACGATCCAGACTATCGTGACTGGCACCCACACTAACCCTCCGGTGGGAGAACCATTACTACAAACTGACAAATTTTATGAAAACTAAGGCATTTAAAGTTACGGAAGCAGGTTTAAATGACAATAAAAATGGAGTCCCCATAAACTCCAAAGTTTTAACAAATAACTAGCCAAACTAATTTGCAAGAACAACCCCTAGAACCTGAAAGTCATTGTACTAAAACTCTACTAACAACAAGTCTAAGAACAAGGGGTACAACCCCGAAACTAAACAAAACCTTAACAATAGTCTGAGTCCGAAAAGAGTGGACTTAAACAAGAAAGATCCATGGCAGCCTGAAAGAACTGGATCACCCTTGAATACGGTTACACTCAATAGTCACCTAACTTATGTCTATCAAAAGCCGCCTGAAGATGTCCTATACTCAACAAAGAATAAGCAAGTGCGGTATCAGTACACAACCACCATGTACTAGTAGGATCATGCGGCTATCCCAAAGGGTGAAACATATATAAATAACCACAACATTATAAACAGGCATATAATGAACATATACAATATTAGTCATCTCTTCAGGATCAATATAGCATATCACATTCTCAATAATACACATTGGTAATCAATTTAGAGCAACATACAATCTTCCAATATGAATCATCATTAGATATGAACGTAATCATCACAAGTAGATACAAAACATAATTCAATGGTCCTCTCACGGAACCCAATTCAATAGTCCTCTCATGGAACCCACACCCAAACTGTTAGCGTACTGGTACGTGGTACCCGATCCACTGTTTATGCCGGAACGTGGCAACTGATACAATGTTTATTCTAGAACGTGGCAATCAATCCCATGTTTATGTCGAAACATGGCAATCGATCCAAGTTAGTGTGTCGGAACATAACACCCGATCCATTCAACAAACCACAATCACAATCACAATGTATATTATCATAATCATACAACAAGAGGTGATTCATGACATATAATTATTCAATTATCCTTATTTACGATTAGGGTGATCAATAATGCAACATTTGCATACATACATGCATTATAATGAGCAATTACAAATATATATCACACCAACATGAAATCACAACCATCACCTACCTTGAATCCAAGCTTGAATCCCCTAAGGCACTTAAATCTTCCCTTTCTAGATTCTTTCCACTTGTTCTAGGTCTACAAACAACAATTATATGCAAGGATCAACAATCAAGACCCAATTACCTAGATCATAATCAATAGTATCAACCCTAGGTCAGACCCTTGATCCCCATACCCAGATTAGGGTTTTTTCCCACCATTCAAACAGTTCCAAACCCTTCTCCAACAATAATCTCCCAAGAAACAAAGTTCTACGAATAGAAAAAAGGATTCAGGGAGTGAAAACCTTACATTTAGCCTCAAGAATGGTGGAAAACTGTCAAGAAAACCCCTGGGGTCGTTCCTTGGCTCTCAAAGTTGAAAAGTACATAATAAAACGTTTTTGGGGTTTTATTTCTGACTTAAGTCATGTCTGTCCCGCTACGGCGGGACCCATTCCGCTATAGCGGCAGCCATCCCGCTACGGTGACATGCACGCAGACAGAATGCTGTAATTTGAATTACAAGCCCCCATTTCACAACACACCTTCAACCCTTGACATTTGAAAACCACCCGTTCACGCTAAGATCATTTTCGGGAATTATACTTGCCCGAATTCAATTCCGCAAAGTCGTACGAGTTCCTTAACGTCTTAGTTATCTATTAATGTAATCAAAATCATAATTAAATCACCCAGTTGTTACCAGATTTTCCTTGACATTACTGACTCCGATTTTGTCCGAATCTGGACTAGATTGGGAAATTTCAAGTTACTACCAAAAGTTTTCTAACCCCAATTCTTTCTCCATTGACTTTTCCCTAATGACGAAAATCAGGTCATTACAATAGATACCAATTTACCCATCACTCGCCCCTGAGTGATCAACTAGGGAAGATTGGCTAAAGTAAGGGTAAAGTAGTACTTGAATCGCCAAACAATAGGGGATACTTGTCTCGCATGTCCTTAGCTTACGGACATCGCGATCAAGAATTTCAACCGGTTTCTCTTCATACAGAAGGTCTTGTCTTACACAACTAAATCTCACTTATGATATAATATACTTTCCCAAACCAACCAATTGAATACCTACACATCCTCCCATATAATGCCTCCATAAAGTCATCACAGTACTCGAGTGATAATTATTGTTGTATGTACACTTTAACTAACAACAAAGCTATTCCCTATAACCACCAAAGTTGATCGTTCACATGTCTGCAACATGTTATCAAGGACTTTTACACAACATCAGGATGAATCTTTTCTCACATAACCATGATAAAATCTTAAATCAAAACTTGTCACAATTAGAGGTGAACCTGAACCAACCAACACACACTCGTAATACCCAAACAATAATAGTTCTTATCAACATCTCCATATCGCAACCCTAATTTTCATCAGCTTGAGTTATAAAAGTTTAGTATTTAGAAATAAGATACTCATAGAGAGATATGTCCAAGCATACAAACCATCTAACAACACTATCAAAATGCTAAATTTAGTAATTATAGATTACCTCTTAAGAATAGTAGAATTGGATTCAATGATCCCCACGTTCAACCACACATAATTGATACATGACCTTGACGACGAGATGAAATATTAGATTGTCGAACAACCATAAATACGCATGGTAGCTCTTCTATGAATTCTCATAAGCCAGGTGGTACATGTAGAACAACTAAAATACTTTAACAACTCCAAGACAACACCAAATATGTCGTTCGAAATAACCAAATCTTCCCAATCTTCCCACTCAACCAAGAGAACATCGCAGGATTTGATACCCTGATCCACCACTAAGGATCCACCCACAAAAGTGAAAACACACAATAGCATAACTAGTGAGTCATACTCACAATACTAACAACCATCATAACACTCCGACCATTTACCTAATTATAAACCAACACTTTTTAGATGAAATCTTTCTTAGGTACTTAACAATCAATAGTAATCAACTCTACAACTCAACCCAGGTGTAAGTCCTTTCAAAGGCTCAATACCTGATACAATTGATCATTTGTCACCCTACAAATTCATGCATTGACAAAATATATCACCACGAATGTAGACTTACCATGAAAAATTTGAATTGAAAATTCAACTGTATAACACAATCCCCTTATCTATCAATATTAGCTTATACCTTGAAGATTTTATGAATTCATGGATCTTTGCTTATCATTGATCACATCTCCATCGATCTTAAAATATCTTTAGCTAACAATTCAATCGTACTCATTACTAAACTCAAAACAAAAACAAAGCACTTATCATCACGCTCAGGCTAATGTCTGCACAATCCTTTCTCAAGTATTTTCCAACAGTTTCTAACCTATCTGATGGACCAGTGACACTAATACTATAGCCACAACAAAATAAATGAAATCACGCGTCTCTGAACCTAATTATCTACCCCTCTGAAGATACCTCTTTAGCCTTAAGAATCCAATAAAATATTCTTGCTATCGCCTCTCTCTAAGGCTGTACTACGTCCCACTATTTTTCTTCACTATGACTCGCTCTTTTTAAATTCTATTCGAGTGGTGTTCCACCTTCTCTCAAAACCTTCCATGCAACCACGTTACTCTCTAAATGTTAAGAAGCTGCAACCTTAGATACTTGCAAGTCATAATTACTATAACAAATTCGCTTAATCACAATCTTATTATGTAGTTGCATCCCATCACAAACTCTTATTACCATTATTCTTAGTAATCCCTAACGATCACCACGAAGTCAACCTTTTCATCAACACAACACCTCAAACTCAGGTATACTCATCAAATTCAAAGGACTAACCCAATTTTTATACACACCTTCTTACTAAAATATTCAATTTCCTTTACTCAAGTATACTCAATGGAGCTTTCTTTATACATATGCTTGTCATTCTGGTATCAATACACTCCTTTATGGCTTAAGATAAAATCACTTGTCCTCATACTACCATCCTTCTTCTTAACAAACAAGACAGGAACACCCCATGAGGAAGCACTAGGACAGATGAAACCTTTATCATGAAGCTCTTTGTTTTTGAGCCCTAAGCTCTCTTAATTCTGCTAGAGCCATACGATACGGAGGGATGGAAATGGGGTGAATGTTAGTTTCCAAGTCAATGCAGAAATCTATTTCTCTATCATGAGGCATACCAGGAAAATTCATAGGAAACACTTCCTTAAACTCATACACCACAAGAATAGACTCAATAGAGGGAGACTCAACCTCAACATCCTAAACATGAGCCAAATAAGCCAAACAACCCTGCCCTACAGTTTCCTAGCCCGAATGGAGGATATTATCTTAGCTAGCTTAGGCTTGTACACCCCTTCCCACTCTAATCTTTCCCTAGTGGGGATCCCTAGAGTTACCGACTTAGTATTACAATTAAGTCATACGCTCAAATTACACCTCCCTAAAGAAGTATAAGCGATCATTATCAAGTAAAGAACCCAACTTGTAGGTTGGGGTTGATCCCACGAAGAATATGGTTTAGACTTAACTTTAACTTACAAATATATTTGTTTAGTCAACGTATTTCCGAGACAAGTAAGTAAAGGGGGGGGGGTGGTTTGTGTAACAAATAACTATTTGTTGTTTATAGAGCAATTGAGCAAGATTCAAACTTTAATTATTACCAATGAGAGAAAGTAACTAGGGTGTATGTGTTCCCCATAAGCTCATAATGCGGTAATCCTAGTAATAGCAATCCTTTCCTAGTGTATTACATGCAAAGTGGCAAGCTATGTATCTCTAAATCCTTGGTCCGAAAAATAGAGAATTCCACCCCGCACCTTGGTCCGGCTACGTGTGTAAAATTTACTAACCTTTACCTTTACCTAATATTAGACATCACATCAATGTATGGCTTAGCTTTCACCCTCGCACCAATTGACATTAGACTATTAGATAGTATCACACTAAATCTATGTTGATAATTATTTTCTTATTAACTACCTCCTTGGTCCGGCAAGTAGAAACAAGGCAAATTCTAACATTTGCAACCATTAAAAAGACTTCTAGATGAAAGAGTTATCAATGGATGCAACAACACTATTCAAGAATTACTTAGTTACTACTCATACTTTGTTAATCGCTCATGGTTCCCATAACCCTAGTTGTGGATTTAGTTACCCATGCTAGCAAGAACACAATTCATATTGTTAGAAGAAGAATTCATGAACTTACTTAATGAATAGAAGAAACCCGTAATCTCCAATTGAAATTCAAAGCAAGAATCTTTATAAACTGAAATTAGGAAATCAAATTGCTAATGTTTGCAATTTAATTCCCAAGAACTAGAGTTAAACAATAGTGGCTAACCCCCAAAAACGAGGTTTACATACCCTATTTATAGAAAACATAGTCCTAAACAAAAAGGAAATGAAATAAGGAAATAAAGTTTCTGGACGCAGTTTCGATCTACGACACTGACCTACAGACCGTGGACTGACCTATGGTCTATAAGTTCCTTCCGTGGTTTGGGACTTTGGCATTTTTTCAAAACTCAAAATCTTCAACTCTCAATAACGATTGACGGATTAGCAGGACGGACTGTGACTCGATCCACGGTCCGTGGATCCTCTTCCGTAGCTCCATACTTAAACTTTCAAAATCAGGTACTGGAACCCCCATCTCTGAATCATTTGACGGACTTATAGGACGGCCCGTAGGTCGACCTACTATCCATCATTTGTAACCATGGCTCTACACTTGGTTAAGGATTCCCTAATTTTCCTTCAAGCCATGCCTATCCATCTACACCTACCACCTATGGACCATGACTGGACCTACGATCCGTAGATCACATCCATAGATGCCCTTTTCTGCAACATTCTTCAGCTGTGTCTCTCAACTTCCATGTCCTAACTTATTTCCTGCAAAACAAGATAAAAACACATTAGTACCAATACAAAATGGCTTTAGACACACACAACTCTTAAGTGAAATGTAAATACCGTAGACTCACGATATGTCATTAAGCTAGGTATAATAGAGGGACAACCAAGTCATGCCTAAGGTTATATCAAGTCAGTCATATCCAGCCTAACCAAATCAACCCAAATCTGAAAATCCATAACCACAACAGGACAACAAGATACACATGGGTGACTATGATTGACACTTCAATTGGGAAAGAAACATGGATGGGGGCATCAAGTATATCACAAACGACATCAAATCCTAAGGCAATTGAAGTGACACATACGAATAAGTAGAACTCGGATCAAACAAAACAATAGTCATCCGGGCTCAGATAGGAGTAGCACTTGTGACCACTGCATCATACCCTCAAACTCGATCTTGCCCAAGAAAACATAAAACTGAGCCTTGTCATCTTGACGGGAAAAGTCCTTGCCTGGCTGGACTTCTCCTCTACCCGCATTACCATTTCCCCGACCGCCACGGCCTCGCTGATTTCCTCCTTATATGCCCAGGTTCTCCACAATTTTAACAAACTTTATAACTTATATTCGACTACTAAACACTGAATTAGGTCACGGGGATTAGTTCGGGTATGATTTGGGGCCTATAATTATGACTAGGGGAAAACAGGGGACACAGGGCTGAGGTTTTGTCTCGCCCTGTCCCGCTCTAGTGGGAAACATTCTGCACTGGCGGTCTTGCCGTGGCAGGAAAAATCCCACCCCAGTGACCCTGACGGAAACAGAACCCTGCCAACAATTTCTGGGGTTCCTCTCTTTTCTAAAATTCCCCTAGATTTCCCGGCTATAACTAGGCATTTAAGAAAATTCCTTTATCTAGGACAATCATTGTCTACCCCCCGGTCAACCCAATGAAGTACGCACTTTAGAATCCTTTTACATCGTTTCAACACTACCACACACATATCCCCAGAATACACCCAGACTCTCACACGGTTATTTCTCAAGTACAAGACATGTCTAGATCTTTCTTATGAATCACCTCGTACATTATCTAGACCCTTGCATTGAACTTAGTCATGACCTTCTTTTCACAACGAGTTTCACGATACTCAGCAGTTACAACTTGCATAGTTTCAATCAATTCAACCAGCATATTGCACGTATCAAAATTCAAACCCACACTTATTGTGTACATGATCATATCATCTCATCCAAGCAAATACAACTTCCACATTCACAGTTAATTCAGGCAACAAGGAACACACATTCACAGTTTTCAAGTTACAACTCACAGACAAGCCTGATTTCTTAATTAGTTTGTTCCATAGATAGCCATTACCGATCTCCCAGTACAAGAGCAAAATGTAAACTAATACACCCTGTAATGCATCAAAAAATCATTTATCTGAGGCAATGGATACTTGTTCCGAATGGTGACCCTATTCAACTGTCGGTAGTCTATACACATCCTCTCTCGCTAGTGATAGTGTTACCACTTTTGTTGCTCTAGTTCGAAACATATATTGAAGGAGGAAAGATACCAATTTGTATCACCCAGATACCAAATGGATTCAAGTCATAGCACAAAGGAGTAGAAAGAAGTGAGTTTTTCCTAAAGTCCTATAGCCTCTCGAAGAAAAGTACAGACTTCATCGTGCCGTTCCACAAGACTCTACTAGACTCGTTTTGGTACAATGAGATCAACGAACCTAGGGCTCTAATAACAACTTTGTTACAATCCAGACTATCGTAATTGGCACCCACACTAACCCTCCGGTGGAAGAACCATTATTACAACCCAAACTAACAAATTTTATGAAAACTAAGGCATTTAAAGTTACGGAAGCAGGTTTAAATGACAATAAAATTGGAGTCCCCATAAACTCCAAAGTTTTAACAAACAACTAGCCAAACTAATGTGCAAGAACAACCCCTAGAACCTGAAAGTCATTGTACCAAAACTCTACTAACGACAAGTCTAAGAACAAGGGGTACAACCTTGAGACTAAACAACGCCTTAACAATAGTCTGAGTTCGAAAAGAGTGGACTTAAACAAGAAAGATCCATGGTAGCCTGAAAGAACTGGATCACTCTTGAATTCGTTCACGCTCAATAGTCACCTAGTTGAGGTCTATCAATAGCCGCCTAAAGATTTCCTGTACTAAAAAAAAAAACAAGTAAGTCCAGTATCAGTACACAACCACCATGTACTAGTAGGATCATGCGGCTATCCCAAAAGGTGAAACATATATAAGTAACCACAACATTATAAACATGCATATATCAATCATATACAATATTATTCATCTCTTCAGGATCAATGTAGCATCCCACGTTCTCAATAGTACACATTGGTTATCAATTTAGAGCAACATACAGTCTTCCAATATCAATCATCATTAGATATGAACGTAATCATCACAAGTAGATACACAACACAATTCAATGGTCCTCTCACGAAACCCAATTCAATGGTCCTCTCATTGAACCCACACCCAAACTGTTAGCGTACCAGTACATGGTACCCAATCCAACGTTTATGCCGAAACGTGGCAACCGATCCAATGTTTATGTCGGAACGTGGCAACCGATCCTATGTTTATGCCGGAATGTGGCAACCGATCCAAGTTAGTGTGTTAGAATGTAACACCCAATCCATTCGACAAACTACAATCACAATCACAATGTATATTCTTACAATCATACAACAAGAGGTGATTCATAGCATACAATTATTCAATTAGCCTCATTTACGATTAGGGTGATCAATAATGCAACATTCGCATACATACATGCATTATATTAGGAAATTACAAACATATATCACGCCAACATGAAATCACAACCATCACCTACCTTGAATCCAAGCTTGAATCCCCTAAGACACTTGAATTTTCCCTTTTCGAATTCTTTCCGCTTGTTCTAGGTCTACAAACAACAATTTATATGCAAGGATCAACAATCAAGACCCACTTACCCGGATAATAATCAATAGTATCAACCCTAGGTCAGACCCTTGATCCCCATACCCAGATTAGGGTTTTTTCCCACCATCCAAACAATTCCAAAACCCTTCCCCAACAATAATCACCCAAGAAACTAAGTTCTACAGATCGAAAAATGGATTCGAGGAGTGAAAACAATACCTTTACCCTCAAGAATGGTGGAAAAATGTCAAGAAAAACCTTGGGGTCGTTCCTTAGCTCTCAAAGTCAAAAAGTGCAGAATAAAACATTTTTGGGGTTTTATTTCGGACTTAAGTCACGTCTATCTCGCTACGGCAGGACCCATCCTGCTACAGCGGTATGCATCCCTCTACTGCGGCATGCACGAAGACATAATGCTAGAATTTCCCCATTTCACAACACACCCTCAACCCTTGACATTCAAAAACCACTTGTTCACGCTAAGATCATTTTCGGGAGTTCTTCGCGCCCAAATTCAATTCCATAAAGTCATATGGGTTCCTTAACATCTTAGATATCTATTCATGTAATCAAAATCATAATTAAATCACCTAGTTGTTACCAGATTTTCCTAGACTTTACTGACTCCGATTTCGTCCGAATCTGGACTAGGTTGAGAAATTCCAAGTTACTACCAAAAGTTTTTTGACCCCAGTTCTTTCTCCATTAGCTTTTCCCTAAAGACGGAAATCAGGTCGTTACACTAAAATTCATTTTGTTTAGTTTTTAGTAATATAAGTCAACAAGATCATTCTATTTAAAGTGGAAAGAGTCTAAGTCAAAAGTTGAGTTCTTATTAGAGTCATGATTTCATAAATTTTGCCAAATGACACTTACCTTTATGAGCATCTAAATCATGAATCCTTTAACGTGGAGAAAATCTTTCACAATTCATTGACACTTTAGCTTTAAAACGTCTATAGTTCATAAATCATCATCTTCATTAAACATGTGTTGCTTTCATAATCATAATTCATAAGTTCATAATAGATTTGTTCATAAGTTCATAGTCACAATCAAGTATAAAGCATGACTCCATATGAAATCAATTGGAAAACATACAATTGGTTTTAATCATGCATAATAGGATCAAATTATAACATCAATTGAATTATAGTAAATAGGACTCATGAAGAATAACATGAAACCCTTGATAATTGGGTAAAATTTAATTGGAGATTTTGAGTTTCTTCTGGGACCCAATGGATGAAAGGAATTCATTGGTGAATTCCGACATACCTTGATAATCAAATCCCTAATTATGTAAGTAGTGGCGTAGCCAAAAAATTCACAAAGGGTGTCCAAAAATCAAATAGGTAAATAAAAATAATTTAATGAATTGGTGCACTATTTTTTTTTTAAATCAAACTATGTAACATTAATGATTAAGTTTCTTAATTAAAAGATGTACCAAAAATATTTAAAATCAAACTACATAATATTTAGCTTTAATATTCATGTTTATTTAATAGGAAGTGAATGGACAAAGAAAAAAATGAAGAGAAAATTTAGTATAGAATGAAATCTCTTTTATGCTTCAAGATTTCACGGACCTCTGATTACTAACAACAAGACATGAAAAATAAAAAATAGAATTAAACGAGTTTTATTAAAAGAAAGTTTATATGGAGCATTTATCACTTTTAGTAGCTTTGTAGAAAAAATAAATAAATAGGATTTGATTATTAAATTTAAATTAAATAATTACTTTGAATTTTATTTAAATTTTTAAGGAAAAACAAAATCAAAAATCAAATCAATTGGCTACTAAACTTTTCTTTTCCTTTATTTTTTAAGTTGCAAGTCTCTAATTTAAGATAATTTAATAGATAATATTATTTTTGAATTATTTTAAAAATAAAAGATCTATTAATTATGATTTAGAAGTTAATTAGGAGTTTTTTGAAAATGTGATAAAAAAGTGTGGTTCAGGGGAATCGAACCCGCACGTAACTGGTTGCAAAGGCCACAACTTTGGTTGAGTAACAAAATCCCACTAGGCTAAGAAACTTTATTGTTCAAGGGTGTCCAAAATGTCTAATTTAACCATTTAAAGCATTATTTTACTTATATATACGGTGTACTTTTCCGACGAAGTCAGCCTAGTGTAGCTCCGCCACTGTATGTAAGGAGGATGAGACCTTGAAGCTTGAAACCCTAGCTCTTCACCTTGGAGCTCTTGAGAGAATTTTAGAGAGGAAGACTTAAGGGAGTTTGGGGGAATTGAGTGAATGAGATAATTTAGGCCTAGTTGTAGGACTAAAACTAGTTATAGGGGTAGTTATAGTGCCAAAACGACATAGCTTAGGGGTTAAGTGGGTAAAAAAACCAAAGCACCCTTCATTAAAATCTGTTGGACAGGTTTACGGTTTGGACCTACGGTCCGTAGGACTTTCTACGGGTCATCCTGGTCAACCATAGAACCTGTTACTAGGGCTCATTATATTTGATCGATTTCACAAAACCTTCCTACAGTCCATCCCACTTTTATGGCTCATAGACCCTATCCGTAGAACCCATGTTCAAGTCAAAATTTCACTAAGTCTAGATCATTTCTGTGGATCTCACCTACGACCCGTAGATCATATGACGAATCATCAAATCCTTTCGTAGACCTAAGGTCTCAAATCAATTCTTTGAATCACTCTATCGGCTACTGGGCACTTATTACGACTCATAGAACACCCTACGACCCGTCCAGTCCATTCGTAAGTCAACTTACTAGACTTGACATTTCCAAAACTCAAACCAAGTCCTACGACTCCCTTCCTACGATCCATAGGTTGAACTTGTAGATCACTGCATTAGTGCCAAAAATGAAACTTTTCCTTTCCAATCTGACTTAGCAATCTCCGAGGTATTAAAAAATCATTCAAGCATTAATTGTAAACTAGCATCACATCCTCCATTCTAGTCGTTTTTTCATCTCTATTTGTCAACTGATTAATTACTTGTGTCTTATTATCACTACTAGAGTGAAGAGTCTGTCTACACATTTGTACCTCTAACTAACAAATTGGGCATCATGGATGTTGATAGTGAAGATGTAGATGTAAATTTGTGTATCTAGACTATAGTATTTGATCTAAACACAACAATTAATTGGTGTATTATTTTTAAGCAACGGTAGCAGTTTTATTAATTGGCAAATGTTATTTGCTTGTAATTGCTCATCTGAATAGTCCTTGTCCTTAAATATAATTTGAGTTTTGTCCGAGTTTGTGATCTTCCTATCAGAAATTAGTACCTCCTGGCTCCTGAAATGTGTTAAAACGAAAGTCACCTACAAAATCAAAAGCTTAAGTTAATAAAATAATTAATCAGTCCTTTATTAGAACATGACTAAATCTATCATCACCCAATTTATATATAGTTATATGTCATGTCCCGCCACTTTGCCAATCAAATTTTGCATCTGAATTAGTAAGACTCTAAGTCCGTGACATATAACACTAAATAGACACTATCTATATCTATATCTTCTATATCTATATCTATCTATCTATACTACCTTCAAAGAACTCCTAAACTGAATCTTGAATTACTATAATACCCCCAATTTAAAATACTCAATATATTTTATTTATTAATTTAATTATTTGTATTATATTAAAAGTAGATACCCTTTCATATAAAAGAGTTGTGATTTTCTCAAAGAGATGTGATTTTCTCAAAGGGTTGCAACTTTTTTGATGCGTTTTGACGTTTTCGATGAGTTGTGACTTTTCCGAAGGGTTGTGATATTTTCAAAGGGTTGTGACTTTTTCGAACGGTTGTGCCTTTTTCGATGAGTTGTGACTTTTCTGATGAGCAGTGACTTTTTCACAAAGTTGTAACTTTTCTGATAAGGAAAAATTAGCACCTATTCATATGACTATTTGTTAGCTATAAATAGAGGGTTTCCTCTCACTTTTAAACTGCGATGTTTTTAAAGTTTTCTACTCTTCTTCTTCTTAAAAAATTTCTGGGTTATTTGCAACAATTGATTAAGTTCAAAATTCAACAAAATTCGAGGTACCACATAAGAAAGAGTTGGTGAACAAATTGTAGCAAATCATTCATAAATTCACACTCATATTTTCTTACAATTTCCATGAGTTAACAATGACGAAAAAGTTGTGGGGAAGACAATAATAATAGACAAATATGAAAAAAGTCACATGATTTAGGTAAGATATTTCTTCTTTGGTTCTTTATTTTTTATTTTTTTTACCCTCAAATAAAGCAGTTTCTTTTTTATTTTGCTAAAACAACGGGCATCAACATAGGCCATTGAATCATTAGTTTTGATGTTAAATCCACTATTTCAAAAATAGATTTTCAATTTTACTTATAATATGATAATATAGACATGATAATAATTATTTTTTAATAGATATGTAAGTAAAAATGAATGAAGAAAGTAAAGTGTTGGTGACAAGAGATTTTAATCAAATGGAACACTATAGTGAATATAGCATGGACATATATTTTCGTCTTCCTTCTTCATTGGCTATGTATCGTTAAATATATTTTTTTTCCTATTATTTTATGTTCATTTTAATTTGAGAAAATTTTATGTCATAAGAAAATAGTGATTAATCATAAAATAATCTTAAATCAAATTAAAGATTCTATAAACAATACTTTAAATTTTATTCATCTATTAATTTTTATTATTGAAAAAGTTTAATATTTTATATCACGATAAAATTTTTATAAGATGCTAGATACTTTCATTAGCCACAACTATATGATATGTATGCAGCAGGAAAAAGGAGAAGACTACAAATCTACAAAGATAAGGTAGAAACTTAAAGAAATGAAATATTTTTCACCAAAGGTGATGCTGTTCAAATATTTAAAATTAAATTATGCTACTGAAATATATATGTATATCTAAAACAAAGAATTGGTCAAGCTAAATAATTGGCATACACTCAAACCTCAATTTAACCATCATTCGTTATAACAATAAAGTACCTTCTTTTTTTTTTTTTTTTTGTAGAATTACCTTTCTATGATAGTCTTACTCAAATATTAATTGGTAAAAGATAGATTACATATAAAGATAAAATATTGAAATATTTATGGTAATCCTTGTTAGTGCCATGCACATACTAAATTTCAAGTATCAATATTTAAGAGAAAAATTGTACTTAAATGTTGTCCATCATTTATGTTCATAACCTCAAGAGGTAAGATTATTGGTGACATTTTTTGTATTGATATTTTTTAAAAATTTTGTTGGTTAGATTTGTTTACAAAATTGAGTGAAGTAAATAATAATAATACTAAAGAAATGCCACTTTCTCCCCATATATAAACTTTGAATGTATTTTGAAATAGTTCAATAATATCTGGTCATTTTTATCTCAAAATACAAGTAACTCTATGACAATCTGTATTGATCATTTAAAAGCAATTGTCCTATGTTCTTTAAATTACAATTATTTACTAAAAATCTTTAATTTAGTAATATTAATTCTATTTTACAAAATCGTATGCTATAAATACGATACACACATGCAACGCACGTGCCGTGACCCTAGTTATTATAAAAGATTACAGGAAAAAGAAGAAGAAGAAGTCATTAAAAGAGAACTGAACTTGGATAGTTGTTATATTTTATGTGTTATAACTATAACTATATTATTTTATTTATTATAAATAAATGTCTTAGTCCAAAAGAATTAATAGTGTTTAACTTTTTCTTTTTTAAACTTTTGCCGGAGTGAGAGACTTGAGGATTCTCTCCTTGTAGCATTTTTTTTGGAAATATAAGATTTTTTAATATTAAATTTAAATAAAACTATAGCTTCCAAACAATATGGAAATAATCAATTTTATGAAGAATTTTTTTCTCTTTATCCTATAAAAAATTAATACATTGTCGGAGATGTATGCAAATACATTAAGAGTTATCCTCAATGTCACATTTTTACGAACTGCGTGTTCCATTTTCTCTGTATAACTAATCTCCATGGCCTTACAAAAAGCAAGGGAGCACTTAAACCTCCCCCCAAAAAGCACAATGAAATTATATTATTATGGAAATATAGTTTAAAGTTTCTAGTCAACGGACATGGTTATTGACAAGAACTTATTGAATCCATCATTTGAACTCACAATAAATTAAAAGTTGCCCAACCAAGAGCCTTTATATTCTTTAATAGGATAGGTCCATTATGTTCACAGGAATCCACCATGATAAGTAGTTGCGACTTGTGAGATAGATACGGCTCAAAGAGGAAAAACTCAACATGTTTTCACCAAAATATTGAAGAGATCAAGTGATTCTAATACCTTTATGTTGTCAGTTTCCCTTGGAATACTACAAATCAGATAGGAGAATTTTAATGATCATGGTCCAACAAGACTTGTAAGAATCTTGACACTGAACACTGAATTTAAATTGCAAAAAAAGAACAAGACCAACAACACCAACAAAAACAACAATCATCAAAAATATAAATGGACCTCAATGTTAGACAGAGCAACAATGTCTCCCTCTGTTTTGGGGTGGAATAAGGGTGCTGGAGATGGAAAAGATGGGTGGTGATGTAGTGATTATCAGCAGGACGGGTGGAGATGTCATTCTCCATTCCCCGTGCAGTGCCAATGAGTTCTAGTTACGGGAAGAGTATTTTATGAAAAAATAAGTTCCAATACTCAAAACGACCTAACAGCTCGTTACAAATCCTTCTTTTCAAAGTTAAATAGGAGGACTAGGGAAGTGAAAAGAGAAATGATACTGAACCCACAGCGGAAGACTAATATCACTCTCTCTTATTATGTGGCTGACTATACTATAAGCTTGGTGAAAGCTGGGAGTTCAGCACCACAACCTTTGCAAAATGTAACAGTGAAACACGCCATCAGTTTCGACATGTCAAACACAATGCAATAATTTCCATTTTAGCAACACATCAAACATGCTATTGATGTATAATTTAGTACACTAAGCATGGCAGGAGAAATGGAAGCAACACGTGTGAAACAAGAATCACTAGTTTTTTCTGCTACCACTAGCACTGAGTCATCATATTCTCGGCCTTTTAAAATGAGGTTCATTCAGGCCAATGAGGCTTGACATATTTTATTAAGACACTCTCATAATATAAAGCATCCTCTTGAAGTAATGGGACGCTTAATTTTCATTCAGAAGGGAACCAATTTTGTGATCAAGGTGTGCTTCATGGTCTTCAAGTCGACCTTTGATTGCACCATTTTCCCACCGGATTAAGGTTGGAACCCCTTTGAGGTTGAACCTCCCATCTACTCGCCATGGGTGCTGTGGAGTCCTCCAAGTAGGTCTGTCCCCAACATAAGCCCTCAGAAGTGCTATATCATCAGATGATGCTTCCAGTTTCTTGTATATCACAGGCTCAGCTCTTACACAATCTAATACAAACAGAAAAACAATTTCATATAAAATCACTTACTTATACAAATTGTAAAGATTGAGCTATCGGTTGATTCATTCACCTGCAGTGAAAACTGCATGCAGGTCCAACATAATACAATATCTAATTCAAAACAATTTGCACAAAAGCCTTCCCTCCCCCCAAGACAACACGATTGATTTGATGCTAAGCAAATGTATGCAAAAAAAATGCCACAACACTGGCAAATGCAAAGCTGATTAAGTGTTAAGCTAGACTGATCTAGAAGAACAACTTCAGATCTCCATTAGGAGGGGCCAAGAACAACTTAGCAACAGCAAGCACTCCATGTTTAAGATTCAATTTGTTAAAATGGTATAACATTCAAGCCTCAAACCAGAAATAATAGCACAATCATGCTTGTGCTCCTGTTTACTTGTTTACTTACTAATAACTGCTACATGTTCAAAATGAAACAATGAATTAAAAAATATTTTTGAAGATAATTAAATAAGTAAAATATGAGATAAAGGTCCAAAAAAGTAAAAGTGTGTATCTAGAGGAGAGGCCAATATATCATACTGATAGTGTCAACAGTACAGAGTAGAGGCAATTGTAGGTTCAGACTTTCAGAGGAGAATCACGAAGTTCATCAGTAAACTTAGATGGATGCACACTACTTGATGTTTGACAATGATACTAATTCCTTGAAACTGATTCCCTTAGTCCGACATTAAAACTCTGAATTAACCAAGTTCAGATTTTTTTAAGGATCTTGCTTTATTTTATATAATTTTGACTGAAATACCCTGGTATTTGAGTCTCTTCAAATTGTTAATGGTCTATTGGAAGGGGAATAAAAGATGTTACATGAACTATGACCAGACTTTTAGAAACAAATTGAAAGTGTAAGAATGTTACATGAACTATAGCACCATAATTCTGCAATTGAACAAGAAAACTTAAAGACTCTTAGATAATTAAACATGCAGCCAAATGCGGATAAGAAGAATCAGTCATGCTTCGAAGCAATAAGTTATTCTACTAAAAAAAGGAAATTGCAGAATAAAAGGGTAGCTTGAGAGTTGAATCTAATATCACCCATCACATTATAAGCAGATACAGAGGAAAGATACCTTATTAATTTAATAAATATACAATTGCAAAATGTCAGAGTTCCCAGATATAAAAATAGAGGCACCACCATTCTCAAAAAAGAGTTCATTCTTAAAAAAGTAAAAACGGAGGCACCAAATGAAGTACACTATAGGCCAAAGAAGCAGATACAAGTGAAACACATTTAGAGGTATACCACTTCATTGAAAAGGAACAAAATGATGCAAGAATGACGGAACAATGGTATTCATATTTTGACAATGCCTTCATCCCAAGGAAAACTTCATAAGCTCCAGCAGAAAATGAGAGACATTTCTCTGTCTGCCCCACATCACTGTGCCAGTGAAAAGTTCTGAAGAAGATTCAACGAAAGTCAGTAAGAAATAAGAGCTGACCATATGTCTTCCTCGACACAAAGAGAGAGGTATGCTACATGTCTCTCCTCGTGGATCCAATAACGCCAAAAACAGCACTTGTTAGAGCCTAGAGGAATGCTCTCTAATTAAATATCTTTTTTTTATGACTGCGGTATCTGGGCCAGCTTTACACCTTGACTAATTCCACGGGATACGTGCCACCTCCCACCAGCAACAAGTACCACCCACCAGCAACAGGTACCATATAACTCTGTCCACCAAGGCTAGGACAAATGGGAATAATCACCTAGTGTTTTTTGTCTCAACTGAGTTTTGAATCGCTCTCTAGCTGAATATCTCCAATAGTGTTTAATGTCAAAAGGTTCTATCCAACATCAAATAAACCAGAACGAAAAAAAAATGCTCTTCCTAAAGCAAATAGATGAACAGATATTAGCTACTGTTATGAATCCGCCTGGACCAGTCTTGGCAAAGTATCCTAACACTTGATTAAGTGGCTATGCCTAGAATCCAGGTTGATAAATAGCAAACTATGAGAGCAAAATAGGTTTATACAAATTATATTGCAATTTCGCAAAGTCTGTTATCTCCTCATCCCCTTCTATGTTCTAGTATCACATCTCCTTCTCTAGTATCCCTAGCTCTTTTATTTTCACAACTTCAATTGTATTACTGTCATTCAAGTATTAGTTGATTACCAACTATTGTAATTGAGTCAGTTCCTATCAGTATAAATCGGGAGTTTGGTTGCTGCTACATTGTTGTTTGTTACGTTGGTCCTTTCATTGATTTGGACTCCATGGATCTATACTTTTCTACCATGTCCATCATCACCTCAACATCATCCAGGATTTGCTAATGGTAAGGATGGACAATAATGCCCGTATACTCAGACACCTCAATAACATAGAGAACACACTGTCTGCCTCCCCCAAAACGAACCCTGATGCTCCAGATCACTTGTACGTGGTTGTGTCCTTGCACGATAAGTGCGAATCCAAGGAGGTCTCAGCACCTCTTGTTATTGCATAATCAGAGTTTGATTTTGATTTGGATAAAGGCCTCTCCAGCCCTATGAGCAAGTCTGAGGAGGACAATTTAAGAAGCTATGACTTCCTTTGATGGTGTAGAGCTGTGTATGTAGTTTGATACTGGACAGGTTCTATGGTCTTCCTTTGATGGTGTAGAGCTGGGTATGTCTTCCTTCCTACATGTGCTTATTGTTTATTGTAAAGGCCTTCAAGTTCAAGATGTTGCAGATGCTTCAAATGTATGCATACTCTCAAGGCATGATGCTATAGTAACTTATACGGACAATGTACCTACTGTGGTGTTCGATACAACCATAGGTAGCAACATCCCAGTGCTTGATCTAGACGAACCATTAACAAACATCATTCTTGCTGGTTTCCTCCAAGAAATACTAGAAGCCAGACAACAAATTTGGTTTATTTCAAATTGTAAACCATGGAATATCTAAGCTAATGGATAATGTGATGAATCTATTTGAGTTGTTTATCATTCTTTTTATCATGTAAATGTGTTTCATTCATAACATGGCCAAATTGACCGTATATACAAAGGGCATACCAACAGGTAAAGAATCTACTATACAAGGAACTTTCTGTTTACACCAAAAGAAAATAAGAGCGGAGACTTCTCCTCAACTGAGAGCAACTCCACTCTACACCTTCAAAAAGTCTCTTGTTTCTCTCTCCAACCTACCCACATTAAAGCAAGTGGAACCACATTCCAATCCCTCCGTCTTTTTCTCCTTCTCCCACTCTTCCAACTTATCATCAAATCTTTCACAGATTTCGGCATTGCCCATTAAGTGCCAAACCACATAAACATATCCCACCATAACCTCATGGTTGTCCTGCAATGTAGTAGAAGATGCTTTGCGTCCTCGCGCACCTTAAACATGTAAAGCCAACTGATGCAAGCATCCTTCTGCTTTCTAAGATTTCTCGCTGTCAAAATTACCCCTCTAGTAGCTAGCCAAGTGAGGACTTGGCCTGAAACTAAGTGAGGACTTGGCATAAATAATGTGGTTTGAGTCCCATCAGCATCACAAAAAACCAAGGTGTCATCCGCGAACAACAAGTGAGACACCGATATTGTCCCTAGACCCCCAACTGCCGCATCAAAATATTTGCCAATGAGGAGATAAGCTTTTGTCCTATGTCTTCAAATAAGAGTTGTGACGTGTGAGGAAGTAGAATTTGGCATTACGCTAACAAAGAGAAGCCTCAAGCGGAGCACCATGTTGGTTGCAAATGGCATGGTGGTCAACCCTTATTGATTTCAAAAGTTGAAACCCACTACCATAATGTATTCATTCCTGTTCAAGCTTGATCATGAGATGCCGTGTCTCTTTCTTGTTTGTACTGATTGGGAAGATATCAAATGCTTGGATGAGTTTCACGTGCCACAAAAAGATAGTTTCCAGTTAACCGAGTTCATGCTTTTGTGGAGGCTCGCTGCAGGAATGCTTTCCTTGGCTCTCTCATTTAGCTTACTGCTAACTGCTCCAAAAAGAGGGCAATCAAAGCCATGTCAATATACTGGGCTGGTTACAATGACACTCAAGTTAACAGATCTGTTACCGTTCACTACAGGCCACAATGACCAAGGTTTTGATTGTTCCATAACAGGTGCACTAGGGCCACACATTTTTTTCAACTCATAAAGCATGTCTTGGTATTGAGATAATCAGTAGGGAGCCCCTGAGCATCACTGTTCTTGACTCGAATGTTGAGGACAAGGTTCTAATTGGGGATGGAGGTATTGGTATGAATGGGTCTTGATCAGTATTGGCAAAGCATCCCAACAACAGATTAAGTGGCTATGCCTGGAATCGGAGTTGATAAATAGCGAACTGTGAGAGCTATATAGGTTTATGCAAATTATATTGCAATTTTGCAAGTCTGTTATCCCCTCATCCCCTTCTATGTTCCAGTATCTCATCTCCTTCTCTAATATCCCTAGCTGTGTTATATTCACTACTTCAATTATAATTCTATCATTCAAGTATATCTAGAATATGGTTGCTGTTATTGTTTATTTCAGCTACCTGCATACAGTGGCGGAGCTATGTTGTACATTATGGGTGCTTAAGCACCCACTGCCTTTTGTGACAATGTTATTATTTCTATACAAAATTTAGTAATTCATTAAAATTTATTAATTGAGCACCCATTTTATGGAGAAATTTTCGGGCTAAAAATAGTTGAGCACCCATGATATAAATTTTCTGGAACCGCCACTGCCCGTATAAAATAGTTGAGACAAACTCAAACTAATTCTATAGTAGGCCCAACAACCATGATTAGAACATACAATACCACAAGCTGAGAAAACGGTAGAGGTCATGGTAGACTATGATAATCATTAGACAGTACAACATATTTGGAAAACAACTATTTCGAATTCAGCCACTTGGCATTATATCAACAAAAAAAATAAGCCACTGGCAAAAATCCCACCAGAAATTGATATACTGAAAATAATATCATCAAGATTAGGGTTCCTAGCTCATATGACTCTTTGAGTTGAAATTCATTAAGTAAATTCTTGAATAGTAACACAAACCCCAAAACACACTAAAGGTTTAACACGTGTATATCGCAAATAAAGTATTAACAAACCAAAAGACTTAAACAGTAGTAATAACACCTTAAGAAATGTTTTACTTTGCAGAATTCATAATCAAATTTATGTGAAACCAATTTCAGTTGCTCGTTTCAAGAGCACCAACAAACGCAATAAAATCGATGGTTTAAAAATTACCAGGGCACCAACTAAGGTTGGTAGAAGGGTCTATATCAGCCAGGAATAGGATGAAATTGGCTTTGTTTTTGGGCGACTCTGCTCTAAACTTTTCAAAAACCCCATCAAAAGTTGCTACGGTTGCGTCCAACACTTTCAACGGCATTCTTACTACTACAATTCGATTTCAGCTACCCTACTTCTGCTACGCTTAAGGATTAGGTCGAATTTATTTTCAACCCTCATCTATATATTACTTCAAAAAATGTCCATCCTTTGTTTGTTTGTTTGTTTTTTTTTTAAGTCAAAAAATCAAAAATATATTTAAACTATTTTAATTTATTGAGTTTCATATTTGAATTATTTCCACGGGGGAGTTTTCTACTTGAAGTTTCACCCAATAATTAGTGAAATAAACATTAACTAAGTAATGATGATGTGTATGGACTATATCTTTTGTTTAAAAATTCTGTCACAAACACTTCACGTCAAAAAATAATTTCACTATGCCAAATCAAAATAAAATTAACATTAGAATACATTATTAAAATCATCACCATACAAATTAATGAATTCCAAATGTGACATCCACCATCTTCTTGTCCCCTTTCTTAGTCGTGGTCTCGTCTCTGCCATAGCATCGATATCTTCTACTTGAAAGGGTTGAGTTTAGGATTTTAAGGAAGACAATTAAGAATATTCTTAAAAAAATTAATGTGTCAACAAATAGAATCGTTATGTGTTAGGATGATAATTTTTTTTTATGGACAAACACGCCTAGAAGTATTTCTAGACAAACATTTGGTCTATTCAATGTCTAAGTATGTTTCATTAACCATTGGGTGATAGTTCAGGTATGAAACTCTTATTATCAATTGTTCAAATATGAAATGCAATAAAGTAAAATAGTTTAGATGTACTTTTTACCCTTAACTCTTATTTTTTTCCCTACTAGTCTCTCTATTGTATTATAGAATGTTTAGTAGAAGTCTACCTTCCAGTGAGCAGTTGCTCTATAATATTTGATCTCAAAATAATTCTATTTTATCGAGTTTCAGAAAAATATATTAAAAACACATATTTTATAAAGGAAGAAAAAGTACGAGTTATAGCAAAAATAATATTTTATTAGTCAAATCATTAGTTTCACTTAGTGCCGGCAATTTAGGCCCATTTTTCACTGACCCGCCCATTAAATATGGGTTGCGAGAGTGATTTTTAAATATGGGTAATATTTGGACTTATACCCATATTTAATGCATTAAAATATGGGTATTTTATGGGTAAATTATGGGTCATATATGGGCATTGCAGATTTTTCTCCAAACTTTCAAAGATGCGACTATTTCAAGATTTTAGATGCGATTTTTCAACAATAACTTCGTTGTTTCGTCCACGAATCACAATCACAAAGATAATCTGGTAAGTCTCTCAATTTCTCCTCCCCTTAATCCTTCTTCCCCCACCTTTCCTCTTTCTCATCTTTTTCTTTTCTTTGAAATTTAGGGCTAGGGTTTGTGATTAATTCCCTGAAATTATTTTTCTCATTTTTGAATTCTATTGTGGTAAATGATTGTTTATTTATAAGAATTGTGAATGTTGTTTATAGTTTCAATATATATTTTTACAGAATAGTGAATTTCATGTTTGGATTTTTTTACAGAATGTTGAATTTCATGTTTTTGGCATCTTTTTTGGTTTGTCGTTTGTGTATGAAATTGTTATTTATGTTAGGAAAAGATGTCAATGGAGGCTAATGAAGATGTTTATGAGGAATCTTGTGAGATTAGTTCATCAGTCCCTACAAAATGAGCAAAAATACAGACTTCTGATGTTTGAAAAAGTTTTCTAAAATTGTCGTGTGCTACAAGTAATGAAAGGTTGAAAGCTCAATGTAAGGTATGTAAGAAGATTTTTATAGTAGACTCTATTTCTGGAAATTCAAATTTGGAGTGACATATTAGTTCACACTCAGACAAAGGACAAGAACATAGGATTGAGCCAATTGACCAAACAGTTTATCTTGAGAAAGTATATATGGTCATTCTAAAACATAATTATCCTTTTAGCTTTGCCAAACATCAAGGAAATAGAGATATCAATTTATACTTAAACTCAATTGTGAAAACCATTTCAAGAAATACCGTCAAGTCTGATATTTTGAAGATGTATGATAGGAAAAAAGAATATCTAAAAAATGAGCTCGCAGTGATTCCTAGTAGAGTGTGTTTGACTTCAGACATGTGGACTTCTTTAGCGTCAAATGGATATACGTGTTTAACTGATCATTATGTTGATTTGAATTGGATTCTTCAAAAAAAGTATTGATTTTCCGCCATGTGCCCTATCCACATTCTGGTGCTGTTTTGGGTCCTTTACTAATTGAATTCATTAAGGAATGGGGTATTGAAAAAAATATCTTCTCTCTTACTTTTGATAATGCTACTTGTAATAAGGGTGTGGTAGCTTATTTAAAAGAACACTTATCTTTGATGCAAACAAAAGCTTATGATGGAAATTTCTTTCATGTTCGTTATGGAAACATATCTTGAATTTAACTGTGAAAGCGGGATTAGAAAAAGCTGATGCAGCTATTGTAAAAATTAGAGAAGGTGTTAAGCATATTAAACATTCGGAAAGAAGAATGTTAAAGTTTGTGGAATGCATCAAAAATCTTGGGCTGTTGTGTTCAAAAAAGTTCCGTCAAGATATGACAATTCATTGGAATTCCACTTATTTGATGCTTGAAAGTGCAATCCTCTACCAACAAGCTTATATTCAATATAAATCGATCGATACTAGTTACAAACATGGTCTTGCTAAGGAGGAATGGAAAAGAGTAGAGACGATTGCTCAATTTTTGAAACCATTTTATAACATTACTACATTATTCTCTAGAAGTCAATATCCAACTGTTAATTTGTATCTACATAACGTGTGGAAAATTTAGAAGTTATTAGAGGGAAAAAAAGGTAGTATTGATCCAGTTATGAATGAAATAGCTACATCGATATTAAAGAAGTTCAAAAAATATTAGAAGTCTTATAGTATGATCTTATCACCAGCCATTGTTCTTGATCCTCGAATTAAGCTTAAGTTTGTAAAATTTATCTTCTCTAAAATTGATCTTGAGACTATTGAAGCAAAGGTTAAAGTTGTTGAAGATCATTTACATTTGTTATTCAAAGAATACTATGTAGCTTCGACCACAATCTCCTTGTCGGGGGAAACTAGTAATGAAATGAGGGATGAACTTGAGGCGTTTGATACGTTTGATAATCATTTGGGGTGTTGTAAAAATAAAACATAACTTGATTTGTACTTGGAGGAGCCCAATCTTGACCATAAAGTAAATTCCAATTTGGATGTACTTGCCTATTGGAAGGAAAATAGACTAAGGTATCCCCAACTCTCATTGATGACAAGGGGCGTATTGAGCATACTTATTACCAAAGTAACCTCTAAATCTACCTTTAGCATTTGAGGTCGTATTATTGAAAAATATACAAGTTCTTGTTTACATACATATGCAGAGGCAAAGTTATGCACTAGAGATTGGCTTGGTGGCAAGAGGGTAAACCATCCTACACATATTACATATTTTCTTTGTTTTGTTACAAATTGGTGTTCCAGTAAATAATTTTTGTTCCTTTTGTTTGTTTTCTTAAGGTTCCATCGAATTTGATTATGATGATGATGAGATTGTGGTAGATCTTTGATCGTATTTTGATAGAATACAACACACTTGTAATTGATCTTTTAGGCTGACATGCTTTAGTTGGGGTAAACTCATTTTTTTAATTCATCTTGTGCAACTAATGTAGCTTTGAAGTGGAAGTAGTGCGGAAATGAAGAAAGAGGCTGTAAGATAGACTATAATAGCATTGTAGTTATGTTTTTTTGTTTATTAATCAAGGAGTGTGAACCTATTATGTTTTTAAGCATTAGATGAATGTTTTATATGAAGTGTTTGTTGTAAATACTTTTTGGTTACATTCCAATGGAGTCCAATGAAGATTGTTTCTTATTAGTAATTTGGAGCTATCAAAGTTTTTCTCTATGTATGAGGTGTTTTTGTGTATTCCTGCTAGTGTGCTGAAATGAAAGGGAATTAGTGTAATTGTAATAGTTTATGTTAGTTGTTTTCTGTTAACACTCGTCTTTTTTCTTACATTTTTTCTTTTATTTTTTACATTATACTTGTACTTTGCTAAGTGATTTTCTTTACTTTGGGGTCCATTTTTTAATCAACTAAAGTAGGGAGAACATATGCATTAACTATGGAACTGTTTCAACTCATTTTCTCAGAGATAAGAGAACTATTGGAGAATTGATGCTCTTCAAATTGATATAACTAATATTTTACCCAATCCATATTAAACCCAACCCATATTATACCCAACCCATATTATACCCAACCTATATTTTACCCATATTAAAATGGACGGGTTGGATTGTAACCCATTTTTCCTAAATTCAATCCATTTTTAACTCGCCCAAATTCAACCCAACCGCCCATTTGCCGCCACTAGTTTCACTTAGTGAAAAAGTTTCATAATTTTAATCATATATCCATATTTAAAGAAAAAATGTATGAGTTAGAGGAGTTTAGACACACATTACTTATAAATTAATATTTGTTTTGCAATTAGATTCACTAGTTCACCTTTAATTTTGAAATAGATAATAAAAGATTGATATTTATTTAAATTTATTTATCTTGTTGAAGTGATGTGTAACATCTCAAAAATTCTAAGCTAAGGATCAGATCATGCCTATCATAATACAAGGATTTAGGTGTTCAAATGAATTATAAATTTGATTTTCATGGATGATACTTACGGGTCGTAAATCAAACCACAGACCTTAGATGGGCTCGAAAATCAACTTCAAAGACTTGAATTTTAGCTTGAGTTTCACGAACTCAAACCATGGGTCGTATATGAAATCATGGACAGTGGATTGAGCTCATGGAATGAAGTTTAGGAAATGTAGTACGAACTTAGTCTAGGCCATAGATCAATCAATAGACCATAGATTTGTCATGTAGATTGAACTTCAGAGACTTGAATATGGGCTTTGATTCTATAGATGACATTTGCAGGTCGAAGATCATTCCACTGACCATAGATGGCCGCCGATAGAATGTTCTAACAGTTTTCAATTAGGGTTGTTTGATCTTTTCCCACCCTTTAAACTCCTAAACCATGACGTTTTTGCCTATCCTAAGTGATTAAAGGGAGCCCAGTTGACCCAAACCCCTTAATTACGCCTAACACTTAGAATTATTAGACAACTTACTCTGTAAGTTCTCTCAATGTAACACCCTGGATTCAAAAGAGGTAAAAATTGCAGATTTAGAAAGTTGCAGGTGTCAACCGATAGTGGCCACCCACGGACTGTGGTGGGGACCACGGACCGTAGGGAGGGTCCGTGGTTGGGGCACCTCAACTTGAGTCACACCTCAGGACCACAGGCTGACTAACGGTCCATCGGTCAGACAACGGGGCACCTCAACGAGAGGCAAATAGATGTTTAGGAAACTTCACTTCTTCATTTCTCTAAGTCGTTCCATGAATGTATCTCTATAAAGTCTTTCTCTTAATCCTTATGTTTTTTCGGGATGTGACTAGTAGAAGGGATAATGCTAGAAGGACTGAGAGAGACAATGTGGGCCATGTAGTTCCTTCTCAATCTCTGATTGATCCTTTGGCTGAGAATATAAAAAATGCAGAGTTTAGGTCAGCTTTTCAAGTGTTGGCTCAAGCCGTGACTACACAAGCCAATAGAGAGGTGGTAGCTCCTGTGAACCCAAATGTGGGTACAGCGGCGGCAAGAGTGAGGGACTTTACAAGGATGAACCCTCCCGAATGTTATGGCTCCAAAGTTGAGGAAGATCCTTAAGAGTTTATCGATGAGGTCTATAAGATACTTGCTCTCATTGGAGTGACTTTGGTAGAGAAGACGGAATTAGCCGCTTACCAACTCAAAGGAGTTGCTCAGATTTGGTTCAATCAATGAAAAGAGGCAAGGCTGGAAGGAGCGGTCCCATAGAGTGGGAAAGGTTCAAAAATGATTTTCTTAATCGATTTCTCCCTCTTGAGATGAGAGAGGCCAAGGTGCTCGAGTTCATTAACCTTTGGCAAGGAAATATGAGCGTGAGGGAGTATGCATTGAGGTTCACTCAACTTGTAACATCCGACAATTTGAAATAGCTATGAAGAAGCTTGAAATTGGAAGTAGCCATTTTTGGAAAAAAATACAGAATCTGGAAAATTTGGCTAAGTGTGGAAATCAGTGATTTTTTTTTGGCCAACTTTGAGCAGTCGTAACTCCTAGATCAGGATGAGTTAGGAGTAGTTCCAGTTATGGTTGCAAAGCTTGTGGAATGATCTTTCCAACGCCACTGAGATTGCTTGATTTCAAGTTCGTATGAGCGAGTTATGGCCATTGAAAGTTGGGCAGTTGGCAGGGAATCCGTCCGGAAATTTTAAGGGCATTTTGGTCTTTTCCCTAGCCATTTCTTTTGAGGTTATATGTGTATGTTAGGCTGATTTTGGATCATTTTATCCTATTTTAAAAGAGAAAGAGTTAGGGTTCTTGAGAGAAGAAGAAGAGAAGAAGAAGAGAAGAAGAGGAGAAGAAGAGGAGAAAGGAGATCAACAAGTTTCCGTCATGGATTTTCGTCGGGGGTGATCCCTATCAAGGTATGTGAGTTCTTTGTGTGGTTTGATCCTTTCCCCCACACACCAAGCTCATTTTTTTTATGATTTGAGAAAAGATTGGATTGGTGTTGAAGTTGTTGAAGTTGTTAGTTGTTGTTGATGTTGTTAGTTGCGTTGTTGAAGTTATTGTTGGTTGTGGGACATGATTGGGTTGTGTATTTGAGTTGTAATTTATTGTATGTTGAGAGATTGATGATCCTTAGTGTTTGGGGTTAAATCCATTGAAGTAAGGGTGGTTTAGAGTTGAAGAAAAGAGGAGAAAAGTCGGTTTTTAGGGAAAGGGCTGGCAACTGGGCAGAATGCAGAGTGCCCAGCAGCCCCCTTTGAAGCTGGCCAGCAGTCCCGTTTGAAGTTGAGGGCTGGCGCCCCGCGCCTCTTAGAGCGCCAAGGACGCCAATCCTTCCCGTTACCTTAATTCCCCATTTTATTTTATTTTTGTTCCTAGGTAGTATACCTATGTTTCCTAGTTGTTTCCAACACTCCAAGGTACTTCTAAAAGTCAAGAACTCATCCGTAACATGTGAGCAAACACCTTGAATCCAAAATTCCAATTCAAGGAGAGTTAGTTAGAAGTCAAGTGAAGTTAGAAATTAAGAGTTAAGCTTAGAAGTTAAGCAAGTCAAGCTAGTTGTAAAGTTGTTCAAGAGTCTTTATTGAACGTTTTAACTTTATTTTTAGACTCAAGTGTCAAGTCAAGCAAAGAGCTTAGAGTTTCAAGCTAAGTAAAGAGTCTCAAGTTTCAAGTTGAGTTCATTTTCTCAAAGTTATTAGGGAACTATATATTCCCAAAGAAGTTTTAAAGAAATGTCTTTACATTTAAACAAGGTTGGAAACTGAAATTTCCAAAGAGCCTTCGGGATAGTTTTTTTGAGTAATTATCTCATGTCAGCAGGAAGAAATTTAAAAACATAAGAGCCAGTACATTTTTGGGAGTAGTATCGAGCACCGAATTAGGGGAGCGTTCAAAGAACCCACAGCCCCCATAGAACCATGTTAGCCACCATGGGTAGAAAAGGATCATACTCTTTAGATGAATCCTTTTCATATTAGACTAGTGGATCTATTAGGCAGTTCAGGTCTTATACCTTTGGCCGGGTATAGGATGCTCTAGCAACGTGAGGTTGATCGCTGTATCATCACTTTAGCTCTTATGTAATGGTTGTCGGTTAGAGAAACTCCCACAGCAGTTATTGTATTTTTATACACGAAAATTATTGTATTTTATATACATCAGTTCAATTGTATTTCTATATACATCTCAGGCTTATTGTATCCTTGTATACACACAGAGTTTATAGCATGTTTTAAACAGTCTTTCTTTATATTACACTTGTTTTAAATTGCCTTATATTGAAAGAAGTCAGTCAGGTTGAGTTGAGTTGAACAAGGTAAACTTTTCAGTTTCTTCCAAATTTCCTTCTAGCCTATGTTGCTTAGTTTTCCAGCTCGCATACTTGTACCTTCCATGTACTGATGCCAGTTGGCCTGCATCGTCTTATGATGCAGATACAGGTACCCCGGATCAGCATCCTGCACGTCGTTGATCCAGCTGAGCACTCCAGAGTCAGTGGTGAGCCTCCTTGCATTCCGGAGGACTAAATTATTTTGTGTTCTTAGTTTTTGTTTTATTATGATGTTGCGGGGTCTGTCCCAACATCCATCTCAGTATTTAGAGGCTTCATAGACAGTTAGACAGTCAGTCAGTTAGTTTGGAATCTCTCATGCATGTATATATTTAAATATCCTATTTTGAGACTCGAGATGCCTTGTTGGCAAATTACTTTCAGTTGAGTTGTTTTATAACCTTTCATTGCATTGAGTTATCCTGTTGAGTTAAGTTTCCATTGAGTTAAGAAAGCCAGGCCAAGGGTTCGCTTGGGGGCCAGCGATGGTCTTCAAGTGCCGGTCACGTCCGGGGTGTAGGCTCGGGGCGTGACACAACTATCCAAATATGCCCCCTCCATTGTAGTGGATCGTAGGAAAAAAATGAGTAAGTTTGTGTAGGGAGTGTCCAACATGGTAGTCAAAGAATGCCGCACCACTATGCTTGTCCATGATATGGACATTTCTCGTCTTATGGTGCATGCCCAACAAAATTGAAGAGGAAAAGCTTAAGGAAAGATCTAGGGATAAAGAGGGCAAGAACGGACGATGGTAACTTTTCACATTCTAGGTCCGGTGGACAGGGTCTTTCAAGGTTTCGACAAAAGTTCTCCAGGCAAGGTTCTTCAAATGCTCCTCCAAGGTCTAACAATTAAAGGGTGTCTAACCCTAAACCTCAAAGAGATGGTAGTAGGTCCTTGATGCCTACTAGTGCTAAATGTGGAAGGAATCACGAGGGTAAGTGTCTAACGGGTTCCAATGCTTGCTTTGGGTGTGGAAAGATGGATCACAAGATAAGGAATTGTCCTTCCGTTGCTAAGAATGAGGGAGATACTCATAGTAGGTCTCAACCCTATCTTTCATCCGATCGAAGTGGTTCGGGTGCAAATGCTTCTAAGCAGAATTGATTTTATGCTCTCCAAACTAAAGGTGATCAAGAAAGTTCCCCGGATGTGGTGACCAGTATGTTAAAATTTCAATTAGATGTGTATGCTTTACTTGATCCCAGTGCTACTTTGTCCTTTGTGACACCTTATATGGCCATGAGGTTTGATGTGCTCCTTGCTGTGTTGTTAGAACCTTTTTCTGTCTCTACCTCTGTTGGTGTTTCTATGGTGGCTAAGAGGGTCTATAGAAATGTCCCATCTCCTTATCCCATAGAGTTACTCTTGTTAACTTTGTAGAGCTTGATATGTTAGACTTTGATGTCATCCTTGGTATGGATTGGTTGCATTCATATTGTGCCTCTATTGATTGTAGGACTCGTGTAGTCAAGTTTCAATTCCCAAATGAGTCTATCCTAGAGTGGAAAAGGGGAAATTCTATGCCTAGAAGTCAATTTGTTTCTTACCTTAAAGCTAGGAAAATGATTTCCAAGGGTTGCATTTATCATATAGTTAGGATGAGGGATGTGAATTTCGAAACCCCTATTCTCTAGTCAGTCCCCGTTGTAAATGAGTTTCCAGAAGTGTTCCCTGATGATCTACCCAATATTCCTCCCGAAAGGGAAATAGACTTTGGTATTGACCTTCTCCCAGATACGCAACCTAATTTTATTCCTCCTTATAGAATGGCTCCGGCAGAACTTAAGGAGCTGAAAGAGTAGTTGAGAGATTTGTTGGATAAGGGTTTCATCCGGCCAAGTATCTTTTCATAGGGTGCTCCAGTTTTATTTGTAAGGAAGAAAGATGGGTCCCTTCGTATGTGTATTGACTATCGATAATTGAACAAGGTGACCATTAAGAATAAGTATCCTCTTCCAAGGATAGATGATTTAGTTGATCAACTTCAAGGGGCAAGCTATTTCTCTACGATTGATCTCCGATCGAGTTATCACCAATTAAGGGTGAAAGGAAAAGATATTTCGAAAACAACTTTTAGAACCCGATATGGAAACTATGAGTTCTTAGTGACGTCCTTTGGTTTGATTAACGCTCTGACGACATTTATAGACTTGATGAATAGAGTGTTCCGACAATATCTTGACATGTTTGTGATTGTGTTTATCGATGATAGTTTGATCTATTCAAGAAGTGATAATGAGCATATTGATCATTTGAGGATAGTATTGCAAATCCTCAAGGACCAACAACTTTTTTCTAAGTTTAGCAAATGTGAATTTTGGTTAAGGTCCGTAGCTTTCCTTGGTCATAGAGTTTCAAGCAAGGGTATTGAGGTGGATCCAATTAAGGCGGATGCGGTCAAGAGTTGGCCTAGACCTCTATCACTGACATATATTTGAATCTTCTTAGGTTTGGCCAGTTATTATAGAAGATTTGTTGAGGGGTTTTCTACGATTGCCTTTCCATTAACAGCCTTGACTCAAAAGAAGGCCAAGTTCATATGGTCCGATGCTCGTGAGAAAAGTTTTCAAGATTTGAAAGATAGACTTACTTCCGCTTTGGTGTTGACTGTACTGAAAGGTACGGATGGCTTTGTGGTATATTGTGACACCTCTAAAGATGGGTTGGGATGTGTGCTTATGCAGAACAATAAGGTGATTGCATATGCTTTAAGGCAACTTAAGGCTCATAAGAAGAACTATCAAATCCACGACCTTGAATTAGCGGCGGTGGTATTTGCCTTAAAGATTTAGAGGCATTATTTTTATGGGATTCATGTTGATGTTTTCACTGACCATAAGAGTTTATAATATGTGTTCACTCAAAAGGATCTGAATCTTTGCCAAAGAAGGTGGCTTGAGTTATTGAAAGATTCTGACATGAAAGTTCTTTATCACCCGGGAAAGGCTAATGTGGTGGCAGATGCTCTTAGTCGATTATCTATGGGTAGTGTGGCTCATATTGATGAATAAAATAAAGAGTTGGTTCGAGATGTGCATAGATTGGATCGATTAGCTGTTCAACTAGTGGACTCCACCAAAGGTGGTATTATGGTTCACAGTGGTTCCGAATCGTCTTTTTTGGCGGATGTGAAAGCCAAGCAAGGTCTTGATCCAATTTTGGTAGAACTGAAAGAGGTGGTACTTAAGCAATCCGTTGAGGCTTTCTCCCAAGGGGGAGATGGGGTACTTAGATACCAAGATCGTTTGTGTGTTCCAAATATAGATGATTTGAGGGAACAAATCTTGACTGAAGCCCATAGTTCTCGATATTCTATCCACCCGGGGGCTACCAAGATGTACCATGATTTACGGGAGATCTATTGGTGGAATGGGATGAAGAGGGATATTGCGGGATTTGTGGCCAAATGTCCAAATTGCCAACAAGTGAATGTTGAGCATCAGAAACCAGGAGGTTTATCCTGAGACATTAGCATTCCTACTTGGAAGTGGGAATACTTGAATATGGACTTCATAGTAGGGTTGCCACGAACTCGGTGACAGTATGACTCGATTTGGTTTATAGTAGACCGAATGACGAAGTCAGCCCATTTCATTCCCGTCAAGGTTTCTTATTTGGCGCAAGATTATGCTAAGTTGTATTTGAGGGAGATAGTGAGATTGCATAGAGTGCCCTTTTCCAGTATCTCCAATAGAGGTACTCAGTTTACTTCTCAGTTTTGGAAATCCTTCCAAAAGGGTCTTGGCACTAAGGTTAAGCTTAGCACAACTTTTCACCCACAAACCGATGGGCAAGCGGAGCGTACTATTCAAACTTTAGAAGATATGTTAAGGTCTTGTGTGATTGACTTCAAGGGGAATTGGGATGACCATTTTCCTTTGATTCAATTTGCCTATAATATAACTATCACTCAAGTATTAGTATGGCTGCATTTGAGGCTCTCTATGGTAGGAGGTGTAGATATCCTATAGGTTGGTTTGAGGTGGGTGAGGTTGCTTTGATAGGGCCCGTGTTAGTTCGTGAGGCAATTGAGAAAGTTTGACTTATTCGAGAGAGATTGACAACCGCCCAAAGTCGACAAAAGTCTTATGCCGATGTTAGAAGGAGGGACCTTGAATTTGATGTGCTTGATTAGGTCTACTTGAAAATCTCACCCATGAAGGGTGTGATGAGGTTTGGCAAGATTAGTCCCCGATATGTAAGCCCATATCAAATTTTGAGGCGTGTGGGTAAGGTTGATTATAAGTTAGATTTGCAAAATGAGTCCATGCATCCCATTTTCCATGTCTCTATGCTTAAGAAGTGTGTTCGAGATCCGACATCCATAGTTTCCCTAGAAGGGTTGGGAGTTGATGAGAGCCTTTCATATGATGAAGTTTCGATTGAGATTTTGGACCAACAAGTTAAGCAATTGAGAAACAAGGAAATAGATTCCATGAAGGTTTTGTGGATACAACTAGTTGAGGGTGCTACTTGGGAGGCCGAGTCCGATATGAAGTCCCGGTATCCTCATATTTTTCCTTTTACTCCTACTCTAGCTTGAGGTAATAAATTTCCTCTTGGTTTGTTCTATGATTTGAAGTCATGTGTGTTTTATGTGTTCCCATGATTTCTTTATATACATGTTCATGAAAAAGCTTAAGTTTTTAGAGAAAATGACTTCTGTAAATTATTTTCTTCATGCTGTTGTGCATTGAGTATGAGTTGCCTATAGACTTCATGAGGTGAATTGTTGAACATTCCTTGACTTAGAGTGGAGATTTCCTCCTTGAGTATTGCTTTGAGTATTGATGGCATTTAGGCTCCATGAGATTGTGTTGAGCATGCTTTTAATGTAAGAAATCTAAAAATTTCATGCATATTGGGTTGTTAGATGTAGTCCTACTTCCTTATGGTGCATTGAGTATGTTTGGCTTGGAGTTGATATTTCCTCCTTAATTGTGTGCATTTAGTGAGTTGCATGCATGATGGGCTGCTAGTCTTGAGTCTTTTTATTGGAAAACGTGCTTAGAATCTCATTGGAGGACGAATGATCCCAATGGGGGAGATAATGTAACACCCTGAATTCGAAAGAGGTAAAAATTGCATATTTAGAAAGTTGCAGGTGCCAACCGACTGTGGCCACCCATGGACCATAGGGAGGGTCCGTGGTTGGGGCACCTCAACTTGAGTCACACCTCAGGACCACGGATTGACTAACGGTCCATTGGTCAGACAATGGACTATGGTCCAGGGTCCGTAGGTCCAAAGGCCAAAATCAAGTCTCTGACCATCGAATCACGACTAACCAGGACTGGCTGTAGGTCAGTCGATGGTCCATCTATCGGGGTTCCGTGGTTCACAGCTGGCGGTTATTTTTAGGGACTTATGGGTCTTTTCCAGTTTTAATTAAATCAATGTGGTGTCATTTTGCCTAAGTCTAGACCACCTATATAAGTATCTTTAACCCCCAAAATCCCCCAATTAAGTCATTCTCTCAAAGCCTAAAAGAAAACCCCACACTCCTCTCAAATATTCTTTCTTTAAAAGGAAGAAGAAGAAGAAGGAAGAGATTGAAGCTAGGTCAAGATCAAGTCTCCTAATATTTAAGATTTTGTGGGCTATGTGACTAAAGTATGATTGTTTTTCATTCATGGGATCCTTCCTACCATGGAGTCCCTTAGAATTCCCCAAATTGTGAAGTCTAAATCCCCAATTCTAGTTAGGTTTTGTTCTAATATTGTGGGTTATGATGAATGTTGATCCAATTGAGTGGATTATGATTGTTTATGATTGGATTGATAGGATTACATGCTTTTAGGATGAAATTTTATGTACCCATGCATATTCCATGATTCTAACCTAGAATTTATATAATTGGGTTGATGCCATAAAGGGAAACTTTGTGGGTTTAGATATATCCTTCTAGGATTGATGATAAATGATTTTAATTTCTTGAGATTGGAGCATATATGATGATCATGAGATGTAATGCTTTGAGAGTAAAGCCTAGACTATGAATTGTTGATTGTTGATGTTGAAGTGTGGAAGGGATACTTCCCATAATGAATAACTAAGCATGATTGTGTGAATGTGAAAGATTTACTCACATGAATGATTCTAGGTTGAAAGGATTCCTTACCTAAAATGAATCTAGACTAAAGGACTATGTAATTGATGAGGCTAGATGCACTACCCTTGACCTCCATGTGAGAAGGATATGAGGTGATTTCCCATACTCCTTAAAAATTAAATAAGAGGTGATTCCCCACGTTCCTATTATGATGAATTGACATGGAGGCGAGTACCCATGATCCTCATGAATGATGTGGAGGCGAGTATCCGTGTCATATGATATGATTGTGGAGGCCAGTATCCATGATCTTAAAGTAAGTAAGGCAAGAGGCGAATCCCCATTAGCCTTTGTAAGTTATACAAGGAGGCGAATCCCCATGTCTTTAAAAGTAAGTATGAATAATGTGATTATGTTAAAAAGATGATTAGCTTGGAGTGTTGCTTGATATGCCTTCCATGATGTAAGCATGACTAGAGGCGGATGACCCTAGTCTTGAGTAAGGTTAAGTAGAGGTTGCTTGAGAAGTATTCCTCCTTTATCATAATGATGATTTATATGCTTGATTATGCTTATGGTTTATATTGACTAATCATTATGTTTATGTTGTTTATGCTAGTTATCATATTTAGTACATTTTTGTACTAACGCATACTCTTGCCTACATTTCTTATCAAAATGTAGGGTCCGGCGACATTGATTCTCACACTCGTGGCTAGGTACATAGTTGATCAAAGAGTGAATATTTGGTGAGTCCTCATAGCATTCGAGGATCTGATCACCACTTTCCCTTATGCCTTTCTTTTATGCTTTGGACTATTGTCTGGGCTGTGTCCCAAGGATATTCTATTGTTCATGTTTAGATGGTTTGAGATAATTGTATTAGACTTTCGCTCGTTTTATAAAGACTTTGATTGTATTGAAATGTTTTAAATTACCGCACAATTTTCTATTACTTTATGTTATGATATGCTAAGTGGCTTGTATGAGGCCTCTAGGGGTCTTGTACACCATGTTACATCTAGGGGGTACCCTTGGGTCGTGACACTCAAGCAATAACTAAAGTTCTTCATATTCAAGTTTCAAGTATACTACCAAAGTTTTCCCTTTCAAGTATTTTAGATTTCATCAATTGGTATCCTTTCACCCATTGATTCCCATAGTAAACTTAATTCTTCGATTAACTAAATCTACATAATCTAGAGTTCTAATGAAAAGCATGAATTTCAGCATATTTCAATTCTTCTTCATAAATAGTCTATCAATACATGTCTCACCTATAATTTACTATCTCTATATAGTAATTTAATTAGCCCTCATAATAGGAAAAAATCATGTCTTAAACTTGTGCTAATTGAATTACATACTCTATTTATGTAAAACCTCGGAACTTGGTAAGTTGAGTTGGGAAGGAAACTATGAAAATTTGACTAAGTTCCTACTAGCCTAATTACGGTCCGTACAAGGTTTTACAATCTATAGAAGATAGTCCTGAAATGGGTCCTCAAAAATGAAAATTTGACAACTCCCAAAAGAGTTCTTACGAACCAACAAGATGATCCGTAGAAGTGTAATTGGACTGTAGGAAGTGGTCATTGGAGAGGTTACAAAAATGGTGAAAATTTTTAATTGACCTTGGGTTCTATGGTTGGGCATATGAACTATAGAAGAACCTATGGACCGTAAGAGGTGTTCGTGGAATTTGGCCCAAAAGTCGGTCTCCATCTACGGATGACCATGACAGTCTGTGGAAGCTTGTACAGACCATATAGGTTTGTTCGACAGTTTTAACTCAGGGTTATTTGGGTCTTTTCCTACCTATTCTACACCTAAACTATGTCGTTTTGACCCTATAGCTTCTTTTTACTCTTCAAAATCTACCTAATTCTCTCTCATTCACTCAAATCCTCAAATGCTCACAAAGTTTTCTCTCCATATTCTCTCTAAGAATCCTCCCAAGTGGATTAGGGTTCTTCAAGATTTCAAGTCTCCTTTTCCAATTCCAAAGCTATGATTCATCAAGGTATGTGGAAGTTCATCAATGTATTCACTTTCATCCATTGAGTCCCAAAGATTTCTCAACTTTCTTCTATGGTTTCAACCCAATTTTCTAGGGTTTGATATGATTCTTCATGGGTTCAATTTTTTATGATTCAATTCATTATATTTGATCTTATTATGTTTGAGCCAAATTACATGTTTTCAAAGTATTTCATGTGAACCCATATTATATGTCTATCCTATGATCGTGAAATGAACTGTTGAAATTACGCATGCATAAGAAATAGTAGTGACTATGATTCTAGGGTGCTTTCAAATAAAGTATCTCATGTTTTATGAAATTAGTTTGCTTCCGATTGAAGTATTCTCATTATGAAATATATCCATGATTAGCTACTTCCTGATTGAAGTGTGATTTTACTATGAAAAGATTATCATGATTTAGATGTTTTTGATTAAGTGTCTTTTAAACGTCGATTATGTTACGAAATCATGATATTTTAAAGGAAATATTCTTATGATTTACGAATCTTTGTGATTGAGTTGGTGTTACTCGATTCTCATTATTTCAAAGACTACAAAGATATGATTATGATATTCTTTTTATTATGATTTGCATTGGGAGTTTACTTAACACCGAGTGGATTTGGGTGATTCCTAAAGTCCTCGACCTACGTGCCCCCGTAGGATGTCCCGATTGGACAAGTTAGCTAGTGGATCCACCTAAGCTTAAGAACATGGTCCTTACCTTGACAAGTATGATAATCTCTTTTCAATGTGGGAAAGACACCAGATTCCATGTTATAGCTCACATGGTCTGTGTCGGTTAATGGTAAACATCTCATAAAAAGATTATGTTTTCTCAAAGAGTTTATGACTTCCTCAAAGATGAAGATTTAAGCTTATGTTATGATTTTCAAATGTTGCATTGACCTTGCCTCATGATTTATGATTTTAGCTTATCAAGATTTGATATGTTTTACTTGGTCATGCATTATCATGTTTTCAAGACTTAACATGTTTCACGTTTATGTCTATGCATGTTACTCATATTCAGTACATTCAAAGTACTGACACATATATCTCTTGTGCCTATATTGTTTTATAATATAGGGTTCGACGTTCCTCCATCCTGTCGTGGTTAGCATATTGATTTAACTTTTGTTAGCTTGTGGTGAGTCCTCATGGTTAGATTCATGATCACATGTTATGAGTTATATTTTATTTCATGTCATTTCAATTTTTAGAATTCTTTCATGAAGTAGGGTTTGTCCTAGTCAAAACTATGATATAAAGGCTTGTTATCAAACTTAGTATGTTTCTGTTTATCAGTTTGTTGTACTCTGATTTTGATATCGCTTGTGATGTTGAGGTTGAGACTTATACTCTCGTTCTTGCTTTTTTTTTTTCCTTTTATTGCTCATCTTAGTCTCATGCTTATGTCAAGTGACTTGTTTAATTTTAGGGTCTCTTGGGATCGTATTCGACATGTCAGGTGTAGAGGATAGTTTGGGTCTTCACAATTTAGAATGATAAAGTTTGTCATGATGAGTTGCGCAATCAATATTTCAATTCCACATGTTGATGCTTTCATATTAAATGTCTATCAGTTCAGTCTCATATTAAATGTCTATCAGTTCAGTCTCATATTTTAGTATCGTAGAGCTATTCGATTTATAAGGGTTATTCAGTCGATCAGTATATTCTTGGGAATATTTGATAACGCTCAAATGTCCTCTTTACAACAGATTAAAAGGGAAAACAGTCGTAGTTAATAAAAATACCCAACGAAGAGTCGAGATCAATCCCACATGGAATGGTATATCGTAGAGAATTTCATTAAGAATTTTGGGTTATAAACCATTCATTTGTAGTATTAAAAATAAGTGGGTGGATAATTCCACCAATTTAATAAAAAGATTTGGTTATCAATTGTCACAATTAAACTAAAATTATGGGAAATTCAAGAAGTAACAAGCAATATAGGGGTGCGGGGATTGGAAATCAATGTCACATAGGGATAATTGTGCTACTCTATAGTGATGAACATTCATGAATAGGCTAGGTCCTCTTCAATGACACTAATCTTCTTTAGATCTCATAGCATCCTTGCATATATTCTCCTTTTATTCTCATCGACAAGATAATCTAAGCAACTCAATACCTTACTCTATTCTCTATTTCGATGCAGAAATAGGGCAGCTAGATCTGACCCATAACCTCTATTTTCAAGCAGTTGCAAACATCAAACCTAAATTGCTAGTATCGGACTAACTATCCACTCCAATCAATTTCTTTCGAGCATCGACTAGAGATCGAAAGTAGGAATTAAGTTTATAACCTTAAGCGATAAATTAACTACATGCTAATTATCCCAAGTTCATGTATGAACAACAACAAAATAGAGCATAACACAATACCCACTACATTAAATCAACACCAAACCCCAAAGTTGCACCCCTAAAACTTGGGATTTTAGCCACCCATCATAACAAGTAAACAAATTATACCTTCCATGAAAACGACTATGGTATATTACAAGCGAACCCACTATGAATTCTACTTCAATTTGTCAAATCTAATAGCAAAACTAAAAAACCCCAAAAACTTGAAAATGTTCTTCACAATGTAAAGTATTTCTCTCAAAAGTACAATTTGTCACTCTGAACGCAACTCTCTTCATTCTCTCTCTTTTGGGCTATATATAGTTTCCCTAAATTTTGACCAAAAACTCAACATGCTACCCTTTGGGCGATGTTAGTCAGGCTTGCCTGCTCATTCATCAAATCGTCAATCATGATTCAGTTCGCCTTCAGTCAGCAAGCTCGTTTGAGTCTGCCTTTCACGTTCGGCGAATCGCCAAATACTACCTTGATTCGCCTTTCGAGCCTTCAATTTCCCTTCTTGCACTGTCGCTTTCGACAATGGTCAGCAAGGTTGCCTTTCTAATCCGATGAATCGCCTTTCCTTTTGGAGTTTGCCGACTTGTCTCGATAGAAACAAGAATTGTGCACCGTCACTTTGGCAGTGTCAGAACCTAAATAATTAATAAGGGTGTTCAAAATCTGATAAAATAGACACACGAAGTAGTCGAAGGGGGTTGAACATCTACTATATATACCTTAAAAAATGTTTTAACCATATATAAACAATATAGTATTTCACCGAAGGGGGTTCGGATCTGTAGACACTTAATTTTTGACCGAATATAAGGTTTTACACTATTTTTTATTCGTTAAATAGTTTTTTATGTCTAAGCTAGATATGTTGGTTTTGTGTCTTATTATAGTAAGTTTATCTTTAAAGATTTGAAAATATTAACAAATATATGTTTTCTTTTCATTTTAGTTTAATAATAAGCTAGTATTTCTTAATTATAATTTTAGATTAGCTATTCAATTATTATTTTATTTTTATAATTAGCTAATATTTTTATTATTATAATTTTTATATTAATTATTAAATATAATAATAACCTTAACCCCCACTACTCTTCCCATTTCCTATAACCATCACCCCATTAACCCCTTAATTTCGCACCCCACTGATCCACAGCACATCAAACTCACGCCTACACACTATATACTACATACTACCTATACACACCACAACAGACGAACAAACAGAAAGAGGAAGGAAAAAAAAGGAAAAAACAATCAGCAGGAAAAGAAAGAATATAAACTCACATACTGCACAACACAGACGACACAGACACATAAAAAAAAAAATTATCCAACAACACACAAAAACAGACCAGCAAACCAAAAGAAGAAAAAACCTTCCCATTTTATTTTATTTTCCTTTTTAAAATTTAACAACACATTCACATCTTTTCTTCCTTACCCATTATTTTCATATCAACACAAATATATATACCGTCACAAACAACCAACAAAAAATTTGTGGGTGTTCTAATCGAGCTTTGGTTAAGATTTTGCGGTATTCAACTTGACCTTATCTCTTTATTTATTTATTTATGGAATTTGATGTAATTTTATGACAAGTTTTCCTATTTTTTTAATTAATAATTTGATTAAATATTGAGTTCAGTGTTAAGCATATCTCTATTTAATGAATTGAGATAATTTTAATTGGTGAGTATCTTGATTTATTTATTTTTATTTTAGTTGTTATTTCTTAAAAATGAATGGGTTGTGGTTGTGTTCTTGTTTTAACTTAGATGCCAATAAGGATAAAATAGAGATTATTAGGCTCAAAAAATTATTGTCACTTTTATTTTATCAAAAAAACAAAAAAAGAGATTTGTTTTAGTAATTCATCATTGTTTTGTTAGATTAGTAAGAAATTGCTATCCGTGTAATGCTTAATTTCGACATTAACTTTAAGAGTAAATAAAAATAAAAAGATGTAATATTGATCTAAAATTTTATCATGCACCATAAAAGTTTAGATTAGTTTTATGTTATTTGATTATTAGTTTTTATAAGGAACAAATATTTTCTCTTAACTTTAGATGAACTTTTAGGTATAATGAAAATATTCGTTTCAATTAAGAATGCGGTTGCACATCTTTTTTTGAGACAATTAAAAATAAACTCAAGGATATGGGGACACACCTTGTCCAATAATATAATTAACTTTTATTAATGTAAAACATAGACTTATAAAAAATAAGATTATTAAGTGTGATGCAAAGAAGATAGTTATGTCTCTAAATGTGAAGACCAAGAATGTGGTTACGTATCTAGGTCGACTAAATAAAAGTTCAACAAATAAAAAATGCGAGCAAATCATGGCCTATAAAATATATCCAAAAGATACTTAAAATAAGTATAAGTTAATAAAAGCGACCGTGCTAGAACCATAGAACTCGATGTATGCCTAACACCTTCCCGTCAGTCAACATAATTCCTTACCCAAATTTCTAGTTCGCAGACCAAATAAAGAGTCATTTCCTTTTGTTAGGGATTAAAAAAGAAAAGGTGGCTTGGAACACCATAACTCAATTTCAAGTGGCGACTCTGAAAAATTAAAAATAATCCCTAATCAATACTGTCACTTAAATTGGAAAAACCCTCTGCCTCCACCGGTGCAAAAAAGGGGAGTGACATCTCTGGCAACTCTGCTAGGGAATAACCAGAATTCGAGCTTTATTTTATTGGCTCTTACTTGATTTTATTATTATTTTTCTTGGATATATTGTGTATGATGGCCTAATGTGATACTTTCTACCTATTTATCACTTTTATATTTGTTGAACTGTATTAAATTGTCTTCTCTTACTCAACCACTCTGAGTTTCTAGTAACACTTCACACACATTCACAAGAATGCAGTTATGTATCCTACTTCTATTGAGATGAAGTTGGAGTGTCTTGACACCCAGTGAAGAATTTTTAGTCATACATGTTAGACATGGTTGGATTAGCAATGGAGTCGGCAAAGCGCTGCTACCGATAAGTTGCCCCTCCCTGGCTCGAGTTGTCTATTCGGGTAAGCCAGTCTAGATACCTATCTTATTCAGGTTTGAACCTAGTAAAACTAGAACATACACATGGTTAACCCTAGAAGACTCTGCTTATTTACATAATTTGCATGTGATTTAGTTAACATCAAAACAGGAATTGAGTCCGTCTAGGACAAATATTCATCTCTTATTTGACCACATAAATGATTTTCTATGCCACATAAAAATACAGTTACTTAGAAAGCCTTTATAATTTGACCCATTTTAGTGTGATTAGTGTAGTGAAAAAGAAAGTTACCTTTCAATTTTTATATAAAAAAAAATAGAAAACACAAAAATATTTATTCTTTTGGATGTTATTACACATTTCTTAAAAATAAAATAAAAGATTTTGCACAACTTAATAAGATGACAAATTTATTTAGGTTTCTTTTGTATAGTTAATTAAAAAAAATAAAAATATTTTAGTTTCATTATACATATAAAAATATTTCATTTGTCAAAAAAAAAGTTTTAATATCTTAAAGTTTTTCTTACTGTCCAATCTGAACGAACTATGCACACTTGATTCTCTTCTCAATGAGATACGTAGGCAACTCTCTTTGGGTTCAGTGATCTTTATTTAAAATTTTTTAAAAAATATCCTTCTTCAACAATTTAAAAAAAGAAGAAGAAGAAGTTGTAGTATTTATTCAACTAATATTTTTTATTCTTACCTAAAAAGTTTTATATTTATAATGTTAGAACTTTTTGAATTCTTCACTCAAACGAAAAAGTCAAAAAATATTATTATTTTTTGTTTATTTTTATTTCATTTTAGCATGAAGTTCAAGATAAAAAATAGATTGTTTCTTAATTTTCTTTTAGTAGATCAAGAAAACAAAAGATTTTATCTTAAAATTCTGAGGAAGAAAAAGTATTTTTAGTAAAAATAAATTATGCAAAGATCTTAATCATTTTCTTAAGCGTGTTATGTGCACAATCCAAATGAAATTGATCAATGCATCATTTTTTAAATAGATAAAAATATAAACAAATAATCAAATAATAAGAAAGCAATAAATATAGTTGGGCGAGTGAGGGTTAAACATTAGGTTCTCTAAGCTCATTCTATATATAAAAAGACATGTGTATGAATGATGTGTAACATGTGGTTATAACTGAAGAAGGTCTAACCCTAACAAACATTATTATCCATGCACTGTTAAATTAAGGTGGTTGGTTTGTGGTTAAGATGACATCCCATCCCTACAATACAAGGTCAAAAGGGAAAAAGAAAGTGACTCACAAAGACGAAAATGAGTCGGACAGTGATGAGGTCCAGAACCAGATGATGTCACAAGAAACAGTGTCAACCGAAGAGGTTAGGATACTAAGACAGCAATTGGCGGAGATGTACGAAGCTTGGATGAGCGGACAAGCTCCACTGTCTTCAATCCGTGACTATCTAAATACAAATATGTCACCCTCTATCCAAGTATCGATAAGTGATCCAATTTATCCACATGGATTCGATCCCTATGCTAACACATCCAACATAGCTGGAACTTCTACGGTGCACCATTTGAGCACACCTATGACAAGTAATCCACTGTTCGTGCCAACTGCGCCGACTAAAAGTGTCCCGCAGCCTATAATGTAGCCAAAATCCAACAGTGATCCTCTACCTAAAGTTTAATATGATCGAGATTATACCCTTGAATTGACTTTTAAAATTCCAGGCTCTTACCCTCACACTCATTAGTATAGTTCCCTTGTTGAAGCTAAAAAAGCTGTTAAGAACAAGGAACATGAAGAAATGGCTAGAAAAATAAAGAGTTTGGAACAGAGTGTAAGAAATATGCAAGGATTGGGAGGTCACAAAAGTGTCTCATTCCATGATTTGTGCATGTTTCCCCACGTTCATCTACCCATCAGTTTTAAAATTCCAAAGTTCGAGAAATATGATGGACATGGAGATCCTGTAGCTCATTTAAAGAGATATTGTAATCAATTGAGAGGGGATGGAAGCAAAGAAGAATTGCTCATCGATTATTTTGGGGAAAGTTTGATGGGAATTGCCTTAGAATGGTATATAGATCAAGATACTTCTAAATGACATACATCAGATAATTTGGCTCAATGTTTTGTTCAACAATTTCAATATGCCATTGACATAGTTCCAGATCGTACTTCGCTTGCCAACATGAGGAAAAAGACCACCGAAAATTTCCGTGAATATGCTATAAGGTGTAGGGAGTAAGTTGCTAGGGTTAAGTCACCAATGAAAGAGTCCGAAATGATTGATGTTTTTCTCCAAGTGCAAGAACCTGACTATTTTCATTATTTACTTTCCGTTGTTAGAAAAACATTTACCAAAGTTATTAAGATTGGTGAAATGGTGGAAAATGGCATCAAGTCCGGAAAGATTGTAAGTCAAGCTGCCTTGAAAGCCACAACACAAGTAATTAAAAATGGGTCGAGAAATCTTGGGGGAAAGAAAATGAAGGAGGATGTAGCAAATGTTGTGTCGGACACACAAAAAAGTTCGAGGGGACCACTTTATCAATATGCACCATCTCAATCTCATCATTATCACCCCATGCAAGGCATACAATACTCTATGGTCCCACCTCAATATGGGTTCTATAGTCCACATTCTTATCCACATCCAACTAACTATCCTCAATGGCATGCACCAATATATCAACATGCTCACCCCTTTTCTCAGAATTTTCTAGCACCCTACAATCTCCGTCCAAGACAGGAATTTAGGGGAGATCAGAGGCCTAGGAACAATTTCACACCAGTTAGAGAGTCTTACATAAGTTTATTTGAGAAATTGAAATATTTGAATATGATAAATCCGATTCCTCAAAAGTATGTAGATCCACATGCAAATGATTTTAATCCCGCAACACATTGTGCATATCACTGTGATGCTCTAGGGCACAATACTGAATATTGTTGAACTTTAGAAAGGGAGGTGGAAAAAATTATCCAAGCAAAGATGATTGTGGTCCAAAATGATGACCTACCAAATGTTACTCAAAATTAGCTGCCAGCGCCTAATGACTTACACTTTATTGATATGATACGTGAGGACAAAAAGTGCGACAATTCTATAAATTCTCAACAAAAGACAATTGAAATTGGTGGAGCTTCTGTAGTGGCGAAAGTACAAAATAGTGGCTAAGATGTCAAACTTGGTGATTGAGATACACTCTTCTTTTCCCTAGAAAAGAGTGTATGGATAGTTTATTTTGTCGTCATTTCTGCTACGCAGTTCAGATTATTATTTATTTTAGTGAGTCAGATCCTTCTGTCATTTCTTTTATGTGTACATTTGTTGAGTCTTGTAATAGTTTGGGGGTGTTGATGAGTCCATGATTTGGACTCTTTTAGGGCTTTATTTTAACAGATTTAGTGTCCTGAAATGCATATTTTGTCTCAATAACTGATGAAAATCCTTGAGTTTCAGGTATTTGGAGTTAGAGACTAAGCATGGACACTACTGGGTAGAAAGGAACAAGGCAGCTGAAAAGAACGAAGAAAAGACAGCCTGAGGATTCCCTAAACCATTAGACGAGTCACTGATTGTCTATGGTCTCGCCTAATGTTCCAGTGTGCCAAGCTCTAAAGGAGAAAATCAAATCGGCGAGATAAAGAAGCAGTCGGTGAGTCACCGAACGATTTCGTGATGCAGTACTACATCGCCCAACGTTACAGGACTTGAAGTTGTTGAAGGCCAATGCAGAAAGGCGATGAACCAAACCAAAGGAAGGATCACCAAGTGGAACGACAATCCCGACTAACTGCACCGAGTGATCCTTCGCAAAAAACTTTTTGATAACTATAAATACCTATTTGAATTTAGTATCAAGTTTTACAATTCAGAAACCATTTTTAGAATTACTCAGTTTTAGAACTTAGTTTTTGGAGACAATTTTCCTTAGCTTTGAAAATTTCCATTTCTAAGCAATCGGAAGTAGGTATTGAAGATTCTTCATCTTAGACATGTGTAAAGACAATATCTATCATACCCATTTAATGGAAACACTTGTCGGTATCGATTTCTATCTCTTTACTATGTCTAGCTAAAACCCCAATTCTTGGACTGTGATTTTGTGAATATGGGTTGAATTTACTACTGCATATTGCTAATTGATTGGTTACTCATTGTTTAAAGGTGATTTTGTTTAGTAGTTGTGTTTGAATTTAATGGGGTTGTAGTTGCAAATACAATTTTATCTTCATGTTTTTGACTTGCTTGAGAGAGAGGTTTTAAAACCAAAACTACTGAATCGATATTCTGTGGTTATTTGGTTGTCGTGGGTTCAGCTCGAGAGAGTGAATCCTAAACTCTCTCCCACACATTCAGCTCGAGAGAGTGAATGGACTAAGGCGAAGGTTGTGCTTTATTTTCGCTTATCGGTGTTCAAGAGAAACCGATTTGATTCAGGGTAAATGGTTCGAGAGAAAATTTACCCCTACTAAAGTCTAGCTTAGTTACTAATTTGCAGTGAGTTACTATCAATAGCATTTACCCGGTTGTGTATTTTACCCCATATTCCTATCACGTCCCAAGAATCCTGTCTCCATATTTGCATTTTCATTTTTTAGTTGTCATTTTAATTGATAATTGATTACAAAACCCCCTTTGATAATTGACTTGTGTCACCCTTTATTTTATCATGTTTTTACTCGTAAATGTTTATAGCTATAATTGACCTGAACACATTTATGCTTTTCTATTGATTCTCAATTACGAATCGCTCCCTTGGGACTCGACCCCAACTCACTATTTGGGTTATATTACTATTGAACGATCCTGGACGCTTAGTATTGAATGAAGCACCCGAATACGTCAAGTCAAAATGGCGCTGCTGCTAGGGATTGGTGTTAATTGAGAATTTTTAGTAAAGTTGAATTTTGTTCTTGTTAGTTATAGTTCTACTTACTTAATTTGTAGTTTTGTTTTGCTTGTTTGTGTATTACAATAGGAAAGATGAGTGTGAATGTTAGCTATGGGTACCAAACAAATCACCCCCTTTTGAAATTATGGAATCTTAGGGACAACCTCCTAACGTTCAAGGAAGTAGGGGGGGGTGAAGATATCCATGAGATGTGGCCTAGGTTTAAGGAATTACTACAGCACTGCCCAACTAATGGAATGCTCGATAAATTACTGTTGGAATGCTTCTATCGGGGTCTTGGTTTCGATAGTAGAAGCGTTGCTGATCAACTTTTTACAAGTTGTTTGACACACAACCCTATGAAGTGGTAGCCCAAATCCTTGAAGGCATGATTAACACCAACAAGGAGACATAGAAGGATCAAGAATGGGCCGCACTGTTGACTCAGATGGATGTCTTGTCCAAGAGAGTCATGGAATTGGAGGCACTGTCCATGTAAAAGGGCAAGCACTTTCCCCCTCGCGAGTGTAAAAAGGTGCAAAAGTAGGAGGGTGGACAAAATGAGGAGATCCTCTCACTCATTCTACACAAGATCGAAGAATAAGATAGGGTGTTGAATGAGATAAAAGAGAATATCTTAATGCTTAATCAGACGACAACCTCCCATTCCATGATGATTCAGCTGCAAGACGCCCAGATAAACCAAGTGTTGTCGTGTCTCTACCTACAGCATAAAGAGGGGTCACCTAGTGATACTATGGCTGACCCCAACAATGAGGTTTAAGTGTTGACTTGCGTCGTGTCATGATGTTAACTGAGGTACTACTTGGGAGGCAACCCAAGACCCTTTATTGCTTTATTTTTGTTTTAGATATAATGGTGTGTGGATTTTGCAGGACAAAGTGTGGAAAGTGTTTGAAAATTTCAAGTTGGCGAGCTAAAAGGTCCAGTCGGTGAATCGCCGAAGAGGTCGGTGACCCCAACCTAGACCGCCATTAGACTTAAGAAAATTTTACATTGGAGTCTGTAAAACTCGGCGAGCCTAAGAAATTATTGGCGAATCTCCCACCAGGTTGGCGATCCCGACGTAGACCACCATTTGGACCACCACATTAACTGGAGGTCTTGTAAAACTTGGCAAGGTAAGTGAACACTCGGCGTGTCGCCGAGTGGATTGGCGACCATGACTAACATTGCCGATTGGGTGAGAATTGGACAGTTCATTAAAAGGCCAAAGGTTTAAACTTTCAAACTCTTCACTTTCCCTCACTTTTCATCTTTCAAACTCACACCTTCTTAGTATCTTTTACATTTTCGCATTTTTAAGAATATTTTAGTCGTCAAAGTTGCATTCAGAGCGGATTACATTGTCGCCTAGCAATTCAATCTTAACGTAATCAACATTTAAGGTTGGTAAATTCCGCATTTATTTTTAGTAATTCACACTCTTATGCAAGCAATATTATGTTGTTGATGTATGCTGGGCCTATCTAATAGGATTAGAATGTTTGAATGCCTGTTTGTAATTCAATAATCTTTCCCGTAATGTTTTCAATGTTAAATTCCTATCTTTTTGTGTTCTTAAATTTTGTATGGTTGTGCTTGCATGTTATTTGGCTTGGCTGGGAAAAGTCTGAGTATCCCGGGGCAATGGGTGTTATGGGTTTTGTTTGAATTTGTGTTGTGCATGGTTTGATTTTATTTTTGGGCTTTGTGAGGCTGTATTCGAGAAGTTGGGTTGAAAATAGGCACGATAGGCCATTTGGTGAGCTGGGTCGAGCTCGTTGAACCACTCAGCGATTCGCCTAATGTCCTCATCTTGCCTTTAATTTCATGCTTTAATTAATGTTGGGCTCTGTAACTTTTGGCGAGAGGCCTGAGGTTATCGAAGGCACTTGGTGACTCGCCAAAAGATTTCTTGATTGCCTTTTGTCTGCGCCCCTGAACCCTTTTTTCATTGTAACTTTCAGTGAGCTAATTCTTGCTCGTCAAAAGCTGTTGGCGATTTGCCGAAAGACCCTTCCCATCACCAAATTGCCATAGCTTTAAAACTGATTTTTTATGCTTTTGTTTGAATATTTCCTAACTTTGTCTCTTTGCAGACATGGCTAGACCAAAAGTTGCTGGGAGAATCATGCCACCCCGAGAGATAAGAGCATAAAATTTTAGAATAAATTAAGGGAGATCAAATCCTCCAAAGAAGGGAAAGCAAGAACCTTCACCTGGGAACAAAGGCAAGGGAAAGAGGCCCATTTCTGACAAGAAGACTACTCCCTGAGACCCTTCTATTCTATCATGGGCATGGGGACTTTTTAGAGTTGTTCAGAAATTTTTGGCAGACACACCTGTAACAACTCCTACTGAGTTTGGTGCTATGATCCCTTTTGAAGGAACCCTGGGTACTGAGGCTCGAGACCAGACTGATACATTGGGCATCGATGCCAAGACAGATGGAGTGACTGTGTGGATATGATCTCTCTTTATCTCCCTCTCTGTCTTACTTTTATTTTGACTTTTGGATAATTTTGTTTGCATTTGATGACAATTGCTTTTATTTGTGGTGGGGTGAGGCCCACCTTTTGTGTGACATTCGTAATTCCTATTTTGTTTATATATTTGGGCTTTGAGCTAAAATTGTGTTATTCACTACTTTTATTAATGTTTGAGCTTGTGGCTCCTTACTTTTAATAGTAAATGATTTTTGACCCTTCCGAAATTTTTTACCACCTCTTTTTTGTATTGAATGTGGTTGTTTTTGTGCAAATTTGAGTATCAGTTTTGATCAATACCGATGACTTGAATAGTGCTCATAATTGAACAAAAATGAATGTGCGGCTACGACGAGGCCAATTGAAGTTGTATAGACAATAGGTGAACTCTTTGCATCTCGTTGTGACTAGCCAAGTATTGAATTGAGTCTCTTGTGATGAACATTGCACACTAGCGAATGTGTGGAGTCTTGTTTGATTTTGGTGTCAATGCCTTGTGTGATGAGCTTACCATGAACCATGTGTGATGACACCTAGAATTTGCTCCATTGGTCTGGTTGACTAAGTGATGCAATTTCTTGAGATGATCTTAGGCAACTTTAAAGAGTGTGAACCAATTTGACATTATACCTTTTTGTGACTTACCTTGTGAGTGTGTGAACCTCTTTTGAGCACCCTTTGAGCCTTGACATTTTCTTGGAAGAAACTTGATAACATTGTATCCTTTCTTTATCTATTACCCATAATCCTCATGATTTGTGGTTAGTTTGAATAGCCAACTTAGGCCAAAAGCCTAAGTTGGGGGTGTGGTGAAAAGAGAAGGTAAATCAAGGACTGCAAGAAAGTCCCCTTTTGACCCATGTTTTTGAGAAAAATGGAACCCCTCCATACAAAAAAAAAAAAAAAAAAAAAAAAAAGAGAGAGAGAGAGAGAGAGAAAGAAAATAATGAAAAAGAAAAAGAAAGAAAAAAACTATGAAATAAAGTTGTGAAAATGCAAAGAAAATGGGGTTTCCAACCATCCATGGAAAATGAATAATGGGATAACTTGTGAGCACTAATGAAAATGATGAAGAAAAGGAAAAGAAAGTGTTTTTAACACCACATTTCATGAGGATAGAAGTCACTAAGCCTAAATGACCATACTATTACACTTAGCCCCATTACAGGCCTTGATTGAGCTGAAGCAAAAGTCGATTGGAAAATAAGGGCAAACTATGGGTGAAATCATGCATTGTGTTTCTCTTTGTGAGTGTGAGTGTTGATCATGATTCCAGAACTTTAAATGATTGAACCATTGTGTGAATATGAAATCATTCTTTGTGTGAGGGCATTTGAATACCTTTGTTGAGCTTGAACTTGCATTTGAAGCAAGTATAGTGAACTTGAGATTCTTTGGTAATGGTGGGTCACAACTTGAATCTTTGAGTGCACAGTTGAATCTTGCATAAGTAAGTTGAGTCTTTTTTTGTGCATTCATGATTGAGTCTTGTGTAGCACTGTTTGAGACATCCTTTTTAAACTGCTGAACTTGAGTTTTATTTCAAGACAAGCAAAAGTTTAAGTTGGGGGTGTTGATGAGTCCATGATTTGGACTCTTTTAGGGCTTTATTTTAATAGATTTAGTGTCCTTAAATGTATATTTTGTCTTAATGACTGATGAAAGTCCTTGAGTTTCAGGTATTTGGAGTTAGAGACTAAGCATGGACACTATTGGACAGAAAGGAACAAGGCAGCTGAAAAGAACGAAGAAAAGATGGCCTGTGGATCGCCTAAACCATTAGGCGAGTCACTGATTGACAATGGTTTCACCTAATATTCTAGTGTGCCAAGCTCTGACGGAGAAAATCGAGTCGACGAGATAAAATAGCAGTCGGTGAGTCACCGAATGATTCCACGATGTAGTACTCCATCACCCAACATTATAGAACTTGAAGTTGCTGAAGGCCAACGTAGAAAGGTGATGAACCAGACCAAAGGGCGGATCACCGAGTGGATCGGCGATCCCGACTTACTGCGCCGAGTGATCCTTTGTAGCACACTTTTTGACAACTATAAATACCTGTTTGAATTTTTAGTTTAGTATCGAGTTTTACAATTTGGAAACCATTTTTAGAATTACTCAGTTTTAGAACATAGTTTTTGGAGACAATTTTCCTTAGCTTTGAAGATTTGAAGATTTCCATTTCTAAGCAATCAAAAGTGGGTATTGAAGATTCTTCATCTTAGACGTGTGTAAAGACAATATCTGTGGTTATTGGGTTGTTGTGGGCTCAAGAGAGTGAATCTTACACCCTCTCCCACACATTTAGCTAGAGAGTGAATGGACTAAGGCAAAGGTTGTACTTCATTGTCGCTTATTGGTATTCGAGAGAAACCGATTTGATTCAGGGTAAATTATTCGAGAGAAAATTTATCCCCACTAAAGTCTAGCCTATTTACTAATTTGTAATGAGTTACTATCAATAGCATTTACTTGGTTGTGTATCTTAGCCCATATTCCTATCACGTCCCAAGAATCCTGTCTCCGTATTTGCATTTTCTATTTTTAGTTATCATTTTAATTGATACTTGATTGCAAAACCCCCTTTGATAATTGACACTTGTGTCACCCTTTAATTTATCATGTTTTTACTCATAAATGTTTATAGCTATAATTGACTTGAACATATTTATGTTTTTCTATTGATTCTCAATTACGAACCGCTCCCTTGGGACTTGACCCCAACTCACTAGTTGGGTTATATTACTATTGAACAATCGTGGATTCTTAGTATTGGATGAAGTGCCCGAATACGTCACGTTAGTTATTATAGGGTTATGACTTGAAATTTAGTTTGTTGTCTTGTCGTCATATCTTTCAATCGTTTACTTAATATAATCTTTGTTTTGTGTCACTTTGATCTGCTCTATTTATCTTTTCTATATACATACATTTTCAGTTCAATTTTTGTGACACGTTATGCAAGAGGATTTGGTCAGATATTAAGGTTATATCTAGTCATGAAATGAATACACCAAAGAAGTCAAAAAAGAAATACATTAGAGGAAATGAATAAAGGACTTAAAAACCTTGATATGTTCTTTAGTATTGAAAATGGTTAAAAGAATAAATTTCATTTAAATTAACATAAGTCATTTGTTGTTAAGAATGTCTTACTCAAATGAAGATTTCAAGCTGACAAATATGGAACAAAAAAGATAAACATATCCATCAATGCATATGTTGCAAAGAGATACTGTATGATTTTCACATCTTAAAGGGCATGCTTGTATTTGACATTTGTAATAATTGATATGACGAAGGCATTTCATTCTACTATCTGATCATCGTGTAATCCTTTGCTACCCCTTTTGAGCCTTAATTTTATTTTCTTTCATACATCTCTTTTGAAATCAAAATAGAGTCAAAAAAGAAAAGAAAAAAAAAAGAGTCACAAATTAAAAAAAAAGAAAAAAGAGAAGTCACAAAAAAAAGAGTCAAGAAAAAAAAGTGAAAAATACGGGTTGAAAAAAATCAATAACAACAAAAGAACAAACATCCTGAACTACGTTTGACCTGATTCTTGCTTTGACAAGATACGTAAGTAGCCTTATTTTAAGGTTCGGTCCAACCAAGTAAAAATCTAGAAAGTCCTCATCACAAAAACTAGAGCGAAAAAAAAAAGAGTTTTATTTTTGTAAAAAGAGTCGATGCCAAAAGTTGTAAGTGAGAACAATGTTACGAGTATTATATTTAAGCTTTCCTCTCTTTCTTTGTAATTCTGTCCAAAGTCACGTTACAATCCAAATAAAGACCTTCTGATCAATTTTTAACAATAACAAGTCAAGCAAGCTTTTGGGTATTGATTATCATATAAGAAAAATATCATTTCATGTCATAAGGATGGAAAATGAGAGAATCTTATCAATAAAAACCCTCACAAGTGCCGCAAGACATCATTGGAGTTGAGAGAAAGAAAAAAAATGAGAGTTTTACTGGTGAAAACTCATGATACCATAAGACAATGGTGAGTGAGAGACAAACTAAATGAGAGTAACCTTTCAAGGCACCACATGTCAAATGTGAGGCGTTAATGTAGTGCAAAAGTTGGATTATAGAAATTAGACTTCAAAAGTTGAAAGTTTGATAAAGATAAAGTTAGATTGATTAGACAGATTACGCCATTTTGTTCAAAGTGCATGTCATGATAATCAAAGTTGAACTCTGTATTCCACTGAGTCATTTCTTTCTTTTCTTTCATAAAGGGACACACATTGTTTCTTTTCCTTGTATATATTTTTTTTTTTTTTATAATTTTCTTTGTTTTTATTTTTATTAAAATAAGCTAGAAATGCCTTCAAAATTTACTATCAGTTTTTCAATTGCACAAAGTTAAAGTCTGGCCAACATATCTAAGGTGACATGATTCAAGAAGGATGGATATTCAAAATAATTTGTTGCAGTTGACAGGTTCAAAATTCAGTGATTTATTAGAATGGGGGAACAATATATTGAACATAAAGTTCTAGATTTTAAAAATCAATTGAAGAGGTCTTCAGGGATAAAGTTTATCGGGATAGTCTAGCTAGCCCACAAAAGCAGTGTATCCAAGCTGAAGTTGACTTCAAACATGACAATAACAAGAGCAATCATCCACAAAGCTAATGCCACAAACCGACCACCACCCAAAAAAAAACTCACAATTTTTCTTCTTTCTTTTGCTAAACAAGGAAAATATTGCTGACATAAAGGTTATCTTGAAACCTCAAATTTGAAAAATCATTACAAGAAATGAAAAATTCATGCATCACATTTATTTTTATTTTTCTCCTAGAATAATCACTTCCTAGTCTGAGACATTTACTTTTTTCCATTCTCTTTTAGGATAACGTTTCTTAGTCCAATACATTATTATTTTTCTTTCTCTTGGGATATTTTCACTTCCTAGTTTGAGACATTTATTATTTTGAAGCTTACCATTACTAATAACTCACAAAACTTTTTTGGTGCAAAATGGGGCAAAAAAGAAATGTTGTGATGATTCCATTTGATGATTCTATTTAGCAAGACCTTTCTAAATATGAGAATTAGTATAGCATGATCCTTCTAGACAATAGGAATTAGTATAGCAGGACCCCCTGGACAATGAGTATTAGTATAGCACGACCCTCCTGGACAAAGAAAATTAGTGTAGCAGGACCCTCCTAGACAATGAGATTTAGTGTAGTAGGACCTTCCTGAACAATGAGAATTAGTATAGCAGGACCCTCCTGGACAATGGGAGTTAGTCTAGCAGGACCCTCCTGGACAATGGGATTTAGAGTAGTAGGACTCTTCTGGACAATGAGAATTAGTATAGCAGGACCCGTCTAAACAATTTTAATTAGTCTAGCAGGACCCTCCTGGACATGGGATTTAGTGTAGCAGGGCCCTCTTGGACAATGAGAATTAGTATAGCAGGACCCTCCTGGACAATGAGAATTAGTATAGTAGGACCCTCCTGGACAGTGGGATTTAGTGTAGCAGGACCCTCTTAGACAATAAGAATTAGTATAGCAGGACCCTCCTGGACAATGGGAATTAGTATAGCAGGACCCTCCTGGACAATGAGAATCAGTCTAGCAGGACCCTCCTGGACAATGGGATTTAGTATAGCAGGACCCTCCTAGACAATGGGATTTAGTGTAGAAGGACCCTCCTGGACAATGGGAATTTGTATAGAAGGACCTTGTGGAAAATGGGATTTAGTATAGCAGGACCCTCTTGGACAATGGGATTTAGTGTAGCAAGACCCTCCTAGACAATGGGAATTAGTGTAGCAGGACCCTCCTTGACAATGGGAATTAGTGTAGCAGGACCCTTCTAAACAATGGGAATTAGTGTAGCAGGACCCTTCTAAACAATGGGAATTAGTGTAGTAGGACCCTCCTAGACAATGAGATTTAGTGTAGCAGGACCCTCATGGAAAATAGAATTTAGTGTAGCAGGACCCTCCTAAACAATGAGAATTAGTGTAGCAGGACCCTCCTGGACAATCGGCATTAGTATAGCAGGACCCTCCTTAACAATGGAAATTAGTGTAGCAGGACCCTCTTAAACAATGAGAACTAGTGTAGCAGGACCCTCTTGGACAATGGGAATTAGAGTAGCTGGACTCTCCATAACAATGGGAATTAGTGTAGTAGGACCCTCCTGGACAATGGGAATTACAGTAGTAGGACCCTCCTAAACAATGGGAATTAGTGTAGCAAGACCCTCCTAAACAATGGGATTTAGATTAGCAGGACCCTTCTAGAAAATGGGATTAGCAAGACCCTCTTACATAATGAGATTTGGTAACTTTCTCCTAGGATAAACACTTCCTAGTTTAAGACCGTTATTGTTTTTATTTTTTCCTAGGATAAGCACTTCCTAGTCTAAATTTGTGTTTTTAAGAAATTCACATTTGCTAATAACTCACAAAAATTTTCCAGTGAAAGCTAGGGAAATTTTTTTTTTATTTATTTTGTTTGTAATGGTTTTCAGGTATCTTCAAGCGAAACATGGATTTGAAATTCAAGAACAAAGTTTCAACTTTTTTCAGAATAATCAATCCCATGATAGCCAGAATCAGCTTCTTCAATGTATGTAGCAACCTGACTTCCTGACACCTGCTTCTATTCAGCTACCTCTATTCAACTACTGATCAAGAAAACATGCACATGCAAGAACACACATTTTCAAATTGTCATTTTAAAGAGTGCCAAAAGCTCACTCTAAGTACCAAGTTAAGCATCGAATTCCATTCAAGATTAAGATCACCAAAAATCAAGGTGATATCTCAAAGTCAAGACTTAAGTGAAGACCCAAGAGAAGCTGCATAGGTAGGAGCTTGTACTTTTATTTTCCTTTTGACTATTATCTTTCATTTTTTATGTAAGGATAAGAGCCCCGACTTGGAGCCTCAATGGAACCTCACTCAACTTCAACTTATCACCTCATCTCCTTGAACTACATGTGACCTGATTCCCTTATAACCCGGTATATGTAGGATGTCCAAAACCAAGACTCGATCACATATTATTATTTTTTCAAATAAGAGTCCAGTCAAAACTTGTCGTTTTGTCTACTTCTTTGTCTGAAAACTCTTCGTGTTTTCAGTCAAAGAGGGGCAAACTGTAGACGTGTAATTTTTGACCAAATATAAGGTTTTACACTATTTTTATTCCTTAAATAGTATTTTTTATGTCTAAGCTAGATATTTCAGTTTTTTTTTCTTATGTTAGTAAGTTTATCTTAAAAGATTTGAAAATATTAAACAATATATGTTTTCTTTTAATTTTAGTTTAATAATAAGCTAGTATTTCTTAAATATAATTTTAGATTATCTATTCAATTACTATTTTATTTTTATAATTAGCTAATATTTTTATTATTATAATTTTTATATTAATTATTAAAATATAATAATAACCTTAACTCCTACTCTTCCCATTTCCCACAACCCTCACCCCATTAAACCCTTAATTTCCCACCCCACTAACCCACAACACATCAACTCACCCCTACACACTATATACTACATACTACCTATACACATGACAACAGACGAAAAAACAGAAGCAGAAGGAAAAAAAGGAAAGAACAATCAGCAAGAAAAGAAAGAATGTGCAATGAGTTTCAGAGATATTTCAGCGCATTTACCTCTTTTAAGAGGATATTTTTGAGCAGTTATCTCAAATCATAGAAAGAGTATGTTTTATACATTTGAGAAAGAGTATATTATTGGGAGAAGTATTGAACACGGGTATAGGTGAGAGTTCAGACAACTCACAGTCCCCATAAACCATGTCTTGCCAATATGGGTACATGATCATACTTTTAAGATAAATTCTCATTGCTTTGTGGATCCACTTAGTTGAGAGGTTCTAAATGTCGACACAATATAGGACAACTCTGGCAGCAGGGTCAAGACGTTACCGTCACATAGCACATGATGATTGTTGGTTAGAAAATGTCCTAATAGAGTTAATGTGTATTTTTATATATCACTTATTATGTTGAGTTCAGAAATGAGAAAGTATTTTTTCAAGCTTTAAATGATTTAACTCCTTTATTTCTTTACATTAAGATTATGTACATTGTTACCTATTGCAATCCTTTCATTCATTTATTTCTTCTCGCTAGCTTACATACTTGTACAATCAAATGTACTGATGTCATTCGACCTATTGTTTGGAGGTATTGTAGGTATTTTCCAGATATCTATCTTAAACATTAGAGGCTTTATAGATAGATAGACTCGAGAAGTATCTTAGTACATTCTTTCATTTAAAGATGTTTTGCAAATTATTATTATTGCAATGAGTACTTTCAGACATTTTTATGGAGTTTTACATTTCTATTTTAAGCCTATTCTCGATTAGGTAAGTCTTCCACTAATTAGTCAGCCAAACCAAATTTTCGCTTGGTGACCAACAATGGTTCTTGAGTGCCAGCCACGTCCAAGGTGTGAGCTTGGGGCATCAAAAACTTAGTATCAGAGCACAAAGTTCAAGTGTCCTAGGGTGTCTATGAAGCTGTGGCAGTAGGATCATATTTACGGCTATGAGGGCCCCATATAAATCAAGGACTATAGACATTTAAGAAAAATTTCCCTTCTTTCATACTCTAAATCTTGCAATATAACTCTATCATGAGAAACTTATTCAAACTCATGCGCTACACAAATTTAGTTGACTACCCCTCATACTAAAGGTGGTTGAAAAGCAAAGCCCAGATATATATTGATAAGTTACTCTCAACAAAAGTGTCCAAAAATTAAAGAGATTGCACAGGGCTTGAGAGAAGCCAATTAGTGTGCATTAAGTGTATTGATTCAAAAGAATGCATCTTTCTTCAGATGACTTGTACATTCGAGCTAAAAGCAAGTTGTGCTCTCAGATTCTCTTCATAAAACCTTGTTTCAGGTGATGCCCATTATGAGGGGAGTGTGTTTTTGAGAGCTTGGATAGTATTATCACCCGTAAGATTGTATGAGATGAAATGTTATGAGCAGTAGTAGTAGAAGTGCTCAGAGTTATAAGTATGCATTTGGAAGTGTAGTAACCTAAAGAAATGGGGACATATATTGAGTAAAGTGTATAATTGTAGTCATGTACCCAGTAAGCCATTAATGAGGAGTTTTCCCTTATGTGTAGGCTAAGGAGTAATTATTTTATGTGGATTTCATGATAGAAGGTAGAGGAATAGTTACCAATCAGGATAAGTTAGAGTATAATTTAACCATAAGAGAGTTTATGTCAATGTAACACTAAATTATTGAAGGCTAAGTATAGGTATTTAATAAAAGAATAGAGTATTCATGAGGTGATAGAAGTAATCTAGGTTTATGATTTTGAAAGGAGAGCCCCTTGATATTTATAGAGTTATAGAACTGATGAGGAAAGGATGTGTAGTGAATGGGTAAATTGTTCTTAGGTTGTGAAAAAATTTGTGATGATAAACTATAAATAGGTAGATTTGGAGATAATGATTGACTTCTTGTCATGAGGTATTAGTGGGTGATGATGTTAGTTTTGAGATTTGATCTAGTAGGTTTGACATAAAGTAGATGAGGAATTAAATTAACAAGTGTGGTATTATGAACCTTAGCTGAGAACAATGAGGTGTAGCTACGTCATTAGATTAACAAGAGCATTAAGAGGTGTAACGAAGATCGTATGTAGTCAGACAAGGTTCCAATTAAGTTTATGGTTTGTTCATTCATAAGTGCTTAGATAGTTTTTTCAAGTTATCGGTGTGGAGTAGGATGATGTGAGCATTATTTATTGCCTTTTAGAGGTTGGTCAAAGGGATCATATATAGCTAATGATGAGCCTCTTAAATATAGTTCAAGTTTCCTCTAGTTGGGTAGATGTGAACATAGAAAGGTGGCATTAACAAACTAAGAAGGAGAAGTCACACTATTAAGAGTTAGACCAAGTGACTTTATAAGCCATTGAGAAGAGGTTAAGAGAATTATCTAAGAAAGAGTTCATTGAAGGAATCTTAGTACGTGCATATGGAGAGTCCATAGCCATGATATTAGCTTTTCCCGAGTATTAGAGTAAATGAATGTAGAATAGTATAGAGATGATAGATTAGATCCATAACTTTAATGTGTCATCTTCAACCTAAGGGGGAGATGAGAAGATGAGAAACCAAGTCAAGTGTGGAGAATCATATAATGATGTGTTCATATATAGTTATGGTGTTATATAAATCCATTCACACTCTAGTGTATTCCTCAAAATTTAGTAGTTACTAAATCTTATTGATGTCCCCAATATAAGAATTGTTTTCATGACTTATTGATTGAATAACGCTATCAAAGACACTTAATCCAGTTATAAGACTCAACAATCGTTAATCAGCATATAACCCAACTAAATGAGTTGGGGTCTAATCCTACAGGGAGTGGTACGTATTTGAGAATCAAGAGAAAAGTACGAATATGTTCAAGTCAATCATAGGAATAGATATTTATGAATAAAAACATAATTCAAGTTAAGGGGTGACACAAGTGTCAAATAAAGGGGTTTTGATTGTAATTATCAACTACAACATCAGCAAATAACACGAATTAACAAGTAATGAGACGGGTTCTTGGGATGTGATTGGATTATAGGCTAAGGTAGACAAATGGGTAATTGCAACTTATAGGAAATAGCTATAAATCAGTGAATAAGCTAGACTTTAGAGGGGATAAACTTTCTCTCAAACAATTTACCTCGAATCAAGTTGGTTTCTCTCAAACACCAACAAGAAGCAATTAAGAATAGCCTACACTTTAGTCCATTCACTCTCTCAAGCTGAATGTGTGTTAAAGTTTTAGGATTCACTCTCTCGAGTTGAACCCATGACAACCCAATACCCACAGACCATCATTCAGTAATCTTGGTTTTAAAACCTCTCTCTCGAGCAAGCCAAAAACACAAAGGTAGAGTTGAATTTGCAACTACAACCCTTTAAATTAAACCACAATTATTGATTGAAATATCTTCTAAACAACATATAAACTATCAATTAGCAATACCCATAAGTTAAATCAACCCATAATCACATGATCATACCCCAAGAATTGGGGGTTTAGCTAGACATTATAAAAAGATAGAAATTCTTACAAATTATGTTTCCATCAACTGGGCAAGATTAATTTCATCTTTACAAAGGTCCAAATTAAATAATCTCAAAGACCCACTTCTAATTTCTTCAAAAAAGGAAAACTTCAATTCTTCAAAGCTAAGGAAATGTTTTGTCTCCAAACTCAGAGTTCTAACTCCAACATTCTATATTTTTAAAACTCCTAATTAAGATAGATTCTAAACATAATGGTTGAAATTGTATTTATAATCGCCAAAAATATGCTGCGAAGGACTATCAGGCGTAGTAAGTCAGGATCGCCGATCAACTTGACGATCCACCCTTTGGTCAGTTCTATCGCCTTTTTGCTTTGGCCTTTAGCATCCTCAAGTTCTGTATCTTAGGGCGATCGAATCACTACATCTGAGAACCATTCGGTGACACACCGACTGCTCCTTTCTCTCACCGACTTGATTTTCTCCTTCAAGGCTTGGCACACTGGAACTTTAGGCGAGGTAAAAGCCACTCGGCGACTTGCCCAATGGATTAGGCAATCATCATGCCTTATTTTCTTTGTTCTTTCAGCTAGCTTATTATTTTTTGCTTATTAGTGTCCATGCTTTGTTCATCAATCCAAATACCTGGAAAACAAGGATTTTACATCAGTTATTGGCACAAAATAAGCATTTGAGGACACTAAATCTATCCAAATAAATCCCTAAATGATTCCAATTCTTGGACTCATCAACACCCCCAACTTAAACTTTTTCTTTTCCTCAAGTAAAACTCAAAGTTTTGCAGTTCAGAAAGGATACTCAAAGTTTTGCAGTTCAGAAAGGATGTCTCAAATAGTGCTACACAAGACTCAATTATGAATGCACACAAAAAGACTCAACTTACTCATGCAAGGATCAATTGTGCACTCAAAGATTCAAGTTATGACTCACCATTATCAAAGATTCTCAAGTTCACAATACTTGCTTCAAATGCAAGTTCAAGCTCAACAAAGGTACTCAAATGCCCTCACAAAAAGAGTGATTCCATATTCACACACAATTGTTCAACAATTTAAAGCTTCGAAATCAAATGCAAGACTCACACTCACAAAGATGAACATAGCGCATGATTTCACCAATAGGTTTGCTCTTATTTTCCAACCAACAATTGTTTCAGCTCACTCAAGATGTTTGTAACGGGGCTGAGTGCAAAGGTATAGTCATATAGGCTTAATGGATGTAATCCTCATAAAATGTGGTCTGAACAATTCTTTCTTTCCTTTTCTTCATCATTCTCATTCATGCTCAAAAGTCACCTCATTATTCATCTTCCATGGACTGTTGGACACCCCATTTTCTTTGCACTTTCACAATTTTATTCCACAGCTTTTTCATTCTTTTTCTCTTTTTTTGTTTTTTTTTGTATGGAGGGGTTCTATCTTTCTCAAAATCATGGGTCAAGGGGACTTCTTTGCATTTCTTGATTTACCTTCTCTTTTCACCACACCCCAACTAAGGCTTTTGGCCTAAGTTGGCTATTAAAACAAATCACAAATCATGAGGATTATGGGTAATGGATAAAGAAAGGTCACAATTTCATCAAATTTCTTCCAAGAAATGGTTAAGGCTAAAAAGGTGTTCAAACGAAGTTCACACACTCACAAGGTAGGCCACAAAAGAGGTATAATGTCAAATTGTTTCACACTCTTCAAAGTTGCCTAATATCATCTCAAGATCTCGTATCACTTAGTGAGCGGGACAAATGGGGCAAATTCTAGGTGTCATCGCACATGGTTCACGGTAAGCTCATCATAGAAGGCATTGACACCAATGTCAAACAAGACCCAACACTTTCACTAGTGTGCAATGATCATCAGAAGAGATTCAATTTGATAATTGGATAGTCACAACGAGATGCAAAAAGTTCACATATTGTCTATGCAACTTTATTTGGCCTCATCGTAGCCGCACATTCATTTTAGTTTGATTATGAGCACTATTTAATTCATCATTATTGATCAAGACTGATACTCAAATTTACAAGGGAAAAGCCACATTCAAACACACACAAGAGGTGGCACAATTTTTTTTGGAAGGGTCCAAAAATCATTTGCAATTAAAGCAAGGAGCTACAAGCTCAATCACCCACAAAATATAGTATCAACACAATTTATAGCTCAAAAACCCACACATATAGACAGAACAATAGTCACAAAAGGTTGGTCTCACCCTACCATAAAACAAAAGCTATTTGTTCTCAAATGCAATAAAGTATCCAAAAAGTCAGCAAAAATAAGATAGAGATGGAGGTAAAGAGAAATCTTGTCTAAATAGTTGCTCCATCTGTTTGGGAATCAGTGCTCAGTGTATTGCTATGAATCGGGCCTTAGCACCCGGAGTCACATCAGAAGTAGTGGGTCCACTAGGAGCTCCCACGGACGTCTCTGTCAGTGATGTATGAATCACTGACTGTACAGTCGTCTCCTCTAGATCTGGCAAATCTCCATACATGCTCTCCTTCCTCACCTCTATCTGCTCCTCGTTGGTCTCTACCTCCGAGTCATCAGCTGCTATGCCATCTCTATGTACATCTCCGGTGGTGGCTGGAGGAATCTCAGAAGTCTCTGGGGAATCAACATCATCAGCGGCCTCCAGTAGTGAAGTGAAGTCAGTAGACTTTAGATAGTCCACGTCTTTCCTTAGATCCGCAACTTCGGCTTTCAAAGTCATAACCTCGAAGGTCTCCCCCTCTCTACTCTCACAAGCTGTGACTCTCGCAGTCAAATCATCAACAGATGCCCAGAGGGAAGTAAGTGCAGCTAAAATAACAGCCTCAATCATCTAAGGAACAATAGCCTCTAGTCTATTAGACCTCACATCAGCCGAGTGGGCTAAGTGTCCCATCTTCAGGAGCATGGCCTGAGTGATCTTGGTGATCTGGGCAGAGGTTGAAGCACCTAGAGCCTGTGAAGAAGAAGTAGGAGAAGATGTACCTAAAGGCCCAGAGGCCAGAGTAGGCAAATATGCCTCTGCAGGTATCAAATCAATGTCCACCTCCGAGAATGTATCTACTGGAGCTGCTCTCCTCCTGTCGGCCTCCTCTCGAATGTATTCGGCCTCTATACGCCTGATATCTTTGGACGAGGATGGAGTGACCTCAATATCTCTTGTATCATCCTGGGCAACTCCAACACGCCGGCATAACTCCGTGATCAAGACATGGAATGGTAGGGAAGTCTGCCTCTGCTTGGCCCTCATGGCCATCTCCTGCTCAATAAGGAGTCCTAGGTTGATGCTCCTTTGGGATATGATCAACCCAAGGCAGGCCGCCTTAGGGTGGCGTAGGATGGACTCGTTCTGTGATGGCATGATGGTGCTGCTAATAAAGCCAAACAAGAATCAAGCAGCTATATTTAAATCCCTTTTCTCAATGGGGACCCTTGCCTTGATCCACCTCAGGGTGGTATTGGAAATCAATGGAGCAAGCCATCCCTTCAAGTCATCTAAGGACTAAGTAGTAGGCAGGCCCTCATATGCCACTATAGCTCCTAGAGCCCTATTGAGTACATTATTAATGTGCAAGCTACTACATCCAACTTCTTTTCCTCGGACCATGACCGACTTAACTGGTCTGAACTCGCTTGCCTTCGTCTTCCCCTTGGGCACCAGCTCTCCGTATGATGTATAGAACTCCCGGACCGATATAGGTATGTACGAGCCTTGAGGTCTAGTGTATTGCTCAAAACGGTGATAATGAAGAGTGTCCCTCACTGAGGAGTGTCTGTCCTCAAGGCCCTCTGTAGACAACAACTTCTCCTCGAAAATAGTCTACAACTCATCAACTTTTAGTCTATTGAGAAGCCTAGGAGGAGGGACTACTAGTGGCATTGGAGCCATAGAAGGTGCCGGAGCTGGCACTATATCTGCCGGAGAAGAGGCTGTTGGGGCTCTAACTAAGTCAGGATGGGATCTAGCATAGATATCCGCCCTCCGATACTATAATGGTTGGTGATCCTCAGGCTGATATAAAGTAGCTCGGGAGTCAGCATTCACTTTTTCAGATGTGGGGCTCTTTCCTTTGCTCTGACCTTCCATTGGAGGCTTTGTTCTCCCTTTGTTGGAAGGATTTGCTCCCCCTTCATTTATCACAGTACCCCGTAGTCTTTTGCGGGGTGGCATGTCGATGTTTGCCCTTGCCATATCTGTAAAACATCAGGAAAAGTTAGAAGTAATACAAGCAAAATCACAGAAGAAAAGAGTTGCAGAAAGACTCACCGAATTGGCCGGCGAGTTGTCGAATCTATTCGGTGAGCAAGGCTTGGTCCGCTGAAAGTTACAATGCTTTTAAGGATTAGGGGCGCGGACAAAGGGCAATCAAGGAAGACCTTCGGTGAACTCAGAATTCTCGCCAAAAGTTACAGAACCTTTTTCAAGATCAAGCAAGAAATTAAAGGTGAGAAAGGGAACTTGGGCGAACCGCCAAGTGGTTCGGCAAGCTCGACACAGCTCGCCAAATAACCCAACATGCCTACTTTCAACCCAACTTCCCAAATTCAACCCTGCAGCCCCCAAAAATAAAATCCCAATACACCCATGCTGCCGAGATACTCAGACTTCTCCCGGTTTGGCCAATTTGGCCATTTAACGACTTTTGCCCTTAAGAATGACGTCAACCACTCCACCATTGGGCAAAATACGTCATTGGGCACAAATGTGGGTTACTTAGACTACACCTAACCAGACCCAAAAAACATTCAAGCACAACCCCATAATTTTAATCATTTTTAAAGCACGAAAAACTCAGGAATTGAACATTAAAGCATTATAGGCATGCTATTCAAATTAACAAAGGCACACACATACACAATTATGATCAGAGAGGTCCAGCACACATCACTAAGACAAAAATCATTGCAAATGAGTAAAAATTACTAAAACTGAATTTGGGGTTCAGAAAACCAACCTTAGATGCCAAATAAATACTTTGAAACGCTAGATGGCAAAGAAATCCAACTACAATCACAAATTTGATGACTAAAATATGATAAAAATGTAAGAAAATGAACCCTAGCCATGCTTTTTTTAGTGTAGGAGTTTAGGATGAATGAGAGAGTTTTATTTATGAAAAAAAAATCATTTTCTACATGTTTAGGGCAATTTAGATAACTCCCTAAAGGTTTTTTGGACAAAAATACTCTTAAGAAAATAAATTATAAGAGTTGGAAGTCAAAATTTTATTCTAGTGGACAGTGAGGTCCACATTTACTTTGTGTCACAGAACCATCGCGAAACTTCTACCAGGTTAAAGTGTCTCTAGTAAATCAGCCATAAAGTTTTATACCGAACTCAGTTTGATGTAAACTTTACGGAGTTGGAAAGAACACTCTTAGACTTAAGATTTGATAGGTTCTAGGACACTTAATCTTCATATTGTAAGAGATGTGGTCAATTGAAGTTGACCCTTATAAGGACTCTTGTAAAGCTTTAGCTGATAGAAATGTCCTAGCTTGGTGTTAGAGGTCCTTTATAACCCTAAATCGCTTTTGGTTATTGAAAGACCTTAAAACATATGAGCAAGTTGGACATCATCCAGCTCAAGATCATATACTTACGGTGAATGATTCAGACTCTAAGAGTAGAGTTGTTGTTGGGTTTTAAAGGTGTGAACAGAAAATGAAGGGTTGTGACTCTCCTGAAGGGTTGTGACTATGCCGAAGGGTTGTGACCTTTATGAAAGATTGTGTCCTTTCTAAAGGGTTGTGACCGTTTGAAAGATTATGCATTTTCCAAAGTGTTGTGACCTTTCTGAAAGGTTGTCTTCTTTTCTGAAAGGTTGTCTTCTTTCTAAAGGGTTGCAACCTTTACCCTTTGTTGGCTATAAATAGAGGGGTTTTGTCTCATTTTTCTGCATCGAATTCTTCCCTTCTTTTGCATACATTTCTTACAAAACAAAATCGATCGATCGATCATGTCTGTGTGTGTGATTCGTTGCTGTCATTTTGAGTTCGTTGAAATTATCGAAGTTTGAGGTACCGCTACTTTTTTAATGATTAATCCGTTTTATCTTGGGAGGAATTAATCTGCAACCTCGGGTACTTGAGGGGATTAAATTTCTTAAGGACACGCAGTGGGCTCTGTGGACTCGAATAGTTCTTTGTGTTTTTCTTTTCATCTTTTATTATTTCTGGTTTGCTAATCTGAATACAGGAGATAACAATCTTAAGAAATTTAAAGTTTCTGTATTTGAGGTTTCTGGAGATTAAAATCTTTATGGTTTTCTAGCCTATTTGAATTTTTTAAAATTTATTCTATTAACAATTAAAAGAATATAAAAACTTTATCGTTACATTAGAAACAGTCTGTGTAAGGATTTATTCTTTACTGTTAGTATTTCACATACTAAAATTGTCTTCCATTTGTGATAGAAAAAAAGAAATGACTAATTCAAGTCAAATAAATGTTGGAAAAGTAAGTGCTGCAACAACATCAATTGCACCCAATCGTTCAACTACCGCCCTAGCACCGGCTGAGAAACCAGCAAAGTTTTCTGGAGTAGACTTCAAGAGATGGCATAAAAAGATATTCTTCTATCTAACTACATTGAGTCTGCAGAGGTTCATTAATGAGAACATTCTTGTTATGTCAGATGAAACTCTGTCTGAAGAACAATTCTTGGTAACAGAAGCATGGACACATTCTGATTTTTTGTGTAAAAATTATATTTTGTGTGGCCTGTAGGATGATCTGTACAATGTGTACAGTAATGTCAAAACCTCAAAAGAACTCTAGGATGCTTTAGAAAAGAAGTATAAAACAGAGGATGCCGGAATGAAGAAGTTCATTGTGGCAAAGTTTCTGGACTATAAGATGATAGACAATAAGACTGTCGTCACCCAAGTTCAAGAATTGCAGGTCATAATCCATGATCTCCTTGCTGAAGGTATAAATTTATTTAATACCTATGTTGGAAATATTAAGTCTATTCTTAATACTCACATAATCTTTAATGTAGGATTGGTTGTGAATGATGCTTTTCAAGTGGCTACCATTATTGAGAAGTTACCTCCATTGTGGAAGGACTTCAAAAACTACTTGAAACATAAACATAAGGAGATGACTGTTAAAGATCTCATGGTAAGGCTGATAATTGAAGAGGATAACAAGGCCACAGAAAAGAGGTCACGTGGTAATTCAGCAACATCTGGAGTAAATATTGTTGAAGAAGATCCTACAAAATCAATGAAAAGAAAGAAAGCATCTGGTCCAAAGAGCAATCCTCCTAAGAAGGAGTTCAATGGAAGTTGCTTCAATTGTGGCAAACGTGGTCATAAGGCTATTGAATGTTGGGGTCCCAAGAAGGACAAGAAGAAGGATCAAGCAAATTTGGCTGAATCCAAAGGAGAGATGGACGATCTTTGTGCAATGCTTTCAGAATGCATCTTGGTTGAAAATCCAAGAAAATGGTGTATAGATTCTGGTGCCTCATGCCATGTATGTACCAACAAAGAATTATTTTCATCATATACTCCAGCACCTACAGACAAGAAGTTGTTTATGGCAAACTCCGCTGTTGCAAAGGTGGAAGGAACTGGCAAAATCCTCTTAAAGATGACATCGAGTAAGGTGGTGACTTTGAACAGGGTCTCGTATGTTCCAAAATTGGAAAAGAACTTAGTTTCTATACCAGTTCTGACTAAGAATGGATTTAAATGTGTATTTGTTTCTGATAAAATTGTAGTCAATAAGAATGAAATGTATGTAGGAAAAGGTTACCTCACTGAGGGTCTCTTTAAATTTAATGTAATTGCAGTTAATATGAATAAAAATTCTACTTCTTCTTACTTGCTTGAGTCTAAATATTTATGGCATGAACGTTTGGGACACGTTAATAAAAAAACCTTGCGAAAAATGATTAACTTAAATGTTTTGACTAAATTTGAGTGCAATAAATCAAAATGTCAAGTTTGCGTTGAATCTAAGTATGCTAAGCATCCTTATAAATCTATTGAAAGGAATTCATATCCCTTAGAACTAATTCACATTGACATTTGTGACATGAAGTCAACACCAACACGTGGTGGAAAAAAGTATTTCATAACTTTTATTGACGATTGCACTAGATATTGTTATGTCTATTTGCTAAATGGTAAGGATGAAACAATAGACATATTTAGGCAATACAAAACTGAAGTTGAAAATCAGTTGGATAGAAAGATCAAAATGATCAGAAGTGATAGAGGTGGAGAATATGAATCTCCATTTTTAGAAATATGTTTGGAAAATGGAATAATCCATCAAACTACTGCTCCTTACTCTCCCCAATCTAATGGAATTGCAGAACGAAAAAACCGAACTTTAAAGGAAATGATGAATGCCTTACTTATAAGTTCAGGTTTACCACAAAACTTGTGGGGGGGAAGCTATCCTTACAGCAAATCGAATACTCAATAGAGTGCCTCACACGAAGACACATGTTATTCCATATGAGAAATGGAAAGGTAGAAAACCCAACTTGAAACATTTCAAAGTGTGGAGATGTCTAGCCAAAGTTCAGGTTCCTATACCTAAGAGAGTGAAAATAGGGCCTAAGACTGTGGATTGTGTATTCATTGTATATGCAACAAATAGTAAGGCATGTCGATTTTTGGTTCATAAGTCCGAACATCCGGATATTCATGATAATACGGTAATAGAATCAGATAATGCTAAATTTTTTTAACATATCTATCCGTATAAAACTAGACTTGAGTCATCTAGTGGGGGGTCTAAACAACCTCGAGAAGAACCAAAAGATAATAAAACCAATGAAGAGAGTCGAAGGCGCATTAAACGTCAAAGGACAACTACGTCATTTGGATGTGATTTTGTAACATTCCTACTTGAAAGTGAGCCTCAAACATTCAAGGAAGTGATGTTGTCTAGTGACTCAACCTCTTGGAAGGAGGCTGCCAATAGTGAGATTGAATCAATCTTAAGCAATCATACTTGGGAGTTGGTTGATCTTCCTCCAGGGACCAAACGCTTAGGTTCAAAATGGATCTTCAAAAAGAAGATGAAAGATGATGGAACTATTGACAACTATAAAGCAAGACTTGTTGTCAAAGGCTCTAGACAAAAAGAAGGTCTTGATTATTTTGACACATACTCGCCAGTGACTAGGATTACATCAATTCGAATGTTAATTGCCCTAACTGCAGTATACGGTCTTGAAATCCATCAAATGGATGTGAAAACTCCCTTCTTAAATGGAGAGCTAGAGGAAGAGATCTACATGGAACAGCATGAAGGCTTCGTAGTTCCCGGTAAAAAAAAGAAAGTATGCAAACTTGTTAAGTAACTTTATGGACAAAAACAAGCACCGAAACAATGGCATGCAAAGTTTGATCAAACCGTGTTGGCAAATGGATTTAAGATCAATGAGTGTGATAAATGTGTTTACATTAAAGACACTCTGAATCAGGAAGTCATTGTATACCTATATGTGGATGACATGCTGATAATGAGCAAGGACATTGCCAATGTAAAAGCTACTAAGCGTATGCTCGCTAGTAAGTTTGATATGAAAGATCTAGGAGTTACCGATTTAATATTAGGTATTAAGATTCACAAAACTCTTAACGGTCTAGCATTGTCTCAATCTCATTATATTCAAAAGGTACTTGAAAAGTTCAAGTATTTGAATTTCAAAAAGGCAAAGACCCCAATTGATGTAAACCTTTATCTTGCAAAGAATAAAGGTGAAAGTTAGTCTCAATTGGATTATGCCAGAGTATTGGGAAGTTTGATGTATGTCATGAATTGTACACAACCAGACATAGCTTGCGCTATAAGTAAACTTAGTCGATACACAAGTAATCCCAATCAAAATCATTAGTTGGCAATGAAGAGAGTTTTGGGGTACTTAGAAGACACTCAAAACTATGTTTTGCATTACAATAAATATCCAGCAGTTCTTGAAGGATATAGTGATGCAAATTGGATTACTGGGTCAACTGAAACTAAATCCACGAGTGGATATCTTTTTCACTATTGGTGGAGGAGCAATATCTTGGAAATCATCCAAACAAACATGTATAGCTCACTCTACAATGGAGTCTAAATTCATCGCCTTAGACAAGGCAGGTGAAGAAGTTGAATGGCTCCAGAATTTCTTAGAAGATATTCCGTATTGGCCCAAACCAATGGCCCCTATATGCATACATTGTGATTGTCAAGCTGCAATAGGAAGGGCTGGAAGCGTTATGTATAACGAAAAGTCTCGTCACATAAGATAAAGACATAACTCTGTTAGACAACTACTCTCTAGTGGAATTATCACAACTGACTATGTAAAGTCAAAGGATAATGTGTTGGATCCACTTACAAAAAGCCTAACTAGAGAAGGAGTTGAGAGATTATCTACGGAAATGGGACTATGGCCGAGAATAAGTCATCGTGGCGGTAACTCTACCTAGAAGACTGGAGATCCGAAGATCTAGGTTCAAGGAGATAAAACAAAGTCATAGATGATGGTTCAACATTGTCAAAAATTATTTTATGTCTATTCTCATGATGAGACAATGTTCAGTAACCAGGATAAAGGCATAAGAACTATTTAATGGTTTCTAAGTTTGATACAGGGTATATCAAATAGTGTATCTATGGGATAACACACTTAGAAATCACCTATGTAAGTGTGAAGTGTAAGCCGCTTCAGCGAGAATCCGGTAAGACCAGTTCTCTAAGCACTTATTAACCGAGATGTGTTCATGGCTGAAACGAACAAAACAATGAGAACCAAAAATAGTTCAAGGGTTGATTGTGTGACTTATGTTGTCTAGGTATACACCAAAGCTCGACGGTTTAAAGATATCAAATCTACCGATTGACCAAGTATATCCGATATATGTTCACTACGAAAAGTTTAAAAGGAAACCTACTTATCTAGATGCGATTAACCTTAACTTACGAATCACACAATTTTTCATGCATATGTTTTAACAATAGCCATTCCCTATTCATGTGGGGGATTGTTGGGTTTTAAAGGTGTGAACAGGAAATGAAGGGTTGTGACTCTCCTGAAGAGTTGTGACTATGCCGAAGGGTTGTGACCTGTATGAAAGGTTGTGTCCTTTCTAAAGGGTTGTGACTGTTTGAAAGGTTATGCATTTTCCAAGGTATTGTGACCTTTCTAAAAGGTTGTTTTCTTTTTTGAAAGGTTGTCTTCTTTCTAAAGGGTTGTGACATTTACCCTTTGTTGGCTATAAATAGAAAGGTTTTCTCTCATTTTTCTACATCGAATTCTTCCCTTCTTTTGCATACATTTCTTACAAAATAAAATTGATCGATTGATCGTGTCTCTGTGTGTGATTCGTTGCTGTCATTTTGAGTTCGTTGAAATTATCGAAGTTTGAGGTACCGCTACTTCTTTAATGGTTAATCCGTTTTATCTTGGGAGGAATTAATCTGCAACCTCGGGTACTTGAGGGGATTAAATTTCTTAAGGACACACAGTGGGTTCTGTGGACTCGAATAGTTCTTTGTGTTTTTCTTTTCATCTTTTATTAATTCTGGTTTGCTAATCTGAATACAGGAGATAACAGTTGTGAGGTGTTACAACCATATTGTTATTTCTCCAAAAAGTGACACTAGGAACAACCTCAAAAGGGTGATAGTTTGACTAACTCTGGGTGTCTCAAAAGAGCAGAAAGTGCCCATAAGTTCATTAAGTTTTGATTTATCTCATCACCCGCTATAGCTCTGAATAGACCCTTCAAGTTCAGAAGCTCGATTATGGTACTAAGTTTAATATTGACTTAACTACTCTCATTGATAATAAATTGTTGCTTCTCAATTTTTTTTCATAATTAGTTCTGGTTGTTTACAATTTGAGTCAATCACTTGTGGTTTATAACCATTCCATCAAATGAATTAATTTTCCTTAATAGTCTTAAGCCAAGAATTATTTGAACATTGTTTATACTAATCCCTTTGGAGAAGATATATTTCTATATTATCTTTAATGCAACACGAGCTTATTTTATAAAGTCTTTTGTGTTTGTCATGCATCAAAAAAAAAAAAAAAATTGAAAATTATATGTTTTATGTCATTACGAATTTCATAAATCTATATCATAAATTAATAACTTGACTTTAAGTGAAATTCAACTCAAATAGTATGTATTAACCTACAAATCATATGAGCTTAAGTGTCTAAAAGGTATAGTATATCTAAAGTGAATTTTGTGAAGTAGGCAAATATGAGATACTTAAAGTTCAACGTTAAAATTTTGATTATTAATAATCTCAAAAATGGAGAACAAGTAAATTTTAGCTTAACCTATTAATTATGTTCACATAAAAAGAGAAATTATGATAAATTGTCATATTATCTACATGTTAAAGCAATAAATAAGTAATTGACAAGATTTCAATTTTAAAAAAAGTCCAAATAGGAGGAATACAATTATCATGTTTTCAAAAGAGCATATTCAACATAAATGATTATATTAATTATAACCTCATCTATATTCAATAAAAATTTCTCTCTTCCAATTTTTATTCTCTATATATACTAATCCCTCAACCCATATTCTTGTCACCTCTCATTCTTGAGATTTATGTTGAATACTTATTTCTTTACATATTCATATATACATGGCTTCCTCACATCTTGAAATGAACACTTGTCGTGAAATAGTTCCGTATATGCCAATAACTAGTGGTGCTCAAGTTGTGGTACGTTGCCCTCTAACTAAGTTACTCACTCAATATTTTTTTTATTTGTCCTTTGAGATGCATTAATCATTTGAGAAATTTTTGGGTTAGGTTTTCTATATTTGTTTTATCGAAGATACGGAAGTTCTTATTATTATTTTAAGAAAACTATTCATTAATTATTATGTTTTCCTTAAAACTTTCTTACTTGATTGTGTTTTTTTACCTTTGATAATAGCTAAAACATTTTAGTATTGACAATTCAGAAAGCAAAAGTGTGTATGAAATTTGATAAAACATTTTTATTTTTAAATGTATCAAAATTAGAGAATAGATTCAAAAGATAATCATTTTTTTTATTTTTTTAAAAATAATTAAAAATTAAGTGCATTATTTACAGGTTCTACAAAATCAAGTTGGTAACACAAAATTCATACTAGCACCCACTCCTATATCAAGTCAGCCAATACAAGTAAGATTTCTACAACATTATTCTTTATTTATTATCATGTCAGATTCGTTAATTTTCCTATGTTATCTTTAATTTCTAGTCATTTTTTTAATAACACTGGATGCTTGTGGCATTTGGACGTTGTCCTCATATAGTTTTTTTAAAATATATATATCGGAAGAAATTACGGTGTATACTAGATCACACACACCCTTGTGCTTTGTGAGAAAGGGTCAAATACACCCCTCTATAGATTTTATTTTACTAGGAATGAAATATTTTTTTATTTTTATAGTTACTTCAGTCGAAAACGGTATATCTGCTTATTTGTGTAAAGATACATAGGAGTATATGGGTGATTGTTTTATAAACGAGGGGGTATATCAATACTAATTCACAATGTCGAGGGGTATATCAAGCTTTTTAACCTAAATTTGATATTAATGAAGACGAGATTATTAATTTGTAATCATATGTAAAATACTCATTCACATCTAAATGTATCTCATGGAATCAATTTTAATACTAACGCAAAATTAAAAGAATCAAATTAATAGATAATCTAATAAACTACCATTTTAATATTTGTAAAGTTTTCTCAAAACAGCCCATTTATAAACTATTTAAATAAAAATTTTAAATATTCGATATTTGTAATTGTTGATTTTCTCTTTAATTATTTATAGAAAATATTAGATATGTTTTCACCTAGTAAGCTAACTATTTAATATGATAGAACATTTGGCGGAATCTGATAGAATACTAATTGGTTTTAATTTTCTTGCATTAAATATTAAAACAATTGAGGGAGATTCATGTTTTCTTATACTTATTTGTTAATAAGAAGACATTATTCGAGCATATAGAATAGTTTTCTTATAAATATGGTCTCTTATTGTTGATTATTGAGAATAATTTGTGTTATAAATTATTTAGTTTTCTGAAACATTATTGTGAAAGTGACGAGGATATTTCTAGTGTCTTTTATTAGATATGAAAAAGAAAAATTATAGGTGTAAAAAGAACAGAATATTGATACACTTGAACTTTATAGCAATTTTACCATGTCATTCAATTCTCTTAGTTTGTTGTTAAGCAAAAATCTTTCTCCCTTACTTAGATTAATGTAACCTTGATTTTTTTTAATTCTACTTCTGAAAGATGATATATTTATATATTTTAAAATAATTTAACTATAGATTCTCATTTTTTTACATTTACAGTTACAAAAATTTAACATATTTTCTTATTTGCAGAATGATGTTGAAACAATCACAGTCCCCGAAAAACTGGCTAGGAAGAAGAGAATTCTAGTTACTACCAAAGCAATAGAAAATACTTTGGTTGACTTTGTAATTGTACCTTCTAATGGTGCAGCAAACCTTTATACTATTAAACTAAAAAAGGTTAGTACATTTGATTACTAAGACTATTTCTTTGTAAAAGACACTAATATTGTTAGACAATTTTGTAGTAGATTCATTTGTCTGGCTATTTTATTATTACTATAGTGAAATATTATATAAAAAAAAAAGACGTACAATATAATATAACATGAAAAATCGATTATAATAAACCATGGTTGTTATAGTAAAAGGTTGTAAATCAGATGTTTAGTAAATGGAGAGGCCAGACTAATTTAATATTTCATTATGTACTCAAATAATAGAATGAAGACATGGCAAATGATTCATACGGACTTAATCACAAATATTATGGCATGCTACATGGATGGAAAGCTGAAAGGAGACAACGTCAAAATGGAAGATGTGAAACGGTAATATAAGTTCTTTTATAAAAAAATTTCCATTTATTTGAATATTGAGTCTTACTACTTTCCTAAAGTACACTCACATTTATCTATTTATCTAATAATATTTATTGTTTAGAATGAAGGTTTTAGATGAACCTTCAACATTTATTATTTTTTTATGTCCTTTACAATTGAGATTTAGTGATAGTCATTCACAATCGAATTAGAATTTAATTGCACTTAATTTTCCTTTTCTTTTGCCTTTAAATAATAATAATTAAGGTATCATTTGTTTTGTATGTATCAAAAATTATCAATCGTGTTTCTTGTAATTTTTATTATTATTTATTTGGTAATATTGTGATTTTAATTTCTTTGTAATGTAATTTCTATATAAAAATTAAGGAAATTCATCTTGGATTGCAGTTTTACTTCCATGAGAGCAAACGTAGTATGTGTCGATCTATTGGGGATGTAAGAAGATATATCTTCGAAGGTTTTGAAAACTTGAAAGTAGATGTTCAGCCAGAAACCAATGTAGTAATCGAGTCAAAGGTACATTGTTACATTACATGAATTTTCATTGATAATGATAGTCATTTTGGTCATCTTTCTAGAAATCCAAATTTACTTATTTAGAGAGTTGAAGTATTTGGTCAACCTATTAAGAAAAAACAAGGATTTTTGTGTAGTATAGTAGTTATGGTTTTTCAAAATTAATCTTAATAATTGACGTTTTACTTTTTGAAAGTTTAGCCGAGCACCAAATTTTTTGCTCTAATATTGATAAAAGTATTTTTCTCAGATTGATTAGGAAAACACAAATTAATTTACTACATTCCTAATTTGCCTTTTAAAAATCCTTCTCTAACAAAAACAAACACTTTCAAAATATAAGTGATAAGTAAAGGAGTTATACCACATTGGATCTTATGTATGTACTCATGCCTTGAAATCTACAAGAAATTATTTTCATAACTTGAACTTCACTATAAACGATAGTTACAAAATGGTAACTTTAACCCTCATGTTAAGACCTCATGACAATTATATTATTTTTACAAAAAAACTTTTATTAAATTTAAGGTTGGAGTTATAGAAAAGAAATCAAAGAAAAGAAAAGGAGAATCTTCAATCTCAAAGAGGCAATCTGCAGCAAAAATGTGCAAAAGAAATGGACATGACAATCCAGACAAGATTGAGACTCAAAAAATTCTTGATGATGCATGGAACAACCTTATGAGCATGGATGACCTACACAACAACCAGGTAACTCATGTTAAGACAACTATTACTAATTGCAGTTATACAAAAATTACAAAAATGAAAAAGATTAAATATTCGCGACACACAACTTTTGTTGCTAAACATAAAAGTCGCATCTCATCCTATTTAATGAAGGTTGTTTGTTCATATTCACGAGTTTTAGTTTCTATCACTTGGTCATTGCATTTACAAATATAAGTATCTATGTTTGTTGAAACTTTGATAAATTTGACAAAATGACTTCATTTTACAGATTATGGGTTCCATCCACAAAAAGAAGTAGACAAAATATTGCACGAGAATATCTATGAAAAAAAGATTGTGCCATGCACGCATAAATATTCTCATTCATGAACAAGATGACGACAAAGAAAAAGTTATGTTTAGTTTGCAAAAAAAGAAGAAGGAAGAGTTGGCTATATGATTTTCACATTATGAAGATCTCTAGGCAAACCCTTAACTAATACATTCGACAAGCTCACAAGAGTTCTTTAATTAGTACTTGCACATTTTATTGTTATTTACTTCTGTTTGTAATTTCTAAGTCCAATTTAGATCTTATGTATTAAACAAATGATTAGTTTCATCTTGATATAAAAAATCAGTTTAATGTATGTTTCAGATTTGGTTTCATATTGATACAAAAATCAGTTTAACATATGCATTTCTATTTATGTCTATGTCACTTAGAACTCATATCTTTCTATTTGCGGAAAGATTTTTTCAATGTCTCTATTAGAAACACCAATTCTCCTTCCTACTTTAAGGCAAGTAAAACTTGTTTATTTTTAAATATTCGTAAATTGGACATTAATTTTCGACTTAGGCGAAAATTACTTTACTCATAGACTTCATAGATAGGTTAGTTTATCCAGAAAAGGGTCGAAATAAGACCGACATTATCTCAAAAATTTCTAAATATAATTTATATCCTTCTAGTTAGTTAGAAATACCCATCTTCTTACATTTTAGGCTCAATCATATCACTTGACTAATTGTCAACACTTCATTAAAATTTTATATAAATTCTACGTGCTATTTTATTACTGGTCCTATTGTTTACTCCAACTCAAATTAAAAAAATTCACTCACATGATTTTCTAACATACTAGATCTATTCTTTTATTGAATTTTTTAAAAAATTAGTATTCCTCAAAATTATTTTTCGTTTAAAAACAAGACCTCCAGAGGTCTTTTCATTGGTTGTTAGCTAGTTCCTCCATTGTATCAATGCCGTCGTCACTAAAATCTTGCATTATTTCATCAACGTCATTTTCAAATTTGGTCGGTAAGGTGGACGACCATAACTCCTTCTCTCGCCATTAATCCAATCTCTAAATAGTACCGATATCTCCAAGCTATCTGCTACTAATGAATATCTATGCTCTCCAATTTGAAATCTTGCTGCACTAAAAGCGCCTTCTGAAAGTACTGAAGATGCTTGAATAGCTAACACATCTCGAGCAACCAGTTGAAGATTTGGAAATCTCTGGCTGCGATTGCTCCACCATTCTAGAAGATCAATAGTAGTAGGTCTGTATTTTGATTAATATATGCATCAAAATCATTTCTATCATTATGAGAAAGTTCAAGATAACAATCTATCATATCATCAATATCATCTTGATTATTATATCTACTCCTAGAACTTTGAGGCTCTTCATTACGTACTACATTCACTATATTAGAATTATACAAGACATACAATTTTCTAGCTTCAATTTTTATACTATCTTTAACATCTTGACAACTAAGTGTTTCGTCATCTTCACTATCAACACCCAAATTAAAATATATTTTATCAACCATTCGTGATGCACCTTCATCTTTGTAATGTGGGTTTAACAAACAAGCAGTTAAATAAATTTGAGGAATAGGAATAAAATATTTTTTTAATTGTTCAATCATTTTGTTAACAGATTCTTCAAATCTTGGTTTATTTTTGAATTTATAAAATTTACTAGAAATAGCACAAATATTAGGTAAAACAGAGCAAATAGTTGGATAATAAAGTGTAGATATTTTTTTTGTAGTTAAATAAAAAACTTTTAAGAATTCTATAAGTTCTTTTATGTCATTCCAATCATTATCATCAAGTCTACATGTCATATTTGAATTATGAGTATTCCAAACCATTTGTAAAGGTTTCCTATATTCATAAGCGACTTCAAGCATTTCATATAAAGAATTCCATCTAGTACACACTGATTTTGGAATTTTTCTAGGTGGAAGGTAAATTCACGACAACGATTTTCAAAATCTCTGCGTCTAGACTTAACTTGACATTTTAACAAAAAATGACATGCAGTTTCAACTTTTTTGCAACCATCATTATACATCGCTATACCATCTCTAACAATCAAATTATATATGTGTGCATCACACCTAATATGAAAACCATCAATATAAATAGGGCAAAGAGACGGTTTTAGTATTTCAACAACAGTTCCCTTATTAGAAGCATTATCTAAGGTGACACTACTTATTTTATCACAAATTCCATAGTTTCGTAAAACATCTATAATTGTTTGAGTTATATAACTACCAATTTTATGTATTTCACAGCATTTATAACCTAAAATTCTTTTTTGTAATGTCCAATTTTCATCAATCCAATGTACAGTAATAGTGAAATAATCATTACCATACAGCCCATATCAGAAGTAATAGCTATTTTACAATTATTATAATAAAACAAACAACGAAGATATTGAAAATGTTGAGCTTGATAATCAAAGATAGACTTTTTAATTGTATTTGTAGTAAAACCTTTAAAATGTGGATTGTACACAATTTGAATATAATGAATAAAATTGGGATTTTCAACAAAACTAAATGGCAAACCCATAACAACAATCATTTTAGCTAATTCTTCAAGATCTTTTTCTCTACTATATGACCGTTGCATACTAGAGCCAGAAACATTAGAAGGATTTAATTGTGTTTGGACCATATTAGAGCCCTCTACTCCTACATTTTCAGGAAGGGTGGTACCATTCTTTTTAGCTTCGGCTACATCTTTAGCATGAAAAAAATTCATTTTTACAACATGACATTAAATGATTACTCAAATGTCCCATCCCACCATGTTTTAATGTTTACATTTATTACAAATAGCTTGTGTTTTTTCTTCATTCTGAGTCATAAATTGCCACACAACTGATTTTTTAGCGCGTTCTACCTTAGTCCTAGGATGCACGGGGGGAAAACGGGAGCAGGATAATGAAAGGGAGCGGGAGGGGAAGAGGGATTGGGAGTGGGAGTAGCCATAGCTGGCTGAGTTTCATCATTATCATATTCATCAACATTATTATCAAAACTATCAATATAATCATTAACATCATCATGTTCATCATCTTCAGGTAATTCCTCATCAAAATTACCAAACCTTCTTTGTAAATGTTCATGATAAGGATCTAATCCACTATTACTATCAATATTAAAAACAGTTTCATCAACATGTGTATAATCATCCGTATTTATTTTTAATTGAGAAGTTTTTTTAGTTTTAGATTTAGAAGTACTACCGGTTTTTTTATTTGTCTTGGATTTTGAGCTCCATAAATTAGTGATCGAATCAACTATGGTTGTTTTACCCTTGTCAACATTGTTTTTACCGAAATCCATATTCAAATATAAAGAGTAGTAAACTATATATAATATGAAAATGTAATGCAAAGTTTTAAACAAATAAATAACTAAATAAGTAGAGACTAGAGAGTAGAGACTAATTACTCACAAAATAAATAATTAAATGCAAACAAATAAATAACTAAATGAAAAGTGAGTTGGAACGAATGTACCAAACGTCTACTTAAAAAATTAGACGTGTATGTTCGAAAGCCGAAAATTAAAAGTTGAATTTTGAAGCTCCAATTTCCAAAGACCAAATTCATAATTTTAACGAGAATAAGAGATTAGAGAGTAGAGAGAGTAGAAGATAATATTTTTGTGAGTGAAAAGAATGAAAGATTGGGAGTATTTCTAGTTTAAAAAAAAAGGATGAAAATGTAGTTTTTAGAAGGTTGGGGTATTAAAAAAAGTTTGGGGGGTAGGGAGGTGTAAAGGGGAGTTATGAGGGTGAAAGAGCCGTTGATGGGGCCCAAAACCCGTTGCCCAACGGCTCTCAACGGCTATATAATTAAGATTTAAAAAAAAATGAATCGGACCAGACCGGGACCGAAACTGGGACTAATCGATAAATCCCGGTTTCCGTCCCGTTACCCCTCCCAGACCCGCTACTAACCGGACCTAACCGGTACAAGCCAAAACTGTGGCGGAATCGATAACGGACCGGGATGGACCGAAACTTGAACCGGCACCGCCACGTTCCGTTGCCAAACTTAGTCTTGTCCATGCTGCCAGAACTGTCCTATATCTTGCTAGGATATAAAGTCTTTCAACTAAGTGGATCCACTAAGCAATAAGGATTCATCTAAAAAGTATGATCATGTGCCCATGTTGGAAAGACATGGTTTATGGGGACGGTGAGTTGTCTGAACTTCCATATCAGTGCTCAATACTACTCCCAATAATATATACTTTTGCTCAAATGTATAAAACATACTCTTTCTCTAGTTTGAGATAATCTCTAAAAATATCCTCTTAAAAGAAGTAACTGCTCTGAAATATTTCATAAACTTATTGCTCATTTAGAAAACATGGTTTCCATTTGCTCAATGTAAAAATACTTTCTAGGTTGAGATAGTTACTCAAAAGGGGCCTCTTTAAGCAGTAACTACTCTATACTCAAATCTTTCTGAAAACTCTTTTTAGTTTTCTCCAAATAATATTCTCTTTCTTTATGTGAAAATGAAACATTTCGGAAATACGTAGTTCTCTTATACTCTTGCTTAAATCTTGGTTATGCTCTTTCTAAAACTCCTCTTTACTTTTTCAGGACTCAGTTTAAACAATTACGTTTTTTTTAAAGATTCTCAATAAGAACTCAATGAATACTCAGAAAATATGGTTCGTGCTAAATAAATAGACATGAGCAATCAACTCAAGAATCTCAATGCAAGATATAGCAACTCAATAATAGGAAATGGATTTCAATAATAGTAACTGAAGAATTCAAAACTCAATATCAACTTATCTCAAGAATACTCAAATCTAAGGCTAGAGCCTTTTACAGAAGAACTTGTCCAACACTATGATTGCCTTACATACTTGGAAGAACAAAGCTCTTGAAGAGGTTTGAAGAAAAACTTGAAACCCTAGCTTTTGTCTTTCTTGCGACTTTCTTGGAGATGAAGGGTGGAGAAGAACCTTGGATTTTAAAACCTTTGGATTCTTAAAGAGAATCTTGAACTTGGGGCCTTTAGATCTTAAGAAATTAAAGAAATCCCTTTCTTGGAGTTCTTGATCTTTGGAAGAATGCGAATTTGGGATTTTGAGAGTTGTTATACGTATAATGATGTTATAAGGTTGTAATATCGACTTAACGGAGTTGATTTAGGGTAAAAGATCAATAATACCCTTCTAGAAACTTAAAAAAAACATAAAAATCAAGGAAAACAACCTTTTAATGAATCCCGTTGGCCAAATTAGCGATCCCGAGGTCTCCTCGCCAAAAATACTCATCGGATTGCCTATTGGGACTTTAGATCACCCAAACGGGACAGAAGCTTAAGGTTTCCGGGACTATTTGACTAGCTTATTCGGTCATTCACCAACTCCTTCGGCGGATCACCGATTCAGCAGGTGAGTTCGCCTAATTTCCCAGCCTAGGTATATTCTAGTAAAACAATCATAAATTTTTACTCCAAACAAGGAATAAGACAAACTTGGGTGCATTGGAAAGAAGACTCCTAGACCTTTAATTTTGCAGGTCGTAAGCCACCCAATTAATTATACTCTGAGAGATATCAATTTTTGAATTTGACCTTTATATGAACTTACAAGAACTTAGCCAATAGGAATGTTATGAACTTTGCTTGGTTTTTGAGGTCCTTATGACCCTTGATCACTTTAGATACTCTTGATACACTTGGTAAGGATTTTATAACACATGATAAAGTAGAAAATAACCTGGTTCAAGATCATAAACTTATGACGAACAATTCAAATTTTAAGAGTAGAGTTGTGAGGTGATACAAAATGATTTGGGTCTTAGCTTAGACATTTTTGGGGTGTTACAATATCTCCATCTTGGGATAATTCGTCCTCAAATGATGGCTGAAATGAGCATGGAAAGGGAAAACATTTACTCTTACTATCTTTCTTACTTTTGAATTTTCCTACTAACATAGGCAGAACTATTTCATACTGTTATACCCCATTTTAACCAGGTCAAAATAGTGTACAACATTTTGGGGATTTTCAAATTAATAACTAAGTCAAGAAGTCGCCACCTAATTAATTACGGTGAATTAGGGCACCTTAATTGATTAAAGTTATTGTCTAAGTTAAACCTCATTTTAAGGTCTACTAAACATGAGATTCTAGATAAGGATTCAACTAATCTAAAGGGAGGGGGTTAGACATCCTTTAAGATCCATTAAAAATGGTTAACCGGTCGAATTTAAATTACTTAAATAGACTAAGGTGTGAAGATGTAAAAAATGTTGAAATGCTAAATGTCAACTTTAAAGTCATTTCTTCGATACACTATGTGGAATTTGTCTTGTTGAAAACGTACAAAGGGAAAATAGTTTTTTAGACATTTAAACTTGTTTGTTGGAAAATAAATGCCTCCAAAGTCTATGACTTAAAAATGGAATACAAAATCTGATTTGTACTTACAGAGATTTGTATATTTTTAAAAAAATGTTTTTTTTTTTTTTTAAATCAATTTGAAAATAAAAGTTGATTCCTTTTTAAAATCCTTTGAAAGTGGAAAGCTATTATTACATAGAATAAAATAATATATTGATAACCAAATTATGAATAACTAAGTGATAATGTCTAACATGCTCATTTCTTCTACGTTAGTCCTTCATGAAATACAAAATTAAAACATATCCAAATCACACAAGTTAAACATGTAAAGAAAAACACACAAAACTTAATAATGCTAAAATATAAGCTATAGAAGACAGTCCCAAGTAAATTTGCTTGGTTTGCTATTTGGATTGTTTGAAATATCATAGACTCCATGTGCGGGTATGATGGTATCGAGTCATGAGACTCGGATTTGCTAGAGTCCTGAATGAAGACTCTATTTTTGCTCCGGAAATGTTCATGCAAATAAAACGAGAATAAAGAGATTAGTAAAACAATTCGACTTTAAATAAATTAGATATAAGATCAAGTAAAACTTTACATTAAAGATACTATTCAGAACAAGAAATATACAAGCATCTAAACAAGACACGCAATTAGTATTGATGATTTCTTCCAACTAACAATAACTATATCATAAAATGAAACTATTTTTAGTACAAGCTAAATCTCAAATATATTAGATTTTAATTTAAACGAAATATCATTTCTATTAAGCATGAACAATGGAGTATGATGCATGAGTCTTTGCGGAATTTCATGACGTTTTCTTTAAAATGACAACTTATACACAAGCTTATGTCAACCAAATATGCACCAAAGGTCTAAAATAGTGTTCTCACAAACATGAAACAGAGCTACAATGGAATCAAAAGACGTGGTCTATAATTATGAAAGATAATGAAAATCCTTTTAAAACAAGCTTCTGTTTAGAAAAAAAAAAAAAAACTACAAATTCCTTATTAATAAAGTCACCAGATAAATATTAAAAACAACTAAATTAATGTAAATATGTAATCCTAAAACCAACAACACTGTTATTATTACTAAAGCCAGCAGATATCATTTTTTATATACATTAACCTTCTCCAAATAAGCATCACGTTAAATACAGCAATGAAGAAGCAAATAGAGCAGACATTTTAACACGGTAATGAAGAAACAGAGAGAATGGGAAGGTGAATATCACCTGTTGCAGGGCACTGAACCTAGATCGTCGGCTTTGAATCTACTCACTCGTTATGACCAGATTCAGACTTCAAACTAAATGAGATTTAAAGAAAAGTAAACAGAAAATGCAAGAGTTCAAAGGATGATGATAGCTAAATGTCATGTATAAGTTCGACCTTGTATGGTGATGTTCTTGTGAGTATTTCTGTCCCTTTTCATTGAAGATATGAGGTAGTATTTGTAGGACATGAAACTGGGATTTTGAGCGGGATTTTGTGTTGAGAAAGATCTATTTTTGAAATTTGAACGTTGCTCCTTAGTCAAACTTCACATCATTTTGTCAGATTCGAGTAGAAAGAGGGCACATAATACTGACATTGTTGAAGAACTTTGACTTTTTCTTGAAAGAGGAAGAGTCACAAGACATTGTATCATGACGTAACTCATAGTGATGGTTGTCGGTTAGAGAATGTCCCAATAGGATTACAATGTAATTTTCTATATCACTTATTATGTTGAGTTCAAATATGAGAAAGTATTTTGTAAAGCTTTAAATGATTTAACTCCTTTATTTCTTTACATTCAAATTGAGTATATTGTTACCTATTGCAGTCCTTTCATTCTGTTAATTTTCCTGATGCATATTACATACTCTTACATTCAAATGTACTAATGTCATTCAACCTCCATCTTTTTATGATGTAGATACATGTGTTTAGGATCATCAATTGGCACTCTGTTGAGATCACTCTATACTCCGAAGAGTTTTGGTGAGCCTCCTCGCATCCTGAAGGACTTCAAATTTCCTTTTAGTCCAGTTGTTTGGAGGCGTTGTGGGTCTTGTCCCATCACCTATCTTAAACATTACATGCTTCATAGATAGATATACTTGAGGAGTCTCTCAGTACATTCTTTCCTTTAAATATGTTTCGCAAATTATTATTATTATTATTATTATTATTATTATTATTATTATTATTATTATTATTATTATTATTATTATTATTATTATTATTATTATTATTATTATTATTATTATTATTATTATTATTATTATTATTATTATTATTATTATTATTTCAATGATCGATTTCTATTTTAAGCATATTATCACTTGAGTAAGTCTTCCACTAGGTAATCAACTAGGCCAAGGGTTCGCTTTGCGACCAGAAATAGTTCTTGAGTGTCGACACATCCAGGGTGTAGGCTCGAGGTGTGATATTATAATTTCCCAATTCAGCCCAAAATGTAATGTACTAATTGCTCGATGACGTTAGTCGGGCTCACCGAGATCATTCGGCAAATTGCCAATCATGCTTCAGCTTGCCTTCTTCTTGCTCTATACTTCTGGTGTTTGAACCTTAGTTGATGATCCCGTTTGAGTCTGCTTTTCTCGTTCCCAACTGAGGAGGGCTCTCACGCCACTTGCCTACACCTCGGAGGTGGCTAGCACTCGAGAACCATTGCTGGCTCCAACCGAACCCTTGGCTTAGCTTACTTACTTAGCGAAAGACTTAAAAGCATAATACAAGGATTCAGTGTATCTCTACTCAACTATTAAATAAAATAACTTAGAACGTTTAAAGGTCAAACATTCAACTTCGCCAAAGTGGCAACTCAAGTCTGAACATAAGACAATAACAAGATAATGACGAATGAACTAAGATGTGACTGTCTATCTATGAAGCCTCTAAACAACTGAGATGGATGTCAGGACAAGACCCATGACATCCTACTGAGCTAGTACTGAAAGCAATGAAAAGGGATCCTCCGAAAGTAAGGAGGCTCACCAAAAAACTTTGGAGCTCAACTAGAATCAACGATGCGCTGGATGCTAATCCTGGTTACCTGTGTTTGCATCATAAGAAGATGCAGGCCAAATGGCATCAGCACATTGAATGTACGAGTATGCGAGGGGAATTCTAAAACAATACATAAGAGTGAAAAGAACTGAAGAACTTACCTGGCTCAACTCAACTCAACTGAACTCATTTCAATATAAAGCAATAAAGTAAATGCAATATAAAAAAAAACCTTTTAAAACATGAATGTCAACTCTATGTATTTAGAAATACAACAATACTCTGAGTGTATGCAAAGATACGATATAAACTCTGAATTGTATGTAAAAATACAAATAAACTGTGTATGTAAGAATACAAATACTTCTGTGGGAGTTTCTCTAATCGACAACCATGACGTAAGAGCTATTGTGATGATACAACATTTTGCCTCACGTTGCCAGGGCCATCCTATACCTTACCGAGGGTATAATACCTGACTAATAAGTGGATCCACTAGTCTATGCTAAAAAGCACTGAGGAATCATCTAAAAAGTATTACCCTTTTCTACCCATGGTGGCTATATGATTTATGGGGGCTGTGAGTTGTCTGAACTCTGCCCTATATCGGTGCTCAATACTACTCCCAAAATATGATACTAGCTCTTATGTTTAAAAACACACTTCTTTCTGTGGTTTGAGATAATTGCTCAAAAACTTAGCTCAAGGGCTATCTTGGAAATCAAAGTTTCCTCTCTTGCTTAATTGTGAAAGCGTTTACTCTTTTCTGAAAACTAGGTCAAAGGCTCTTTGGAAATCAATGTTTCCTTTTCTTGTTCAAATGTGAAAACATTTTAAAACTTCTTGGGAATACATAGTTCCCATATACTCTTTGAAGAATTGAATTTCATCTTTTACTATTTACTCTTTACTCAACTTGAACCTTAAGTCTTAAAACAAAGTTAAAACATTTGGAAAAGTCTTTTGGAAACCTCTAAGAACTTCTCTTGACGTTACTCTTACTTTCTTTGAATTGAATTATGGACTCAAGGTTCATGATCTCATGTTTATGGATGATTTCATGATGTTTAGATGTACCTTAGAATGTTGAAATCAACTAGGAAACATAGGTACGTTGCTAAGGAAATAGTATGGAAAGAATGGGGGAAATGGGGTCCATGGCGCTCTGATTGGTGCGGGACACCAACCCCTAAACTTCTAGGACAGGGTTGGGACACGTTGGCTGGCGCGGTGCCCCAGAGCCCAAATTACTGCGGCCCCTTCTTGAGGCTCTAAGAGGGGCGGCGTCCCAAGCCCTTGCCTAGTGCACTCCAACTTTTCTCCTTCGTTTTTCATCTCTAAATCCCCTATTTCAACTTAATTCTTTCCCCAAACACTTAGAATCAACTACACCATCACTATATGAAAGATTCTAATCAAATTTACACCTAAAAATCATGGATTCGGATCAAACAACTCCTCAACAAATTCAACAAATCAAGAATTCAGTAGAACTTCAACAAACTCATCAAGAACTCAATTTCTAAGCTTTCATGAACTTAAATTTGCTGAAATAAATCATGATTGGTGCATGGGTGAACTAACCCAATGCTATGTTATCTCACATACATCGTAGCGATCACCCCTTGACGATATCCATGATCTTAGCTTCGGGAATTTGATGATTCTTGCTTCTTCTCCTCTTTTCTCTTCTTCTTTTCTCTTCTCTCAAAACCCTAACTTGTTTTGGTAAAAGCGTAAATAGATCTAATTCTAATTAGACCCTAACTTAATTACCAAAAATGAAATAAAACAATTGGGTAAGGAAAAGACCAAGCTACCCTTCCAAAATCCGGATGAGACTTTCCTTATTTAAATAGCCCAACTTCAAATGGGCGTACTCACTTATACCAACTCGGAATTGTGCAAACTCAATGGCGTTGGAAAGATAATTCCAAGATCTTTCCTACGGTATTTGAAATCACACCTAAATCATCCTAAGATAGAAGTTATGGTCATTTGAAGTTGACCAAAAACCCAAACTTAACATAACTTAACAAATTTTTCAGATTTTTCATTCTTTCCAAAAACGACTCTTTCCAATTCTAGCTCTTTCTAGTTCATTCAAATAGCGAGATGTTACAATATCTCCCCCTTGAGAACATTCATCCTCGAATGAGATTACTCTTACTAGGCTAAGGGTGTAACATCTAACATTCAGCCCAAATACCCAACAAGCAATGCAAATACAATCTGCCAACTTATAAATTAAAGAGTACTAAGAAGTGAATTAGTACCTTGGTCTGGAATTTCTCCAGTCTCAAAGAGATGTGGATATCTCCTCTTCATATCTTCCTCAGCTTCCCAAGTAGCTTCCTCAACAAATTGGTTCCTTCAAAGAACTTTGACTGATGCTACTTCCTTAGTCCTCAACTTGCGAACTTGGCGATCTAGTATCTGAACTGGGATCTTCTCATAAGACACTCTATCCTTGATACCAATATCTTCAATTGGTATTATAAGTGAAGGATCTCCCATGCACTTTTTCAACATGGAAACATAAAATACCGGATGAACCACTGCTAACTCTTATGGTAGCTCCAACTCATAAGCTACATTACCAATCGTCTTGGATATCCGGTAAGGGCCAATATACCGGGGACTAAGCTTTCCCTTATTACCAAATCTCATAACACCATTCATGGGTTAAAATTTCAAGTATACCTAATCATCTACTTCAAACTCTAACTCCCTTCTCCTAATATCAGTGTAGGATTTCTGACTACTCTACACCATTTTCAACCTCTCTTGAATGACTTTCACCTTCTCCATAGCTTGATGAACTAAGTCTGGTCCTATCAACCCAGCTTCACAAACTTCAAATGATTCAATAGGAGATCTGCACCTTATCCCATAAAGTGCTTCACAAGGAGACATTTTGATGCTAGAGTGGTAATTATTGTTGTAGGCGAACTCAATGAGATGTAAATGATCATCCCAATTGTCCTTGAAATCAATCACATAGGCCCTCAAAATATCTTCTAAAGTCTGAATAGTGCACTCTACTTGACCATCTGTCTGAGGATGAAAAGCAGTACTTAAGTTCACCTTTGAACCCAAGCCTTTCTGAAATGACTTCCAAAGCTGTGCAGTAAAATGCGCACCTCTGTCTGAAATAATTGAAACTGGCACCCCATGAAGTCTAACTACCTCTTGAATATACAACTTAGCATAATCCTCTACTGAATGGGTAGTCATTACCGGCAAAAAGTGGGCTGATTTCGTCATTCTAACGACAATCACCCAAATAGAATCATGCTGCCAGTGAGACCTTGGTAATCCTATGATGAAATCCATATTGATGATCTCCCACTTCCATTCTAGAAGTTCTATATTCTGATCCATACCACTGGGCCTTTGGTGCTCTACTTTAACTTGTTGGCAATTCGGACACTTAACAACAAATTCTGTAATGCCCTTTTTCATGCTACTTTACCAATATCTTTCTCTTAACTCGCGATACATCTTTGTAGAACTCGGATGAATGGAATATCTAGAGCTATGAGCTTCCTCCATGATCCTCTCTTGGAGTTCATCCACTCGTGGTACACACAATCTGCCTTGATACATCAACACACCATCTCCCCCTTATTCAGAAGCCATTACTTTTTGCTTATGAACATTTGCCTTCAACTCAAGCAAAATAGGGTCTTGGTCTTACTTCTATTTTACTTTTGACACTAATGATGATTCAGCCCCATTCATCACAACTACTCATCCTTCTATGGAATCCATTAATCGAACCCCCAATCGTGCAAGTCTATGCACATCTCTAACCACAGATAACCTGATCAAGGCATCAACAACAATATTAGCCTTACATGGGTGATAAAGAATACTCATGTCATAATCCTTGAGTAATTCTAACCACCTCATTTGTCTGAGGTTAAGCTCTTTCTGACTAAACACATACTGAAGACACTTGTGATTAGTGAACACATCAACATGAACACCATACAAATAATGACACCATATCTTCAAAGCAAATAATACTACAGCCAACTCTAAGTCATGGGTTGGGTAATTCTTCTCATGAACTTTCAACTGTTTGGAGGAATAAGTTATAACTTTGCTATTCTGCATTAACACACAACCCAAACCAACCCTAGACACATCATAATAAACAACAAAGCCTTGCATACCTTCTGGTAAGGTTAACACTAGGCAGTACTCAACCTCTTTTTCAATTCCTGAAAGCTTTTCTCACAAACTTCAAGCCATTGAAACTTAACTGTCTTCTAAGTCAACTTAGTCAAAGGGGGTGAAATAGATGAGAACCCTTCTACAAACCTTCTATAATAACCAGCCAAACCTAAGAAACTCCTAATATTTGTTGGAAATGTGGGTCTAGGCCAATTCTGCACTGCCTCTATTTTTTGGGTATCAACTCTAATTCCATCACTGGAAACTATGTGGCCTAAGAATGCTACAGACTCAAGCCAAAACTCACATTTAGAGAACTTAACATATATCTCCTTATCATTTAAAGTCTGGAGAACTATTCTAAGATGGCTAGGCAAATCTTCTTCATTCCTCAAATAAATTAGAATGTCATCAATGAATATGATAACAAACATATCTAAGAAAGTTTCCAACTCTGGAAAGAAATTATGATTGAAATAAACTTATGGGAAAATGTTATAAAAACACATTTAGAAATGTATTTTAGAACCCAAGATATACAATATTTAAATATGTTAATAGAAGGGACACAAATACTTTTAAGTAAAAAAGAAGCAGAAAATGAATTATACAAAAAAGTATTTAATTAAGACTATGAAAAATAATAACATAGCCCGAATTGCGCACCTACCCCTCAATTTGGTATCAGAGCATTGGAATAAAATAAACATAGGATTAAAATAATTAAGAAATAATGAGAAGACCTTATAAAAATACTCGAATCTATAAACAGACCAAACATGACTTAACATATTTATATATAGAATATAAAAGATTGAATAAACAAATTAATAAAACTACAGAAGATATACATAAATTAGATAAGTTAATCACACAAATATCATTCCTAGAATATAAATATATAACACAGTTAAAACAGAGACTAAAACACGAATAAAAAATGAACAAAGAAGAATTTGCTATAAGTGAAAAAATATATGAAAATTATGATGGACTAAAAATAAAAATAATTTTCTCAAACTTAGGTAGAAGATATAAAAAAATAGGAGATCAATTATACTTGATGTTAGAAAAAGAAGAATTGAAACTAGTCTAACAGCAATGATAAGAATAGCAAGAGAAAATGAAGAAATAGATAGACAAAAAGAAATAGAAAAAATAAAAGTCCAAAATGAAGAAAAAATACAACAAATAACAAATACAAAAAATAATAGAATAAAAGAATTAGAAAAAGAATTACAAATGTTAAAAGAAATGTATGAAAAACAACAAGAACAAGAAGAAGAAAATAAATTATTAACAGAAATACAAAAATATAAGGAAAAAATTACAGAAAAAACAGAAGTAGAAAATCAAAATAAAAATGAATTACACATAGAAACTATAGAAGAAGATATGGAAGTAGATCAAACTTTAGAAATAAGTGAAACATATACAGAAATTATGGAAAATACGGAGAACATAGAAAATAAAAAATTAATAGAAAATACGGAAGTAGAAATAAATTATGATGAAAGAATGAAAGAAATAGAAGCCAGTACTAGTAAAACAAGAACATATCCAAAACAAGAAAAACCACAAATATATACACGAGATTATACAAGCTCAGATAGATACGAAACATTATGGAATAAAAGATTAAATAAAAACAAATGGAGTCCTAAACAAATAAATTTACAACCAGAATACTTAAATTTAGACTGTGTAACAAATATAAATCAAACTATACAATTATGGATATGTTATATAGCAAAACAGATAATAGATAATAAAATTAACATAATAGAAGTACCAAGATATATAGAAAGAACATTTATAGGAGAAGTAAAATTATGGTTCTTAAACTTAGAAGAAGAAAGTAAAAAGACACTAAGATCAAGTAAAGATATACAAGCTAAAGAAACAACATCAGTAATGGACATACTTTATAAATATGAAACAGCTATAAGAAACGAATTTAGTAGTATGACAACAGAGGAAAAAGAACGAAATAAAGATAAAATTATAAATAGAAATTTAATGAATAAATTAGGAATATGTAACATGTGTTATCTAGATGAATACACTTGTGCATATAAAGAATATTATTATAAAGGAGTATATAATACACAAGAAAGTCCAGGAATAAGACATTTATATTTTACAAAATTACCAGAACCATTTAGTTCAAAAATAATAAAAGCATGGGAAGAAGCAAAATTACACGATACATTAGGAGCTAGAATAAAATTTGTTAAACAATGGTATGCAAATACGTGTGAACAATATAGAGAAAATATAAAAATGGAAAAAACAATAATAAAGAATTTAGCATGTTGTAAAGATAAGATAGCACCACAATTTGGTTGTGATGATAAATATTATAAAAAACATAAAAAGAAAAGGTTTAAGAATTATAAGAAAATAAAACATAAATATAGAAATCCAAGAAAAAGATATTTTACAAAATCTAAAAGACCATATAGAAGAAGGAAAAGTATAAGTGAATGTAAATGCTATAATTGTGGAAAATTAGGACATATAGCAAAAGACTGTAAAATACCAAAAAATCCTAATAAAAAACAAATATCAGAAATAATCATAGAAGGAGAAGTTTGCTTACAATTAGAATATTTAGATTATGAATTAGAAAGTGAGGATAGTATTTATGAAATATCTGAAAATGAAGAAGAATATCAAACAGATAATGAAATAGATAATGAAATAGAACAATTAGATGACTGAAGAAAATATACAAATAATAAGAGAAGAATATACAACAGATGATTATTCAGAACAAAAACTAATTTTTGATAGTAATATATTTGAAAAGGTAAAAGGAAAAGAAATTGACTTAAGTGTAGAAAAAATATTCAGTATGCCATTAATAAAAAATTCATTTAAAAGAAATAAAGAAGAATTTTACATAATTAGCCAAAAAGAACATATTATAGATTGTAAATATGCCCAAGGAAAAGCTGAAGTACCAATTATAAATAAAAGAGAATTAAATAAAGAGATACAAAAAATAAAAAGTAAAGAACAAATTAAATATGTACATTTAGGAGGAATAAAAATACTTATAAAAGCCTGTTTTAAAGAAGGAATAGATACTCCAATAGAAATATATTTAGCAGATGATAGAATAATAGAACTTATAGAAAAAAGTGTAATTACAGCAGTAAGAGGAAACTTAATCTACCAAAAATTTAAATTTACAGTTAATATTAATTATTCAGTAGCATTGACAGATCAAAACATATATAAAGCATTAGTACTATATTGGAAGATAAATGGAATAACATTAACCCCAGGAAGTAAAATATGTACAGCCAGATGTAAAAATTTATATGTACTAACTACTAAACATAAAATAACTGCAAAAAGTAAAATAAAAGGAATAGAGATAGAAACGCCATTTGAACAATTTGTTAAAATAATAGATAATAATAACTACTCATACCAAGAAATAGATTCTAGTGAAAATCTAGAAATAATAGAAGAAAGGATAGGAAGAACTAGAAAAATTAAAAATAATCTACAAAGAGAATATACAAAAAAGATAGCATATGATGTAATCTCTAACAAGTATTACATAATAGGAATAATAGAAGAAAAAGAACATTTAATATTAGTAGACACAAAACAAGAAGATAATTACATAATAGATAAATTATTAAATAAAGAAGAAATGGAAATAAATAAAATGACAACACAAAAATGCTCAGATTTACCAGCATTAATAGTAGCTCAATTAGAAATAGAAAAAGAAATAATAATAGCAGATATACCTATGAAAATAAAGTTGGAAATTAAGGAAGAACAACAAGTAGATATAATCTTAGGATTAAAATGGTTAGAAGAAATGAAACCTTATAAAATAGAATCTACTTACATAACTATTACCTATAACAATATGATAATAATAATAAAAAGGATAATGATATGAAAATACATGTACTTATGAAAATTATAATAGAAGGATACTATAATAGATATTATACACCAATGATAGATATATGAGCAGAAGTTAACATATGTAAATATAACTGTTTACCAAAAGACAAGTGGATAAAATTAAAAACACCAATAGTAGTAAAAGGATTTAATAATGAAGGGAGTTTAATACACTTTAAAGCAAAAGATATAAAAATACAGATATGGGATAAGATACTTAAGATAGATGAAATATACAATTATGATTTACCTACAAAAGATATAATTCTAGGAATACCATTTCTAGAAAAATATTATCCGCATGTAATAACTAAAACTCACTGGTGGTTAACAACACCATGTAATCACAAAATAGGAGCCAAAAGAGTAGGAAATAAAAAAAGATACAGAATGGATAAAAGGAAGTGAAAATATTACACAAAAATTAGAAAATATGCCAATTAATGCCAATAATATAGAATACATAGTATTCACAATAGACAAATTAAGCCCTATAAAAACTAGACTAGAACAATTATATAGTGAAGATCCATTAAAGGGATGAAATAAACATAAAATTACTGTAAAAATAGAATTAATAGATGAAAATAGTATTATAATCCAAAAACCCTTAAAATATAATTTTGATGACTTAAAAGAATTTACAATGCATATAACAGAACTATTAGAAAAAGGATTATAGAAATTTAAATGCAAAAACTAAAACTTATAATTACCCAATTCCAAATAAAATATTAAAAATAAGACAAATACAAGGATATAATTATTTTAGTAAATTTGATTGTAAATCAGGATTTTATCACTTAAAATTAGAAGAAGAATCTAAAAAATTAACAGCATTTACAGTACCACAAGGATTTTATGAATGAAATATATTACCATTTGGATATAAAAATGCACCAGGTAGATTTCAACATTTTATGGACACATATTTCACAAAACTAGAAAATTGCATAGTATATATATATGATATACTATTATATTCTAAAACATATGATGAACATATAAAATTATTAGAAAAATTTATCAACATAGTAGAAAAATCAGGAATAAGCTTAAGCAAGAAAAAAGCAGAAATAATGAAAAATCAGATAGAATTTTTAGGAATACAAATAGATAAAAATGGAATAAAAATGCAACAACACATAGTACAAAAAATTATAAATTCAGAAGAAATATTAGATACAAAAAAGAAATTACAATCATTTTTAGGATTAGTAAACCAAGTAAGGGAATATATACCTAAGCTAGCAGAATATTTAAAGCCGTTACAAAAGAAATTGAAAAAAGATATTGAATATAATTATGATGACACAGATAAAAAACAAGTTCAAAAGATAAAAGAACAATGTAAAAAATTACTAAAATTATGTTTCAGATGAAAATAAAAAATTCAATTATATAGTAGAATCTGATGCAAGTGAAAATAATTATGGAGGCGTATTAAAATACAAATATGAAAATGAAAAAATAGAACATCATTGCAGATATTACTCAGGAACATTTACGGAAACGGAAGGTAAATGGGAAATTAATAGAAAAGAATTATTTGCATTATATAAATGTTTATTAGCATTTGAACCATATATTGTATATACCAAATTTATTGTTAGAACAGATAATACACAAGTTAAATGGTGGTTAACACGAAAGGTACAAGATTCAGTTACTACAAAAGAAATAAGAAGATTGGTATTAAATATTTTAAACTTTACTTTTACTATTGAAATAATCAAGACTGACAAGAATATTATTGCAGACTACCTATCAAGACAAAGCCGTGCAAACGGACTTTGAAGAAGAAATTACAAATGCAGTACTTATGAAAGAGTTACTAGAACAAATCAAGATGCTCAATACAAGAGTATCAAAAATGGAAACAACATATGTGGAGAAGGACCATGGTAAAAAACCAGATCTAGTAGTGCAGTCGGAGCACTTTAAACAATCAGACCTAGAAGGTGACGTTGGGAAACACCTAAAAACCCAAATTACTAACAAAAATATTAATGCAGGTATTGCAGGTACCAGTACAAGGGAAGAATTATTTACCACAGTTACAAAAAAGAAAAACTTTAATTTGAATAAGGTATTTGATAAGCCTTATGCCCCACCTCACATACCAAAAAATGAATTATTCATACCACCTCAAATACATACATATGCAACCTCACTTAACCAAACCAAAAAGACATACAACCATATAACCCGTACCTATATTGAAAATATCGAAAAAATCCAAACTTTGTTAAATACCCAACCAATCGAAAATCCAGAAAAGTTAAAAAGCCATCAAGGATATATAACCCAGAAATTACAAAATTATAATAAATTAATTGTCTTGCCAGGAACAAAACCCAACTTAGTAGCAACTTGTTACTCTTATGGATTTATTTCGACAGCATATACAATTATGGGAGATGAACTTAGCCTACCGGAATTACATCAAGCGTTTATGAATTATAAACGAGTTACTAAAGGACAATTATTCTATATAAGATTTTACTCAGCACCAGCGGAAATACTATTTGATGAGCTAAAACCAGTTATTACAGTAATCAAGATAGGGATGACTAAAGACTATATTATGCCGGAAGAAATTATTGAACAACCAGTTATACCAAAGATGGAGATACCAGATTTCTATGCAAATAAAAGAATTATTGGAATCAGTACTATATTAACGGAATTATCAAATGCTTACGAAGAAACCAATTACATATGGAAGTATTGTTCGAGAAATCATTTATTGATATATTCGACAGCTAAGGAATTAAGATATATGGACAAATTAGAGATAAAAAATTGGGCATTATCTTTGCTGAAACCGGAACAGGAACCTATGACGAAGGCTATAAGGAAAGGATTTATTTCAGAGGATAGCTTAGACCAATATTGTAAATTAATTGGAAAGAAATACACCGAACACGTATGCAGTAGATGCAGTGGAATTAGCAATCATATACCAGATGTAAATCTTGAATAAAAGACAAAACCAAGTGGACGGACCAGAATTAAAGAAGAAACAATTATTGACAGAGACATAAAGAAGGAATCTACTTTCAAAAAGAAAGGATAAAGAAGATGAGATAAGAAGAAAAGGACAAAAGAAGAAAGAGACTTGAAGGAAAAGAAACACTTATCATGTCGGGGAGCAAGATGTAAATAAAAGGACTTACTTTGTAAATTATTGTTTTTATTTTGCACATAGATCCTTAGTTCAGTTGTATAAATAGGGTAGCATATTATACTTGTAAATCATCAGCGATAGAACATACTACTCTCTAGATTTCTTAAAGTTTAAAGTTTTGAGTTTTGTAAGAAAGAATATATTCAATAAAATCACTTATTCCCCAGATGGAGAAAGACTTAGCAAACACTACAAATGAGGTAAAATTATAACCTCCTCTTTATAATTTCATGAGTTATAATTAGTTATTATTATGAATGATAATTATGATTTATACTTGATTATGATTATGTTTAGCTAAATAGTTAATTCCTGTCAACCGTTATATTATATGATATACTTATGATTATTATTATGAATTATAATTATTCTATATTTATTGTCTAGTTTGCTAGCATAGAGAAAAGTAGGAGAAAACTTCTAGAACTATGCATCCAAAGATGGGAAACTGTTGAAGGCGAGAGAAGCCGTGTTAGGGGAGTACCTAAGTGTTGATGCGCTGTTTAGGAAGGTAGTATCTGAAAAAGGTATCATGCTAGTAGTGACCGGATGATAAAAAATGAATACTCTAAGTCATAATAAGCTATCGTAAGATTACCATATGATGACATGGAAGACAGGAATACAATATCAAAACTAAACAAGAAGAAAAAATAGAGATAATAACTTTGATGAATATAACTAATATACCAACCATAGAAATTAACAACAATTATTTTGAAGATAACCATAAGATAGTTATTTTAAAAATATTAGAAAAAATAAATGAACTGGGTATTACAAAATTAATTTGGGAAAAATTAATAAAATCTGAAGAAGATGAAATAAATAACTTACTAAGACAAAATTGGTTTGACGACATAGGAAGAATAATACATGAACTATACGATAATACAGACTATATAGATATATATTCAGACTATAATAGTGATTGACTTATGATAAACGAAGAAAGTTTCCAACTCTAGAAAGAAATTATGATTGAAATAGACTTATGGGAAAATGTTATAAAAACACATTTAGAAATGTATTTTAGAACCCAAGATATACAATATTTAAATATGTTAATAGAAGGGACACAAATACTTTTAAGTAAAAAAGAAGCAGAAAATGAATTATACAAAAAAGTATTTAATTAAGACTATGAAAAATAATAACATAGCCCGAATTCCGCACCTACCCCTACCCCCAATTGAATACTCTATTCATAAGGTCCATGAACACTGCAGGCGCATTGGCTAAGCCGAACGACATGACCAAAAACTCATAATGACCATAGCGGGTCCTGAATGCTGTCTTTGGAGTATAACATTCCCTTACTCTTAACTGATGGTAGCTAGATTTGAGGTCTATCTTAGAGAAACCGGTGGCACCCTGAAGTTGATCGAAAAGATCATCAATCCTTAGGAGAGGATACTTATTCTTGATGGTAACCTTGTTCAACTGACGGTAATCTATATACATCTTAAGGGAACTATGCTTCTTCCTCACAAACAAGACCGGAGTGCCCGAAGGTGAGACACTTAGTCGAATAAAGCCCTTATCAAGGAGATCTTTCAATTGTTCTTTTAACTCTTTCAACTCTACTAGTGCAATCCCATATGGCAGAATAGATATAGGATGAGTATCTGGGAGAACATCTATACCGAAGTCTATTTCTCTCTTAGGAGGGACTCTGGGAAGATCATCTGGAATGACTTTTGGAAACTTTTTTACTATTGAAACTAACTGAATAGGAGGTATCTCAACACTAGAGTCATTAACTTGGACTAAGTGATAGACACACCCCTTGGAAACTAACTTTCTCGCCTTAAGGTATGAAATAGAATGACCCTTAGGCATTGTTGAACTGCTCTTCCACTCTATAACTGGTTCACTGGAAAACTAGAACTTGAATACTCGAGTTCTAATAGATTCAAAAGATAATCATTGTTTTTTTACTTTTTTTCTTTTTAGATAATTAAAAATTAAGTGCATTATTTACGGGTTCTACAAAAACAAATTGATAACACAAAATTTATACTAGCACCCACTCCTATATCAAGTCAGCCAATACAAGTAAGATTTCTACAACTTTATTCGTTATTTATTATCATGTCAGATGCTTTAATTTTCCTATGTTATCTTTAATTTCAAGTTATTTTTCCACCCTCGCTAGAGAATTTAGGGGCATTTAATAACACTGGATGTTTGTGGCATTTGGACTTTTTCCTCATCTAGTTTTTTTGTTTTTTTAAAAAATATACATATCGGAAGAAATTATGGTGTATACTAGATCAGACATACCCTTGAGCTTTGTGATAAAGGGTCAAATACACCCCTCTATAGATTTTATTTTACCAAGAATGAAATAATTTTTTATTTTTTTAGTTACTTCAGTCGAAAAGGGTATATCTGCTCATTTGTGTAAAGGTATGTAGGAGTATATGTGTGACTGTTTTATAAACGAGGGGGTATATCTATACTAATTCACAATGTCGAGGGGTATATGAAGCTTTTTAACCTAAATTTGATATTAATGAAGTCGAGATTATTAATTTGTAATCATATGTAAAATACTCATTCACATCTAAATGTATATCATGGAATCAATTTTATTACTAATGCAAAATTAAAAGAATTAAATTAATAGATAATCTAATAAATTACTATTTTAATATTTGTAATGTTTTCTCAAAACGGTCCATTTATAAACTATTTAAATAAATTTTTTAAATATTTGATATTTGTAACTATTGATTTTTCTTTAATTATGTATAGAAACTATTGGATATGCTTTCATCTAGTAAGCCAACTATTTAATATGATAAAACATTTGACGGAATCTTATAGAATACTAATTGGTTTTAATTTTCTTGCATTAAATATTAAATCAATTGATGGCAATTCATGTTTTCTTATACTTATTTCTTACTAAGAAGACATTATTCGAGCATATAGAATAGTTTTCTTATAAATATGGTCTCTTATTGTTGATTATTGAAAATAATTTGTGTTTAAATATTATTTAGTTTTCTGAAACATGATTGTCAAAGTGAAGAGGATATTTCTAGTGTCTTTTATTAGATATGAAAAAGAAAAATTATCGGTGTAAAAAGAATAGAATATTGACACATTTGAACTTTATAGCAATTTTACCATGTCATTCAATTCTCTTAGTTTGTTGTTAAGCAAAAATCTTTCTCCCTTACTTAGATTAATGTGACTTTGATTTTTTTAATTTTACTTCGGAAAAATGATACATTTATATATTTTAAAATAATTTAACTATAGATTCTCATTTTTTACATTTACAATTAAAAAAATTTAACATATTTTCTTATTTGCAAAATGACGTTGAAACAATCACAGTACCCGAAAAACTCGCTAGGAGGAAGAGAAGTCTAGTTGCTACCAAAGCAATAGCAAATACTTTGGTTGACTTTGTAATTGTACCTTCTAAAGGTGCAGCAAACCTTTACACTATTAAATTAAAAAAGGTGTACCGACTTGATTCCATCGTTAGGAAAAAGCCAATGGGTAAAGAGCTGGACCAGAAAAACTTTTTCATAGTAACTTGAAATTTCCTAGCCTAATCCAGATTTGGATGAAATCGGAATCATTGAGGTCCAGGGAAATATGGTAACAAATGAGAGATCTATTAATGAATTTGATTATATGAGTAGTTAGCTAAGACGTTAAGGAGCCCGTATGACTTTACGGAATTGAATTCGGGTGAGTAGAACTCCCAAAACTAATCTTAGTGTGAAAGGGTATTTTCTAAGTGTCATGGAATGAAGGTGTGTTGTGAAATGGGGGATTGGAATTCTTAAATTTGCTGATTGGTTTCGTGCTTGCCACTATGGCAGAAATATTCCCGCCAGGGCGGGGCTACTGTAGCGGGATTAGGCCCGCCATGGCGGGGCAGACGCGACTTAAATTAGAAATAAATCCCAAAAATGTTTTATTTCTGCACTTTTCGACTTTGAGAGCGAAGGAAAGACCTCAAGGGTTTTATTGACAATTTTCCACCATTCTTGAGGCTAAAAGGTAAGGTTTTAACTCCTCGAATCCATTTTTCGATTTATAGAACATAATCTAATGGGTAATTAATGATTGGGGGGGGGGGGTTTAATATGTAAATTATGGTGGGAAAAGCCCTAATCTAGGTATGGGGATCATGGCTTTGGTCTAGGGTTATTGAGTTCGTTATAATCAGGATAATTAGACCTTTGATTGATGATCCTTGTGTTAATTGTATATTTTTAGACCACGAACAAGTGGGAAGAATTTAGAAGGGACGATTCAAGTGCCTTAGGGGATTCAAGCTTGGATTCGAGGTAGGTGATGGTTGTGATTTCATGTTGGTGTGATATATGTTTGTAATTGCTCATTATAATGCATGTATGTATGCGAATGTTGCATTATTGATCACCCTAATCGTAAATAAGGATAATTGAATAATTGTATGCCATGAATCACCTCTTGTTGTATGGTTATGAGTATATACATTATGGTTGTGGTTTGTTGAATGGATCGGGTGTTACGTTTTGACACACTAACTTGGATCGGTTGCCACGTCCGGCATTAACATTGGATCGGTTGCCACATTCCGGCATAAACATTGGATCGGTTGCCACGTTCCGGCATAAACATTAGATCGGTTGCCACATTCCAGCATAAACATTAGGTTGGTACCACGTACCGATACACTAATAGTTTGGGTGTGGGTTCCGTGTGAGGACCATTGAATTGGATTCCATGAGAGGACCATTGAATTGTGTTGTGTATCTACTGTGATGATTACATTCATATCTAATGATAATTGATATTGGAAGACTATATGTTGCTCCAAATTGATAGCCAATGTGTATTATTGAGAACGTGGGATGCTACATTGATCCTAAAAAGATGACAATATTGTATATGTTCAGTATATGCCTATTTTATAATGTTGTGGTTACTTGCATATGTTTCATTTATTCTGATAGTCGTGTGATCCTACTAGTACACTGTGGTTGTGTACTAATACTGCACTTGCTTGTTCTTTGTTGAGTACAGGGCATTTTCATGTAGATATTGATAGACCTCAGCTAAGTGACTTTTGAGCGTTACCGGATTCAAGGGTGAGCCAGTTCTTTCGGGCTGCCATGGATCTTTCTTGTTTAATTCCACTCTTTTCGGACTCAGACTTTTGTTTAAGTTGTTTATTTTGTTTCGGGGTTGTACCCTTTGTTCTTAGACTTGTCTTCAGTAGAGTTTTGGGATAATGACTTTCAGGTTCTGGGGGATTTTCTTCCACATTAGTTTGGCTAGTTTATTTAAACCTTTGGATTTTATGAGGACTCCTTATTAATCATATAGTTATTTAAACTTGCTTCCAGAGCATTAAATGTGTATTACTTTGGTTGAGTTGATTAGTTAGGTTGTAGTTTTGGTTCTCCCACCATAGGGTTAGTGTGGGTGCTACTCATGCCTGTCTGGGTTGTAACAAAGTTGGTATCAGAGCCCTAGGTTCATTGATCTAATTGTATCAAAATGAGTCTAGTAGAGTCTTTTGGAACGGTATGAAGATGTTCGTACTTTTCTTCCAGAGGCTATAGGACTTTAGGAAAAACTCACTTCTTTCTACTCCTTTGTGTTATGACTTGAATCCAATTAGTATCTAGGTGATACAAATTGGTATCTTTCCTCCTTCACTCTATAGTCTGAACTAGGGCAACAAAAGTGGTAACACCATCACTAGAAAGAGAGGATGTGTATAGATTACCGATAGTTGAATAGGGTTACCATTCAAAACAAGTATTCGCTGCTTCGGATAGATGATCTTTTTGACTAGTTGCAAGGTGAATCATTTTTCTCCAAGTTTGATTGAAGATCTAGTTACCATCAGTTAAGGGTTAAGCCTGAGGATATACCAAAAATGACATTTAGAACCGCTATGGGTACTATGAATTTCTAGTTATATTGTTTGGGTTGACAAATTCGCCCGTAGCTTTCGTTAGTTTGATGAATGGTGTGTTCAAACCATTTCATGATTCGTTTGTTATAGTAATTATTAATGACATTTGGCTTATTCAAAAGTGAGGAAGAGCATGCCGACCATCTTTGTATTATTCTGGGTGTTCTTGTGAAACGAAAGTGGTGTGCAAAAATTTCTAAGTGTGAATTTTGGTTGACTTCGATTGCGCTTTTGGGGCACGTAGTTTCAAGGGAAGGGGTAACGGTAGATCCCCAAAAGATTGAAGTAGTCAGGAATTAGGTTCGACCTAATTCTGTCACTGAAATTCAGAGTTTTGTGGGGCTCACTAGCTAATATCGTCGCTTGTGGAGGGATTAAGGTCAGATTTGTAGATTCAAGTTATAGGTGACAACATTCAAGAAGTTTTGGTAAGGAACAACTAGATAATGAACACCATTACTTTGGAAATGCATTTACTATTGTTTTCATAACATGTGTGGGTTATGGTGTTGAATTGATGAGAACGAGTTGGATCGTGTATCGTTGGATCAACTGAGGGTAGACTTTAATTGTCCTAGCTAAGAGGATCATCATAAAACTGTCTCCTCTGTTTTTCCCAGGTCACTTTATAGGCCCAAATTGAATCCGAACTAACCCCTGCAAGTCAAGCAGTGAAGCCAGACAATGAGGTTGCCCGGCAAGATGATAGGGCTCAGTTTATACATTTTTCGGGCAAGGCGGAGGCTGAGGGTCTAATGCAGTGATCACAAGTACTATTTGTAGATAGTTAAATTTTATTCATAAATCCATACTAAATTTGGATTAAATCTTAAATTCATGAAAACGTTGACCAAGTTAGATTACTGGTTAATAAAGTTAGATTAATATTTAAGTAAAAATTATATGACTTAAATCAAGTCCAAATTACATTTGGGCCAGTCCATTAAGTTGACAAGATGAGTGCAACTCATCTTCTTCAAGCCCAGGGGTCAAAATTGCTCGGACCAAAATATCCCTACACCCCTAGCTCAAGCCTATATAAAGAGGTCTTCATAAGACCAAAAGAAAAAGACATATACACACATACATACACAGAAATACATAGTTGCTCTTCAGTGGTGATTTGCATGTCTTCCACATACAAAGAAGTCTTTACTCCAAGTGTTGCGCCGCAAGTATTCCGTCAAGTCAAGAACATCTGTGAAGAGAAGAATCAGTAGATTACATATCTTTTAACATATTTTATAAATATTGTAACCTTCGCATTAATTCAAATACAAATATTGTTATTTCTTGCTATTTTTCCTTTCCTGTTTGCTGTATTTCAGGGACGAAACTTTAGACGCTCACAAATTAGCACGCCCAGTGGGACAATCTTTACCTCTCATCTTCTCTCTTCGACAATACAAGTTCAAGAACATTGAAATGGCTTCCAAGAAGATCAAGTCGAAATTTGCATCCGCATCCAAATTTGGATCTACATCTATATTCACATCTGCATTGAAATCTGCATCTGCATCAAAGCTGTTTCTTCATCTAGATTTGCATCTGCTTCTGCAAAAACTGATGGATCCAAATTCTGCATCGCTATGGAAAACATCCTTGATGTTACAGCGGGAAACATAGGACCTATCACAAGGAACGAAGCCAAATTGCTGGGACAACAAGCCTTACGAGTGCCATCCGAATCTTCTATTGCCTTTGGTTTGTCCCAAAAATGTGTGAAGTCTCCTGCGAAAGCTGCAAAAGAAGACATCACCGAAATGGTCGAGAGGGTTCTTGCCCAATTGAACCTATCTACATACAAAAAGCTCTCCACTTTAGTCGACGATGATGTCTTGAGCACAGGATCTACCCCACATAACATGTTTGCATCATATGTTTGAGAAAATAAACGCTATTCTCCATCACCAACTATGGTAATGCACACGATGGTGACTAACACTTCATTCATGGAAGAACAACTTCTGAGCTTGACAAGAGCTATCAAAGGCTTGACCAAGTATGTTCAAGATCAAGATGCTCAAATAATTTAAGCTAACTGATAGGGTGGAAGGCATGATGGATGAAGAATCAAGTCATGCACCTGGAAAACTTGCACAAGTACAAGAGACGGTTGATCGCCTCTCAAAGCAAGTGGAACATGCTAAAGATATCCAAATTTCCTATGAAAGATTGATCCCGATCAACCAAATCAAAGAGTTCATCATGGGGCCCATTAAAGACAAGTACAAGGTTGTTACAAAATCCTCCTTGACATATGCAAGGTTATACATTGGAAGGATTGATAATTTGAAAATGCTTGTCGGTTATTAACCTCCAAAGTTTCAGCAGTTCGATGGTAAGGGAAGCCCAAAGAAACATATGGCACACTTCATTGAAACCTGCAATAATGCTGGAATATACGGCGGTTACCTCATCAAACAATTTGTCTGCTCCCTTAAGGGCAATGCTTTCGATTGGTACACGAACCTTGAGTCTGGTTCCATTGATAGTTGGGAACAAATGGAGCAAGAATTTCTCAACCGTTTCTATAGCACAAGAAGTACTATAAGCATGGTGGAACTTACAAACAGACGCAGTGAAATGAAGAGCCGGTCTTTAATTTCATCAACCGATGGAGGCATGGAAGTCTAAACTGTAAAGATAGACTTAGTGAAACTTCGGGCATAGAGATGTTCATTCAAGGTATGCATTGGGGTCTACACTATATTTTGCAAGGCATAAAGCCTAAAACTTTTGAAGAATTGGCCAATCTTACTCATGACATGGAGTTAAGCATGTCGTCGGTTGGAACTAAAATGCCGCCTGTCCACAAACTCTGCAAAGGCAAAGAAAAGCAAGAATTCAGGAAAGTGAGATACTTGTCCAAGGCTGAAAACATAGAATCCATGAACGTCAATGCTTTTCAAGCAAAATTCACCACAAAGGTAGGCAATATGCATAGTGCAAAAGCGGCTTCTTTTGAATAAAGGACAAATCAAAAGCTGACTTCTTCAGATGTCTCCACAATCTTTGATGAACTCCTTAAGATGAAACTCTTTGAGTTACCAGAGATAAAACGTCCAAATGAAGCAGGAAAAAATGATGATCCAAAATATTGCAAATACCACCGGTTGGTTGGCCACCCTATCGAGAAATGCTTCGTTTTCAAGGATAAAATCATGGACTTAGCTCGTGAAGGGAAGATTGAACTTGAAGATGAGAAATTGAGTTCAAATCAAGTTAGTATTGCTTTTGACTTACCCAATCCGGTCATGATATGCAATTTTGTTGAAGGAAATGGGCAAGTCATTCTAAACATTAATCATACAAGAATGATTAAGTTTGGAGACTTCGAACCCATTGATGTAAATGAGTTGTTGTCTCTTCCTATGCTATGTGATATGGTCTCCGTAGGAAAAGGATCGACAAAAAAAGATGGAGACCTAGTAGATCATTTTGATTATTGGTGCTGGACTTTCGTGACTCATCGTAAATGTCAAAAGACCAGTTCGCATAAAGAGTCAATGAAGCGACACGTTAGGTAAAAAATGGTAAGGAGACCCAAAAAGAAAAACTTTGATTGTGCACTCAAAGAAGGAGGAAATAAATGTGCACCACTACCTAGAGTTGCGTCGACCAATTACATTAGGAGAATATTTGCTAAGTTGGTTTTACACTAAGTTCACATGCGATGACACAAAAGCTCTCTGTTGTAATGTTGATGAGAATGAAGTGAAAGATGCAGCTTCATCAAGTCCATCACCAAAAGATGATTCAAAGTCATCTCCTAAAGTCGAGGATGTGTGCATGGCTAAAATCACATTCTCCAATGATGATCTTCTACTAGGTGACACACTTAATAACCGCCCTTTATTCATAGTTGGTTGTGCATGTGAGAAAAGGTTGAACAGAATCCTAGTCGATGGCGGATCTGAAATTAACATCCTTCCAATACGCACCATGAAAGAACTTGGGATCTCAACAACAGATCTTACTGAAAGTCACTTGATGATCGAAGGATTCAACCAAGGAGGACAAAGGTCAAAACAGACCTCACCATTGAAGAGTTGAAATCAAGCATATGGTTACATGTAATTGACGCAAAGACTTCATATAACATCTTGCTTGGTAGGCCATGGGTACATAAGAACAAAGTAATCCCATCTACCTACCGCCAATGTTTGAAGTATTATAAAGATGGAGTTGCTAAAAATATTAATGCAGACAATAATCCCTTAACTGAAGCCGAAGCACACTTTGCTGATGCAAGGTTTTACTTGAAGAAATATGCCACAAAAAATTAATGATATTGCATCCAAAGATGATGAGCTCTTGAACAAGAAGTCTAAAGTAGGTGTTGATAAGACAAAAGTCATTAGCAAAGAAGATCCAAAGCTTGGCATTTCGAATAAGACACCAAACATGAATAATGTTTTTTCAAGTAAAAAGTAAGACCGATTCTTTGTTATGTTCCAAAGTCCACGAAGGATGATGAACACTCTAAAATTACAAGAAAATGCACTAGGAGGGCTGACCTTTCCTGTTAAGCAGATTGATATGATGAAGTCATCCCCAAAATCACTTGAAAAATTTGTGGCTCCCAAATCGTCGCAAAATGAAGCACTCCCAATGAGGCGACTAGATGAAAGTTTTGATCCTAATGCTTATAGACTATTGACAAAAATTGGATACAATCCTACTGAACCATCAAAATTGGGAAAGCTTCCGTTAGAACCTGCAGCAAGGCAACAATGTGAAGGTTTGGGACACAAACAACCTCTAACAACTACATCACTGCAGAAGATGAGTATGCTACTTCTAACAAAAGGTCTTATGTCTTCGATTGACTTGGAAGCTCAATGAAGAGGATTTCTGTATTTGAGAGCTTAGGACCAGTGAGGAAGAAAAACAAGGTTTGGAGAAACAACAAGATTACAGAAGCATCTGCTTTACCCAAATCTCAAAATACTCCTAAAGACTTTCAAAGTCTGATCCCTTCTAGAATGAGGCGACAGACGAACGTTGTGGTCTCATGTGGAGAAGTACTAAAGGTAAAGTCTCATGCTGTGGTCTGCACCAAGCAACGTGATGAAGATGAAGAAAATGTTGGCTCTTCCTATCATGTCACTGTACAAGATGAAAGTAAACATGAAGAAGATGTATACGGCTTGCGAACTCTTGGTATCAATGGAAACCTCTTTAAAAAGTACTATCCTTGAAGCGGCATCATACTCCTGGCCCGCAAGAGTATAAACTATGCACGACTCCCTAAAAAAATGTCCGCTAGGTTGAAAATCTTGAAAGAGATGGCCTAGGCAAAAGTTAGGACAAAAAAAAAAAATTGAAAACTCACTCTCTGAACTACGTAATGACTTGATCCTCTTCAGTGAGGTACGTAGGTAGCTTAGAGTATTATTACTCTAGGTTGAATCATAAGAATAATTAAAAAAAAACATTGTCACATGAATAATATGCTAATTCTTTCAAATGAAGATTCAAGCACGCATATTTTGAGCCAACTTGAAACACAAATCTGTACTAATCTGTAAATCCCATGGACGTGATTTTTATACAGATTGAAGATCTCAAAGTTATCTTTCCAACAAAAAAAGAAGTTCATTAATACAGTGTTCCTACTCCACCTTATGAATTTTCTTCCACACGTGCGCAAAGCTGAAGAAAGTTGAAGATTCAAGCACACAGGTTTTGAGCCAACTTCAAACACAATTCTGTACTAATCCGTAAATCCCATGGACGTGATTTTTATATAGATTGAAGATATAAAAGTTATCTTTCCAACAAAAAATAGGCTTATTATTCCGACGCCCCTACTCCGTGTTATGAATTTTCTACCACAAGAGCCTAAAATGCATGCCATAAAGTCCATCAAAATTCTAGCAGAATCTTTAAGTTTCAAAGCTCATCAAATTTGAGCAAAATCTTCAAGTCAAAATGCTCCTCGATGCATGAGTCTAAAATGCATATCGTCAGACTCATCAAATTTGAGTCATGTCTTCAAGTCACAAAAGCTCCATGAAAATGAGTTAAATCTTCAAGTCGTTACCTTTGACCCTCATGAGTTTAAATCTATATGGTCCAAAAAAAAAAAATCCAATAGGTTGAAAACCTTGAAATAAGTGGTATAAACAAATATTAAAAAAAAAACTCACATGTTTTGCATTGAAGTGTAAAATAAATATATTTTATTGCCTCAAAATTGCAAGAGTTTTTACACATCAACAATCATACGGAAGGGATGAAAAAAAAAGTACATATCATCCCATAGAAAAGGTCTAAGTAGAATAAACAATCAAACATCAGGAAGTGGTTTGTCAACTCTCTTGGATGTCTTTATCAAGTTCGCATTGCCTCTTCATCAAACATCATCACTTCAAATATTATTATGGGTCGATACAGCCGTAAGTGAGCCTCTATCTTTGGCATGGGGGCGTATTTTGAAGTCTAATTTGTGAAGTTGATCATGTGACAAGTAGTTGTTCTCTAGAACTAGTGCACCCTACACCAAAATCTCTTTCTCGACAAAGTCAAAACCACAGAAGAAGAGACATAAATTGTGATTCATTGCCAAGCTTCAATTTATGCACTAAGTGTTGTTCTTGCCAAAGCTATAAAAAAAGAAGAAGATGCTCCATGCCGCAATTGTAAAAGAAGATGTACTAAGTGTAGTTCATCGCTAAAGCTACAATTACAAAAGAAGAGGCAACAAGTGTAGTTCGTCATCAAAGTTGAAATTACAAAAGAAGAGATATCAAGTGTGGTTCATCGTCGAAGCCGCAACTTCCAAAAAAAGATATTTCATGTGTAGTTCTTCATCAAAGCCATAACTCTGAAAGAAGATGCTCCACGCCGCAAATGTAGAAGAAAATGTACAAGTGTGGTTCTTCGCTAAAGCCGCAATTCAAAAAGAAGAGGCACTAAGTGTGGTTCGTCATCAAAGTTGAAACTACAAAAGAAGAGATATCAAGTGTGGTTCATCATCGAAGACGCAACTGCAAAAAAAGATATTTCATGTGTAGTTATTCATCAAAGCCACAACTCTGAAAGAAGATGCTCCACGCCGCAATTGTAGAAGAAGATGTACTAATTGTGGTTCATCACTAAAGACGCAATTACAAAAGAAGAGGCACCAAATCTGGTCCGTCATCAATGATGAAACTACAAAAGAAGTGATATCAAGTGTGGTTCGTCGTCGAAGCCGCAACTGCCAAAAAAAAGGATATTTCATGTGTGGTTCATCATCAAAGACACAACTCTAAAAGAAGATGATCCATGTATGATTCATCATCAAAGTCGCAATTGTAGAAGAAGATGTACTAAGAGTGGTTCGTCACTAAAGCCGCAATTACAAAAGAAGAGGCACCAAGTGTGGTTCATTAGCAAGGTTGAAACTACAAAAGTAGATGCATCCTGTGTGGCCGCAAATGCAAAATAAAATGCACCAAGTGTATTTCATCGTCAAAGACGCAGTTACAAAAGAAGATGCACGAAGTGTGGTTCATCTCCACCAAAGCCACAATCGCTAAAATATTACACCAAGTATGATTCATCGTCAAAATCGCAACTAGAAACGAAGATGCATCAAGTGGTTCCTCATCAATGTTGGATTACCCCTCATTTTTTATGGTATGATATTGAGGCTGTTTTCGATCCATCGTAAACCTACAAAAAAAAAAAAAGAAGGAAAAGTGATGTGTCTCACTGTGCTAATTGTACGAAGCTTCAAATCGGCATGTTGAAAATTGTGGCATATGCTCTCGCGGTCATCATGATAAATGTGGTCACATTCACTTTAGAGATTTTTGTTCTTTCTCCATGTAGATGATGACAAAATTCTCAATCAACACGGAAATCAATATGCGGCTCTTCGGCGAAGATGCAGAGAAGTAAACTCATGAAGACTTAAGAGTCTATTTTCTATAGAATCAAGTCGCTCTCCATCCGAGCTCTCCTACGCCAAGATACAAACATTTTGGTGAGACTCCACAAATCTGCAAAACAATAATGACAGAATTAAAGACCAACTTCAAAAATTAATTCTCGTCAATCCATGAAAAGTTTTACCTTGATTTTTGGATATGTTATAGATTTTTATGTCTAGTTTCTATAGAACCAAGTCATTTGTCATTTAGAATCTTCGATACCAAGATAGAGATGTTTTGGTGAGACTGCATAAAGCTATAAAAAAGGAAGAAGACAGATTTGATAGGAAACTTCAAAAATTAATTCCCATCAATTCAGAAGGGTTTTGATTTTGAATTTTAGATATGTCGTAGCCCTCTGAGTCTAGTTTTTGTAACATCAAACGAATCATGATTTTGACATTTCTACAACAGGTTATGAATTTCTAGCGCAGGTGTGCTGTGCTGAAAAATAGTGAAGAAAATTGAGTTTGATATGCCTCAAGGTGACAATCAACTGTTGTTCGAGCATGCGTATTTATAGAAATCAAAAGTACATAAATTGTGTTCCTACAAATTATGGAAAAACCATATTTGAAACAAAATTATGGTAAATTTTCCTAGGAACCAAATTATGGTAAGTTTCTATAGGAATCAAGTTATGGAAAATTTCATTGGAATCAAATAATGAATGTTTTGAAAGACTACAAATATATATATATATATATATATATATATATATATTTCACAAGTAATTCAAGCCTTTTTTTGTAGGTTCAACAAGTTGGACACCGCAACAAGCTCCGAAGCAGGGGGCATTTGTAGACAGTGAAATTTTATTCATAAATCCATACTAAATTTGGATTAAATCTTAAATTCATGATATATTGACAAAGTCAGATTACTGGTTAATAAAGTTAGGATAATATTTAAGCCAAAATTATATGACTTAAATCAAGTCAAAATTACATTTGGGTCAGTCTATTAAGTTTACAAGATGAGCCCAACTCATGTTCTTCAAGCCCAGGGGTCAAAATTGCTTGGATCAAAATACCCCTAAAGCCCTAGCTCAAGCCTATATAAAGAGGTCTTCATAAGACCAAAATAAAAAGACATATACACACATATATACACAAAAATACAGTTGCTCTTTATTGGTGATCTGCAAGTCTTCCGCATACAAAGAAGTCTTCGCTCCAAGTGTTGAGCCGCAAGTATTCCCGTAAAATCAAGAACATTTGTGAAGAGAACAATCAGGGGATTACAAATCTATTTAAGAGATTTTATAAAGTTCGTAACCTTCGCATTAATTCAAATACAAATATTGTTGTTTGCTTGCTATTTTTCCTTTCTTGTTTGCTGTATTTCATAGATGAAATTTAGACGCTTACACTATTATTGTTTATGATCGGATGGCTAAGGTGTTATTGATCTGGGTTTTACTTATTCTTATGTGTCTGCGATTTGCCTTAGAATTTGATATGATTTGTGATATACTTGATGCTCCCATCCATGTTTCTAGCTAGTTGAAAAGTTAGTCATAGTCACACATGTATATCGTGTTGTCCTGTTGTGTTTATGGATTTTCATATTTGGGTTATTTTGGTGATGCTAGATATGACTGACTTGATATAATCTTAGGCATGACTTAGTTGTCCCCCTAATATGCTGCGCTTAATGGTAATGCTAAGGTGGTAACTCTAGAGATCTCGGGTAGGGAAAGGTTAGAGTGGGAATAGGGTACAACCCTAAGTCAGCTAAGGACATATCTTTCGTGCGGGGTAGAAAACTGGTGGTTAGGATTGTTTGGTGTAATTGGCTCATATTCGGGATGTTAAGGTCGAATCCCCATTCCTGTGGTGTCATAATTGAGAGAGCTTAAAGCTCAAATCTAGGAGCTTTTGGATTAAGCTATAAATAAGTGGATTAATACTGGAATGACAAGCGTATGAATAAATAAAGTCCCATTGAGAATACTTGGGTGAAGGAAATTGAAGTATCTAATAAGAAGGTGCGTATAAAACCGGGTTAGTCCTTTGAATTTGATGAGTTTACCTGAGTTTAAGGTGTCATGTTGATGAAAAGGTTGACTTCGTAGTGATAGTCAAGGTTGAATGAGCGTAATGGTAAAAAGGGTTCGTGATGGATTGTGACGAGATGCAAATATATTATGAGATTGGTGGTTAAGCAAGATTTGTATGGTAATCACGACTTGCGAGTATCCAAGGTCATGGTTTTCTAATAATTGGTGAGTAACGTGGGTGTATGAAAAGTTTATAAGAGATGGTGGGACACCACATGAATAGAATTCTAAAGAGCTAGAGTTATAATGAAGGAAAATATAGTGGGATTTAGTACAACCTTTAGAGAGAGGCGAGAGCAAGAATATTTTATTGATTGTAAAGCCTAAAGAGATATCTTTAGAGGGGTAGATAATTGAGTTCAAAGGTGCGTGATCTCATTCATTTTGTTGTGGCTATGGCAATAGTGTCACAAGTCCATCGGATTGGTTAAAAACTAATGGAAAGTACTTGAGAAAGGAGTGTATAAATATTAGCTCGAATGTGATGATAAGCGCTTTGTTTTTTATTTTAGCAATGAGTACGATTGAAATTTTAGCTAAAAGATATCATAAGATTGATGGAGATACGATCATTATAAGCAAAGATCCAGGATTTCATAAAAATCTTCAAGGTATAAGCTAATGTTGATAGATAAGGGGATTGTGTTATACGGTTGAGTTTACAATTCAGATTTTTCATTGTATGTCTACATTCGTGGTGATATATTTTGTCAAGGTATGAAATTGTAAGGTGAGAAATGATCAATTGTATCAGGTATTGAATCTTTGAAAGGATTTACACTTGGCTTGAGTCGTAAAGTTTATTACTTTTGTAACACTTCGAAAATAAGCCCCAGAAAAAAATTGCAAAAATATACCTGAAGCAGTGAACCACGGTAGGGTTAACAAACCATGAAAGGGTCCACAGTCCGTAGACCTGCTCGTGGTCTTGAACTAGAAGTTACCAGGCCTAGACATCAGACCACGAGCACCTTCACGGTCCATGGTCTTGATGACGGGTTGTAGTGGTGCTCGGAGAGTCGAGGCAGTGAACCTCCCTTGCCAGCCCCTTAGTCCCCACACCTAAGTGAGGACCATGAGGACCTTCACGGTCCGTGGTCCTTCACACGGCCCGTGGGGGCGTCTGTGGAGCCTTACCAATAAGCCCCCTAGCCACTACCTCTAGACCACAGCCCAAGTGGAGACCACAAACACTTTCACAATCTGAGGTCCTTCACATGGGCTGTGGTAGGGCTCGTGGACTCAGACCCTCAGCTAGTAGTCACCAAGTCCAGACCACGACCGACTTCACGATCCGTGGTCCCTTTCACGGTCCCTGAAGGTGGCCGTGGTCAGCCCGTCTGCAGTTTAAGTCAAGATTATTTTGATCTTTTTCTTATTTGTTGGACCCCTAAACTACGTCGTTTTAACCTTAAACTACATGGTTTTGCTTAGTTTTTATCCTAGAAACATAACTAGAACTTACCTAAGTCAATGCTTTAATCAAAACATAGAAACTTAGAGTGTAAGAGAAGGAAAGAGGTCAAGAACCCTTGTTCAAGAACGCAACAAGGTTCCATCAGTTCTAGCCTCGAAATCTAAAGATTTCTCCATGGAATTTATCACCAGGTGTGTGGGATTTCACTAGTGGGTTCCTTTCACCTATTAGGTCCCTAGTTTTCAGTCAGTTTCTTGATTCTCCTATTATGACTAGACCTAGGGTTTCTTGAATGTTAGAATTGTTAGGTTCTTAGCTATTAGAATGATCTAAATCAAATTAGCATGTTAATATTCAGTTTATTACATAAATTACAGAACCCTAGCTATGTATTTCTTTAGTTCTTGAATTACACATGCTAGGTCAGATATTTCAGTTATACATGTCTCAGTTATAATGCATTAATATTAGTTTAATTGTTGCATCCTCAGTTTGCATGTTCAGTTTGGGCTATCTAGTAACTTACAAAAATTCAGTCATAATGTGTAAATTACTCAATCCATTAGGAGTAGCATAATACCGAGTTGGACTAGGGTTCAGCGTACCCAAATAGTCCCACAACTACTAGCCACGTAGGTTGCAAGTCTCCTCCGTGGGCATTATTTTACTGATCACGCCAGCATGCCTCTATATCTTTGGCAAGGTATATTAGGTCCTCTCAATAGGGCGTATACAACGGACTCCACATTTAGCTCATGTGGTTTTATTATCGATTATTAGTAGCTCGCACAGTTCAGTCAGACTCCATTGCATTGACTACATTTTGGTATTCAGTCTCAGCATGTTATAACTTGGTCATTACATTCAAATTAGTCATGTTCAGTATTTTAGCTTCTATAACATGTTCAGATTATTTCATTGCTTTATTGCATTGCTCAGTTATATGTCATTTCAGCTTTACTCTATCCTGCATGCTTAGTACCTTTCAAGTACTGACGCATACTCTGCGCTACATCTTCTTGTGATGTAGGTTCAGGTTCTCAGCATCTAGATCACATATAGATCACTTTCCGATCGTCAGTTCAACAACATCAGTGGTGAGTCCTTATTCTTCGAAGACTAGTGACATGTTTATCTTTTAAGTGCTTTCAGTCCTTTAGTTTCAGTTTTGCTAGATCTAGTTTGGGCATGTCCTAACATTTCTAGTCAGTTTAGAGGCTTATTTCAGACATAGCTAGATTCAGCTTAGTATTGAGCTAATATCTTCTTTGTATTAAACTCATCAGTTTCGCATTTCATAGTTATAGTATATGGGTATTCCCCATCCTTTCATCTTGTTTATGATTACAGCTTCCGCACAGTTTTTGTCATTCAGTTTTAGTATGCTCATGATCATGCCAGTAGGGTTAGCTTGGGATCACTTGTGGTCCTAGGTCCCGTGTCCTCATCTCGGGGATTGCTTGGGGCGTGACAACTTTTGATTGTTAAAGTATCTAAGAAAGGTTTTCATATAAAAATGTTGGGTTAGAGTAAGGTAGTGGTCGGAGTGTTCATGATGATTGTTGGTAATTAGAGTGTGAACCTCAGTGGAATGACATGAAGAGTAGGTGGAGTCAACTAAATGGAAATGACTGGTAGCAACTCTTCAGAGAAAAACCTTTGGTGTTATTCAATACTTATTCTATAAATTCTTATGTGACCATCTATTTCATTTTGTACATGGTTGTGAGTATGAGTCACTAGCTATGCTCACGTGTGTTTTCACTTTTATGGGTGGATCCTTAGTAGTGGATCAGGTGTATTAATCCTGCGATGTTCTCTTGGTTGAGTGTGATGATTGGGAAGATTTGGTTAGTTTATAGGACATATTTGGTGTTTTCTTGGAGTTGTTAAAGTACTACAATAGTTCTACATGTACGACTTGTGTATGAGAATTTATACAATAGCTACCATGCGTATCTATGGTTGACCGACAATCTTAACATTCATCTAATCGTCGAGGTCATGTATTGATTGTTTGTGGTTGAATGTGAGGATCATTGGGTCCAATTATACAGTTCTTAAGAGGTAATCTACAATTACGAAATCTAGCATTTTGATAGTGTTGTTAGAAGGCTTGTATTTGGACATATCCCTCGATGAGTATCTGATGTTTCAAGATCAAATGTTTATAACTTAAGCTAATGAGAATTTATGTTGTGAGCTAGAGATGTTGATAAGAATTATGATTGTTTGAGTATTATGAATATGTGTTGGTTGGTTCAGGTTCACTTCTAATCGTAAAAAGTATGGATTTGGAATTTTTTTATGTTTAATTGAGAAAGGATTTGTCCTAATGTTTGTGTCAAAGTTATTGATAACATGTTCCAGACATGTGTATAATCAACTTTGGTGGTTATTGGGAATATCTTTGTTGTTAATTAAGTGTACATACAACAATAATCATCACTCGAGTATTGTGAGGACTTCATTGAGGCATTGTATGAGAGGATGTGTAGGTATTCAATGGTTGGTTAGGGGACCAAGGAGATAAAGTCCGCAAAGGTTCAATGGAAGCATCGTCCAGTTAAGGAAGCTACTTGGCAAATCGAGATGAACATGCGAGACAAGTATCCCAAGTAATTCGACGATTCAGACACTACTCTACCCTTACTCCAGCTAGTCTTTCCTAGTTGATCACTCTGGGATGATGATTGGTAAATTGGTATCTATTGTAATAACCTGATTCCATTATAAAGAAAAAGGCAATGGGGAAAGAGTTGGACCATAAAATCTTTTTCGTAGTAACTTGAGATTTCCTAGCCTAGTCTAGATTTGGATGAAATTGGAGTCATTGAGGTCCAGGGAAATCTGGTAACAAATGAGAGATCTATTAATGAATTTGATTACATGAGTAGACAGCTAAGACGATAAGGAACCCATACGACTTTACAAAATTGAATTTGGGTGAATAGAACTTTCGAAACTCATCTTAGTGTGATAGGGTATTTTCTGAGTGTCATGGGATGAAGGTGTGTTGTGAAATGGGGGTTTAAAATTCTTAAATTTGCTCACTAGTTCCATGCAAGCCATTGTGGCGGAATTATTCCCGCCAGGGCAGGGCCGATGTAGCGGGATTAGGCTCGCCACGGCGGGGCAGACGCTATATTCTGCACTTTTTGACTTTGAGAGCTAAGGAACAACCCCATGGGTTTTCTTAATATTTTTGCGACCATTCTTGAGGCTAAAGGTAAGGTTTTAACTCCCCAAATCTATTTTGATCCATATAATGTAATCTAATGGGTAATTAACGATGAGGGAGGATTTTGATATGGGAATTATGGTGGAAAAAGTACTAATTTGGGTATGGGGATCATGTGTTTGGTCTAGGGTTATTGAGTTCGTTATAATCCAGATAATTAGACCTTTGATTGATGATCCTTGAGTTAATTGTATATTTTTAGACCACGAACAAGCGGGAAGAATCTGGAAGGGATGATTCAAGTGCCTTAGGGGATTCAAGCTTTGATTTGAGGTAGGTGATGGTTGTGATTTCATGTTGGTGTGATATATGTTTGTAATTGCTCTTATAATGCATGTATGTATGCGAATGTTTCATTATTGATCACCCTAATCGTAAATGAGGATAATTGAATAATTGTATGCCATGAATCACCTTTTATTGTATGGTTGTGAGTTTATATGTTGTGATTGTGATTGAGGTTTGTTGAATGGATTGGGTATTACGTTCCGACACACTAACTTGGATCGGTTGCCACATCTGGTATAAACATTGGATCGGTTTCCACATTTTAACATAAACATTAGATCGGTCACCACGTTCCGACATAAACATTGGATCGATTGCCACATTTTGGCATAAATATTGGATCAGTTGCCACGTTCCGGCATAAACATTGGATCGGGTACCACATACCGATACGCTACCAATTTGGGTGTGGGTTCCATGAAAGGACTATTGAATTGGATTCTGTGAGAGGACCATTGAATTGTGTTGTGTATCTACTGTGATGATTACGTTCATGTCTAATGATGATTGATATTGGAAGACTATATGTTGCTCCAAATTGATAGCCAATGTGTATTATTGAGAACGTGGGATGCTATATTGATCCTTAAAAGATGACTAATATTGTATATGTTTGGTATATGCATGTTTAATAATATTGTGGTTACTTGCATATGCTTCACTTATTGAGATAGCTGCACGATCCTACCAGTACACTGTGGTTGTGTACTCATATTGCACTTGATTTTTCTTTGTTGAGTACAGGGCATTTTCAGGCGGCTATTGATAGACCTCATCTAAGTGACTTTTGAGCGTGACTGGATTCAAGGGTGAGCCAATTCTCTAGGCTGCCATGGATTTTTCTTATTTAAGTCCACTCTTTTCGGACTCAGACTATTTGATTAATATGTTGTTTAGTTTCAGCGTTGTACCCCTTGTTCTTAGACTTGTCTATAGTAGAGTTTTGGTACAATGATTTTCAGGTTCTAAGGGGTTGTTCTTCCGCATTAGTTTGGCTTGTTTATTTAAACCTTTGGAGTTTATGGGGATTTTGTATTAATCATATAGTTTTTTAAACCATCTTCCATAGCTTTAAATGTGTATTACTTTGGTTAAGTTGATTAGTTGGGCTGTAGTTTTGGCTCTCCCACCGGAGGGTTAGTATGGGTGCCACTCACGACGGTCTAGGTCATGACAAAAGGTTAGTATATTTGATTACTAAGACTATTTCATTGTAAAAGACACAAATATTGTTGGACATTTCTATAGTAGATTCATTTGTCTGGCTATTTTATTATTACTATAGTGAAATATTATATTAAAAAAAAGACGTACAATATAACATAACATGAAAAATCAATTCTAAAAAGCCATGGTTTTTATCGTAAAAGGTTGTAAATCAGATGTTTAGTAAATGAAGAGGCCTGACTATTTTAATATTTCATTATGTACTCAAATAATAGAATGAAGACATGGCAAGTGATTCATACGGACTTAATCGCAAATATTATGACATGCTACATGGATGGAAAGCAGAAAGGAGACAACATCAAAATGGAAGATGTGAAACGGTAATATAAGTTCTTTTTTAATTTTTTTCCTTTTATTTGAATATTGAGTCTTACAACTTTCCTAAAGTACACTCACATTTATCTATTTATCAAATAATAATTATTGTTTAGAATGAAGGTTTTAGATGAGCCTTCGACATTTATTATTTTTTATGTCCTTCTTGCCAATTGAGATTTAGTGATAGTCATGTACAATCGAATTAGAATTTAATTGTACTTAATTTTCCTTTTCTTCTGCCTTTAAATAATAATAATTAACGTATCATTTGTTTTGCATGTATAAAAAATTATCAAACGTGTTTCTTGTGATTTTATTATTATTTATTTGGTAATATTGTGATTTTAATTTCATTGTAATGTAATTTCTATATAAATATTAAGGAAATTCATCTTGGATTGCAATTTTACTTCCATGCGAGCAAACGTAGTATGTGTAGATCTATTGGGGATGTAAGAAGATATATCTTCGAAGGTTTTGAAAACATGAAAGTAGATGTTCAACCAGAAACCAATGTAGTAATCGAGTCAAAGGTACATTGCTACATTACATGAATTTTTATTGATAATGATAGTCATTTTGGTCTTCTTTCTAGAAAACCAAATTTACTTATTTAGAGATTTGAAGTGTTTGGTCAAGCTATTAAGAAAAAACAAAGGATTTTTGTGTAGTATAGTAGTTATGGTTTGTCAAAATTAAGCTTAATAATTAGCTTTTTACTTTTTGAAAGTTTAGCCGAGCACCAAATTCTTTGCTCTAATATTGATAAAAGTATTTTTCTCAAATTGATTAGGAAAACACAAATTAATATACTACATTCCTAAATTGCCTTTTAAAAATCATCTCTAACAAAAACAAACACTTTCAAAATATAAGGGATAAGTAAAGGAGTTATACCACATTGGATCTTATGTATGTACTCTTGCCTTGAAATATTTCTACAAGAAATTATTTTCTTAACTTGAACTTCACTATAACCGATAGTTACAAAATGGTAACTTTAACCCTCATGTAAAGGCCTCATGACAATTATATTATTTTTACAAAGAAACTCTTACTAAATTCAAGGTTGGAGTTATAGAAAATAAATTGAAGAAAAGAAAAGGAGAATCTTCAATCTCAATGAGGGAATCTGCAACAAAGAAGCTCAAAAGAAATGCACACGACAATCCATACAAGAGTGAGACTCCAAAAATTCTTGATGATGCCTGGAACAGCCATATGAATATGAATGACCTACGCAACAACCAGGTAACTCGTGTTAAGACAACTATTACTAATTGCAATTATACGAAAATTACACAAATGAAAAAAAAAATTAGATAGTCGCGACACACAACTTTTGTTGCTAAACATTAAAGTCGCATCTCATCCTTTTTAATGAAGGTTCTTTGTTCATATTCATGAGTTTTAGTTTTCTATCACTTGGTCATTGCATTTACAAATATAAGTATCTAAGTTTGTTGAAACTTTGATAAATTTGACAAAACGACTTAATTTTAAAGATTATGGGTTCCATACAATAAAAGAAGTAGACAAAATAGTGAACGAGAATATCGATGAAAAAAAGATTGCTCCATGCACACATAAATATTCTCATTGATGAACAAGACGACGACAAAAAAAAGTTTTGTTTAGCTTGCAAAAAAAGAAGAAGGAAGTGTTGGCTATATGATTTTCAAATTATGAAGATCTCTAGGAAAACCCTTAACTATTACATTCGACAAGCTCACAAGAGTTCTTTAATTAGTACTTGCACATTTGTTGTTATTTACTTTTGTTTGTAATTTCTAAGTCCAATTTAGATCTTATGTATTAAACAAATGATTAGTTTCATCTTGATATAAAAAATTAGTTTAATGTATGTTTCAAATTTAGTTTCATACTGATATAAAAATCAGTTTAGCATATGCGTTTCTATTTATGTCTATGTCACTTAGAACTCATATCTTTCTATTTGCTGAAAGATTATTTCAATGTCTCTATCAGAAACACCAATTCCCCTTCCTACATTAAGGCATGTAAAGCTTGTTTTTTTTTTTAAATATTCATAATTTGGACATCAATTTTCGACTTTGGCGAAAATTCCTTTTTTCATAGACTTCGTAGATAGGTTAGTTTATCCAGAAAAGGGTCGAAATTAGACCTACATTATCTCAAAAAGGTTTACTATACTTTACATCCTTCTATTTAGTTAGGACTACCCCTCTTCTAACATTTTAGGCTCAAGCATATCACTTGACTAATTGTCAACACTGCATTAAAATTATATATAAATTGTACGTGCTATTTTATTACTGGTCCTATTTTTTACTCCAACCCAAATTAAAAAAATTCACTAACCTGATTTTTTAACATACTCGAGCTATTCTTTTATTGAATTTTTAAATAAAATTATGTTCCTCAAAATTATTTTTCGTTTAAAAACAAGACCTCCAGAGGTCTTTTCATAAAAACAATATCTGAAAGAAATCAACCTCTAGAGGTCAGCTAGAATTTTGGTTGAATGAATCCCTTACGCAAGAGATCCTAAAGCTAAATAGTATGCTCTTTGAGCTCTACGGGGGCCATATGGTATGGCGGAATGGATATAGGATGAGTGCCTACCTCAAGGTCAGTAAAAAAGTCAATATCATACCCAGGGGAAAGGCTTGGTAAGTCAATAGGTAAAACACCCACAACTCACGAATAACCTGGACTGAATCAATAGAAGGAACCTCCCTACTCACATCCTATACATAAGCCAAATAAGCTTGACACACTATAGCCATTAATCTCATAGTCTTAATAGAAGAGATAACCCCAACCGCCGTCTGAATACGGACCCCTGGCATACCAACAAAAAATGTAGGGCATGTCTAGAGCAAAAGTCTTAGAGAAAAATCAAAGACCGCACTGTATGGGGATAAATAATTCATGCCTAGAATCATATCAAAATGCAATAGATAAAACAATATAAGGTATGTACGGGTGACACGCCTTTAAATAATCACCAAACAAGATCGAAACACTTGATCAACTACTAAAGACGCATGTACTGGGGTCGAAACACACAATAGCACTGCAAAGGTCTCCAAACTCATACTCTAACAGGAAGCATATAATACACATATACATAAGAAAAAGTAGAGCCTGAATCAAATAACGTTGAGGCAGGTTGATGGCATAAATGAATCATACATGTGATAATAACGTCTAATGCCTTAGCCTCCACCCTCGCTAAAACAACTTATAGATGGGCATTTTCACCACTACACAGAGCAACAACCCTACCACCAGACTTTTCTCCCAGGTTCCAACCTGTACTACTTAAGTATTGCCATGTTGTTCTTGACCTTCGGCACCATCTCTAGCTAGAGGTGCTACCACTACAACTAGTCTAGCTAGATGTGGAGCATGTGCTATCATCCCTCGCTAGGGACAATCCCTAGACAACTGATCAGGTTCCCCACATTCATTGAAACCTTGTCAAGATTGGCCCATAAGGTTAAGACACCATAACCTGAGGAACTCGACACTGAACCCCATATACTCTGACCCATACCATCATCACCCTAGTTGTACTTATTACCCTATAAAGCCTAAAGTGAGGCCTAGATATGTAAGCTAGAATGACCATGTTAAAACCTTTTTTGAGGTCTATCATATGAGTACTTGCCTCTTGAATGGAACCCATTGTAGCTACCCTGATGCTGAGCCCTCTTGTTGCTGCTCCGTAGGCCTCGCAATGGAGCTCCTCTATAGTGCTGACATGGTCAACTACACCCAAGAAGGAGCGGCCCATTGAAGCCATAGTTGCAGTCTCAATCTACACAAAAAATCATAACCCACGAACAAAGCAAATGTCATGCCCCGAGCCTACACCTTGGATGTATCTGACTCTCAGAAACCATTGTTGGTCCCTAAGTGACTCCTTGTTGCAGGTGAATACTTATAGAAAGACTAACTCAAGCATACACTAGCATCAAGGACCGAAGAAAATACTTTAACATATATTGAATCTAAAACTACTGAAATTAAAGAATATGATAGTAAAATTAGCAACACATCTAAAAAAAATACTGAAAGACTCTCTAACCATGCTTATCTATGAAGCTTCTAATGTTTAAAGATATGTGCCAAGACAAGACCCATGACACCTCAAAACAGTACTACTACTAAGAAAAATACTAGAGCCTTTCAAAGGCAAGGAAGTTTCATTGAAAGATGGCAAATGGATAATAACATCTCAATCAAGTGCCTATTGATGATCTTGGATACCTATATCTGCATCGTAAAATGATGCATGTTGAATGAAATTACTACATGGAATGTACGATATGTAATAAGGTTGAATGAAACAAACACTAAACTGGAGGATTGAAAGTGACTCAATTGAAGTACAAGATGGATCATGACAAAAACCATTTAAACTCTTTCTATAAGGGTAAAATAATAATAAATACTAAAATGTATGAATACATAAATACTGTACTTTACTTTATTGAGGAGTTTCTCTAACCGACAACAATCACTATGAGCCTCATGATGATATAACGTCATATCCATATTGCTAGAGCCATTGTATGCCTTTCCAGGTTATAGGACAGGACTTTAACTTATGGATCAATCTAATAGGCATTCTCAGAAGCAGTGAATATTTGTCCCAATGTCTGTATGATCCTATCCTACATTGCCACATAGTAAATGGGTTTTGAGTCATATAAACTCTTACCCAAATTGGTGGACAATATCACTCTCACAATATTACTATATACGCCTATGAAAAGTTATCACTAGGTTGAGTTAATACTTACAAGACCCTCTTTATTGTGTAACTTAACTTTCTTTATTTGTCTGAAATGCTTCTAAAATTTGTATATCGTTTTCTTAAAATAGTACTTTCTTTTGAAGTATAAAATAATACATTTGGAACCATTAGTGTTACATTAAATGCTTCTCAAAAGATACTATAACGCTTCTTCTTGGACTCACTTTAAATTGTGAAAGTCAATGCATAGAACACTTAAAGAAAAGTATTCAACAAAACTTAATAACTACAGTTCACATAGTAATATAAACCATGAACAAGAACTCAAAATATCAAATGTATAGAGTAGCATGATCGCAATACTGAAGAATTTAAGCTCTAAATAAGAACACAACCTAGTATGGAAACTCATGGAACTTTGGGTAGAACCCTAGATTCATCTCTTTACTAACTAAATTTAGATGTAGGGCATGAGGATGAACTTAGTCTAATAGTTTGAATATACTTACATACCAAGAAGAACAATGTTCTTGGACAAACTTAATGAACACTTGAAAACCCTAGCTTTCTCGCTTGGATCCTTGCTCTAAGTCCATGGAATGATTATGGCTGTGTTAGGGTCAATTGGTACTTCTTAGAGCCTTCATTAGGTGTGAAAAAATTAGGGTTAGGCTTTGAAATAGTGGGAAAAGACTAAACTGACCCTACTTAAAAACTATCAAACAACTTCCACTAACACTATGTGCGGTCCGTATAAACTTCTAAAAATCTACTGGTGAACCGTAGAAGGACTACAGGGACTTCAACTTTCTGATAAATTCAAGGGCCAAGGTCTACAGGCTGTATACCTTTTTATGACTCGTAGGTCCCTTTTGTGAAACCCAAGGTCAAAATTCCTCTAAGTGACATCTCCTTCCTAGGAGCCCTAGTCTACATACTGTAGGAATTTGTACGGTCCGTAGATCCATCCATAGAATCTACATTTATAAATATTTCACCAAGTATGGAACCTTCCTATGACCACTTCTTATGGGTTGTATAAGTTTCTATCGACCATTCTATTGGTCCATAGGAACTCTTTTGGGACTTGGTTATTAGTGGTAGATTTACACTCATTTTAGGACTATTAATTTCAATAAATAGTGTCCTTAGTTCTTAATTATCTCATATTCTAAAAATATTTTGATTATTTATAGTTATGAAGGCTAAGGGATAAGGCAAGCATGAATATTTAAAAGAACGGCCAAAAACATGGGAAAAATGAAAACTCCACATTGTTAATTGTCTATCAAAAAGGGTGGATTTCCCAATTGGCATGACCTCAGCCAAAGTGACAATGCTCAACACTTGAAATAATTAAGGTAGGTTGGTGAACTTAAAAGGAAAGGTGACTCACCAAACACATCGGGAAAACATGCTGACCATCACCAAAAAAGATAGGACTTTGAGGAAAATTACAGGCTTGAAAGGTGAACAAAGGTGGTACTTGGTCATTCACCGATTGTGAAAGGCAGACTCAAACAATCTTGCTGAGTAAGGTTTAAAAACTTGAAGCTGAAAGCAAGAAAATGTGAGCTATGAAGTAAATGATGATTCGCTGAATCAACTTGATAAGCTTGACAAACGTTGTCGAAGTGGTCCCGCAGTGAATTTTTGGCCAAATTTTGGAAATCTATAAATAGGTCAAAGTAGAGAGGAAAAGTGGTTTTTGGAGAGACTTTTGAAGTGAGAGTTTTCCTTCTAAAGAGTGAAATATTTTACCTTGTGAACATCTTTAGTCTTGGGGTTTTTAACTTTGCTCTTAAAATTTACTATTTGAAGTTGAATGCAAAATGGGTGTTGCTTATAATTACTTAATTTCATGTCACCCATTGTTGGTTTCATGAAAGATATAATGTCTTTACATTTTGTGATGGGTAGCTAAACCCCCAAAGTCAAGGGGTGAACTTATGGGATTTGATGTTGATTTAATGTAGTGGGTATTGTGTTTTGCTCTATTTTGTTTTTCATCCATGGATTTGGGAAATACTTATGGGGTTTGATGTTGATGTAATGTAGTGGGTATTGTGTTAACTTATGGGTTAAGGTTGCAAACTTGATCCTTCTTCTAATATCTGATTGATGCTCGAAAGAGATTGATTGGAGTTGTTAGTTAATTCAATACTTGTAATTTAGGTTTGATATATAGAGTTTGCTTGAAAAAGAGTTTATGGGTCGTATCTATTTGACCTAATTATGTTCAAAAGAAAGAAGAGTCTAAGGTAGTGGGTTGTTTAGTTATGTACATAGATGAGACCGAAAGGAGATTCTATGAACTGACATTATTAGATTGACAAAAAGATTAGTGTCATTGAAGATTACCCAGCCTACCCATGAATATTTTACACTATTAACAACACAACTACCCCTACGTGACATCAATTTTCAATCCTTGCACCCTTAGATTACTTGTTACTTACTAGAATTTCAGAAATTTAAGTTTAATAGTACTTCTCTATACCAAAATCCTTTTTGTAAATTTGGTGGAATCGTCCACCCATTGTTCTTACTGCTGCAAATTAATTGATATACATTCTAAATTTCTTGACAGAATTCCTCTCACTATATCACTCTCTGTGGGATTTGACCTTGACTCTTAGTTTGGTATTTTTATTGATGACGACCACTTATTCTTTAGATTTGTTTTACAGATCCTTTTGAGCATTATAAAAAATGGCACTGCTATCGGAAAGTGATCTCTATGAATTTCATTTGAGAAATTTGTTTGTAAATTTGTTTAGTTGTAGTAGATTGTTGCTTGGTGTGTGGTTTGCTGGTGCAAAACATATGTGACCACAATAGTGAAAACGATAGTCGCTATAGATAAAACGATAATATGAGTGATTTGAATTACATGCACATGAACATAATTCAAACAATGGGAGCCACCCAGATACCTCTTACAATAGGAAGGGAGGTTTTTCATGTAACTGGGACAATGCTACAACTACTCTATTTGAGAGGAATATTTTGTGATTCAGCTCATGAAGACCCCATGAGCACCTTCAGAATTTCATAGATGTATGTGGGCCGTTTGTGTACAAAAACATCTCTCAAGAGTCCATAAGGTTGAGGTTATTCATGTTCTATTTGACAGGTGAAGCTATAAGATGGTTGGCGGAATTGCCAAATGATTCTATCACATCTTGGGAGGAGTTAACGAAAGCCTTCTTGGACAAATTCTTTTCTTCCTCAAAGATGGTAAATCTTAGGGACCAGATCCAAAACCTTAAGAGAATTGAAGGTGAACCTCTACATGAGATGGAACACCCCAATAATTTACTCTTAGAATCCGAATCATTTGTCTTAAGTATATGAGCTTGAACCAACTGATGAACAACTTGATAATGTGTTTTTAGGTTCTTTACCAAGTGTAGAAAGGGTATCGGAAGTGATTTAGGGTCATAAGGGACCTCTAATACTATGTCAATTTCAAAGTCTTTTTACCGGCTATGTTTTTCGCATTAGTTTATGCAAGGGTCAACTTCAGACAATCATAACTTCTAGAATATGCATAGTTACGTAGCCCATAACCTATCAAATTAAAGATCTATGAGTCTTGTTCTTAACGCCACCAAGTTTGCATCGATTGGAGTTTGGAGTAAAAAGTTATGCCTATTTTACTGGACACTATCTTGCCAAGCACCAGCCGCGCGGCCTAGGCATTTTCCTCCTGGGCATACGGCGAGGCAGCAGCTACTGCCTTCCTGCACGACTCACTACGTGCTTGAGGCATTTTCTACGCGGGCATCTGGGTCTTGTAGAAACCCCCCAAATACGTAGTTCACCTGCTTAGTTCATAAATTTACCCTAGAAAGAGAAACTTTTAAGAAACTAACTTTCTCCAAGGTTCATCCATCATCCAAGGTAAGATTTTACCATAGAGCTTCATAATTCTTGTATCTTAACATGAATTAATATCTCGTACTCATGAAATTCATAGATTTTTTAAGAAAGTTCTTCAAGAACTCATCTCTAATTTGTTTTAATCTGATTGGGTAAGGAAAAGACCAAAATACCCCTCATATTTTTGGGTAACATTCCTTAAATGGATAGACTAACATCAAATGGTCATATCTCCATCATACGAGCTCAAAAATTAGCAAACTCGGTGGCGTTGGAAAGAGGAATCCAATACCTTTCATTTGATATCTTATGGGCCACCTAATTCATTCTGCACTGAAAGTTATGGTCGTTTGAAGTTGACCAAAAACTCATAACTTATGCCTAACTTGCAAAATTTCAGATTTTGTTATTTCCAATTTAGTTCTTTCTATTTCTAGCTCTTTCAAATACCAAGGTAGTACAATTTTAGTAAAGTTTAGGTACCTATTTACAAATGAATACTGAAAGACTCTCTAACTCTTCCAATCAATTAATCTTTACATGTTTGAATATATGTGTCAAGACAAGACCCACGATATCTCAAAACACTACTACTACTACTAAGAAATAAACTGGAGCTTTCCAATTGCAAGAAAGTCTCACCGAAAGATGATGGATAAATGATGTGATCTCACTGAAGAACCTATTGAAGATCCTCAATACATGTATTGCATCATAAAACTATTTAGGTTAAATGACATCAGTAGATGGAATGTACGATATGTAATAACGTTAAATGAAACAAACACTAAACTAGAGGATTTCACTCAATTGAGGAACAACATTGATCATTATGAAAACCATTTAAGCTCTTGCTGCAAAAGTACAATAATAATAAATACTAAAATGTATGAATATATAAATACTTTACTTACTTTACAAGGGAGTTTCTCTAATCGACAACCATCACTATGAGCCTCGTGATGATACAATGTCATATCTATATTTCTAGAGCCATTGTAAACCTTGTAGGCTATAGGACACGACTTTAACTTATGGATCAATCTAATAGGCCTTCTTAGAAGTAGTGAGGATGTGTCCCAATGTCGGTATGATCTTATCCTACATTGCCACGTAGTTTATGGGGTTTGATTCATATGAACTCTTACCCAAATTGGTGCACAATATAACTCTCAAAATATTATTATATATGGTCATAAAAAGTACTCTCTAGGATTAGTTAATACTCACAAGACCCTATTCATCATGTAAGAGAGCCTTACTTTATCTCTCTAAAATGCTTCTGAAATTTGTATATGCTTTTCTTGAAATCGTACTTTCTTTCAAAGTATAAATTAATACATTTAGAACCATTAGTGTTACCATAAAGGCTTCTCAAAAGATACTATAAAGCTTCTTCTTGGACTTACTTTAAATTCTGAAAGTCAAAAAAGGATTAAACAAAACTCAATAATTATGGCTCACATGATAAAATAAATCATGAAAAAGAACTCAAAATATCAATTGTATAAAGTAGCATGATCGCAATACTCAAGAATCTAAACTCGAAATAAGAACACAACCTAGTGTTGAAACTCATGGAACTTTTGGTAGAACCCTAGATTTATCTCTTTACTAACTGAATTTAGATGTAAGTAGTGAGGATGAACTTAGTCCATCACTATGAATAGCCTTACATAACTAGAAGAACAAAGTTCTTGGAGAAACTTAACGAATGCTTGAAAACCGTAGCTTTCTTTTCTTGGATCCTTGCTCTAAGTCTTTGGATTGATTATGGGGTGTTAGGGTTGAATGGTGATGTTTAGAGCCTTACTTAGCTGAGTTTGTGCCCAAACTTTCTATAATTTCTTATGTTGGTGGAAAATGTGAAATTGAACCCTTGTGTGTGTTGGGTGTTTGTTTAATTTTGTATGGGTGAATTCTGATTCGCCTAGTGTTGTTCCGATTGCATAATTTTACCCAATAATGGATGGAGTCATGATTTTCTTCACAGAAAATCTTCATGTTGGGTAATACTTTTTGATATTTTGTGGAAGTTTGAGTACTCAAGGGTAGAAAGCATGTTGGTAGATTGTAGAATTAATTGAGAAATGCATATTGTGCGTACTGTGTTTAATTTTGTAAAATGGGCAATGGGTTGAACACTGCCTATTTTACGGGATTGCCTTTTCTTGCCAAGGCACACAGGTGAATCGTGGAGTAATTTGTTACTTGCCTTTTTTGCTTTAATATGTGACCTGGGTACTGTCTCATTTGATGGGTTTGTCTTAGTTTGCTGAAACTCACATGGTGTATTGCCAAGTGGGAGTGGGCATCAACCTTTTGCCTGTTCTTTCAAATTTTCCACTCACTTTCGGTGGACTTTTCTTAGCCCAGCAAAACCAATTCGGTGAATCTCCAAGTTGGAGATGACTCCGCGCATCTTGCCTAAATTCTTTCAAATTTTTCACTGTCAATTTCGGCGAGCTCACTTGAGCTCGCCTAACCTGTTAGGTAGATAACCTTCCTAGTAGGCGAGCCTCAAAGAAAACAAATTATAAATGTGTCTTCTTTTGGGTTAGGTTTAAACTAACCTTCACTAAATCTATATTTGAATGCTTGTGCCTTGAAGGAAATGGCTAAAACAAAAGGGAAGCAAGTTGTGACTTGTGATGCAGAATCTGACATGGAATCCTCTCTTCCTCCTCCAAAAAGGCAAAAAGGGATAGGCATAAATGAGTCTTCTCAACAACAAACCACTCCACGCTTCTCGCTGCATGAGAGTGAGCAACCATGATAAGGAGTATTAGAAAAAGGACTGATCTTTGATCCAAGTTTGTGCAACCTTCTCAAGATCAAGCATCCACTTCTCGTGTTCTCTCAATAATCACTACAAGAGCCCTCAAAAGGCTTAAGGCTGCTACAGAGCACACTATTCTAGTAGAGAGAAAACTCTCCAATGATGGGGTGATGAGTGAGTACCTAGTTGGATGGGATATGATTAAATTTCATGGGTTTGAGAGGTTCACATCACCTTGACCTCTTTATGTCCCAGCATGAGTATAGAGTGTTCTATGCAACCTACACAAAAGCTTTGCCAATGAAGAGGAAGGGTATAATTTGGAAGCCACAGAAGTCAAAGTTCATGGAAAGATGGTGTAATGCCAAAAAGGAATGATAAATGAGATATTGGGTACAAAAGGCACTAGTAATGTAATTTCAGACTCATAATAAACAAAGATTTAGAGGAATAGATGGGTTGGTTGGCTCCTCTTATCTCTAACATCTCATCGCCATGGGTGGTTGAGGTAATAAAGATTGAAAAGAAAGATATGAACGTCGCCTCCCGATACTAGTTCGGGTTCATTAGTAGTAATATCATGTAATCTCATAATGAGTCCATTCTTTAGCTTCCAAAAGCCATACTAGTTGGCCGCATCATGGACATGACAATAATTAGTGTTGGTGGGCTTATTGTTGATGAGATTTTGATGAGGGCCAGACAAGAGCAGACATCCCTTTTATTTTCGGTTTTGATCACACAATTGTGTGAACGTCCAGGAGTTCCCTTTCTTGAGAAGACTTATGTATGCATCACCCTAGCCTCCTTTAATGACATTCAGATGATTCAGAATGATTACTTAGAGAATGATGTTGTTAGGAGTAAGCTGCCACGACCAGATACTATGCCCGTGGTTGATCTTGTTGCTCTTGAAGCTGAGGCTAGTTTTTCCACTCCTTTTCTAGGGCAATCTGATACACCCCAGTCCTCTAATATACCCTCTACCTCTTCTTATGTTGCTAGTGCACCTCCCCATTCCTATCTCCTAACCCTTCTTAACCCATGCCATTATCTACCAAATGGGTAATATTCCTTTGTAATCGAATGTGAGGACAACGAGCGTTAAAAGGTTATGCCCAAGATGATTGATCGGGTGATTGAGGCTTCTTTGCCCCTCTGATAGATAGGTTAACTTAGTACGAGGCCACTATAGAGTCACATGGAGAGAGGTTAGTTAAACTCCCTACTAGGTTAGAGGCCCGAGAAAATGTTGAGGGTAATTTAGATTTTCGATCTATGATGAGTGCTGAGCTAGGTGCTCTTATGGTTTACGTAGAACAATTAAAATTTACGGATATTTCTATGTTTTGGGGTGAGGTTCCCTTTCCTGATGCGCCCAAGGATATGCCTACTAGTGTACCAAACGTGTCTGAGTGTTGGTGGTATGACTATTGGTGAGGTTTTAGATTTTGATGCTGATGATGCTGATGAAGAAAGAGTTGAGGATGTGAATGATAAAGAGAAAGATGAGTAGGAGATTAGGAAAGATGAGGATGAGAAACAAATTGCTTTGAAACTGACAAAACTTCAGGAATTTGAGGAGATGATGGTCCATGCTAAATTCAAAAGATCCCTTGCGAAGACCTTTATCGTTGGCACCAATGGAGTTTCTTCAGAATTCACTATTCCTCCTATTTATGTTTATGGATGCCTCGGTTGAGCCTATTTTGCTGCCTCCAGTGAATACCTTTTCAGGCATTGATGACTAGGATTATGTCATTGCTCCTGAGACTCCAGATGCAAGCACTTCACAGGCATAGAGTGCCGGGGATATCCAGTACTCTTTTCTTTTATTTTGCATTGAAGACACTGTTGTTTTAATTTTGGTGGGGGTGAGGGCATTTATCCCAATATTCCCTTTTTTATTTTATTTTGTTACTTTCAGTTTTACTTTTGGATAATTGTATTATCTTGTTATTTTTTGTTTTTATTTTAGTTGTTTTATGGTTTAGTAGCTCATTTTATGCCTCTCCATTTTCATTTTCCCCATGAGTTTTGGAAATCCTTGAATTTTCATTGATAATGATTTGAGGATCAATTGTGTTCAATATAAATGTCTTGTATATTACTCATGATGAGCATTCCGCTTAGTGTTGGTATTGTAAGAAGAAATCGATGTGGCTTTCCTTTTGAATGATCTTTTTGAATCTTGTATTGACTAGCTGCATTTTTTATGTGAGCCTTGTGTTGAACATCACATGTATAATTTTGATGTTGATGGGCTATGCTAGATAGTAGCTTTTCAAGTACTGTGTGTGATAAGGTTTTACTTGGAAGCATGCTTGTTGATTGTAAAAAATTATCTTGGGCAGAAATTTTGAGAGGGAACCTAAATGTTCATACCCTTTTTATGACTGCCTTGTTGGGGTGTGCAATCATTTTGACATCATTTGAGCCTAAATCATTTGTTGACAGCCATTTTGAAACCTCTTGAGCCAAATTATCCCTAACGTCTTACCCATTTATTCTTTTCAAAGCATTGGTTTGTTTGAATTGCCAACTTCGACCAAAAGCCTAAGTTGGGGGTGTGGAAAGAGATGAGGAAAGAAAACCAAGTGGAAGGCAATGAAAGATGAAGTGCGACTCAACTTTGAAGTGTGTTACAAAAAGAAGGAACCCCTCCTTATAAAAAAAAGAGATTATGATGAACAACCATTTAAAAATTGATATGAAAAAGACTTTTTTGTAAAATAAAAATGGGTTCCCAATAAATTGATTAACAAGTCAAAGTTTGAGTTCTCAAGTGAAAAATAATGAAAACTACTTGAGAAGAGGTGAAGATAATTGCAACAATGCTTTGAAAAGGTGAAGCAACTGAGCCAAATTGACCATACCTTATCCCTTAACTCCATTACAAGCTTAAAAGACCCTTGAGATGTTGCATGAACTAGGTTGTGATATGATTGGAAGATTTGGGAATTCTACCAACCACCTTGTAGCTTTACCCGTTAGAGAAAATGGGAATAACGTCAACCTTACGGACTTTTGTGAAATGTTCTTGAGCACAAACGGCCCACATACATCCAAAAAATTCTAAAGGTGTTCATGGGGTTCTTTATGAGCTGAACCCCCAAAAATTCTTGTCAATTACAGGAGCTGTAACATTGTTCCAGTTACATGAAAAACTTCCCTCCCTTCTATAGTAGGTAACAGGATGGCTCTTGTGATTTGTATGACGTTCATGTGCATGTCATTAAAATCACAGTTATTGTTGTTTTGTCGGTAGTGCTAGCCTTTTCACTTCCTTGGCCACTAAAGCTCTCAACCTACAAATCAGCAAACCATAACACAAATCAATACTCTATAATAACTAGAAAAATTTACAAATTAATTTCTCAAATGGAATTCTTAGCCATCACTCCCTAGCAACGTCTTCATTTTTTGATAACGCTCAAACTACTTTGTAAAACAAATCCAAAGAATAAGCGATCGTCGTCAATATAAAATACCCAACTAAGAGTTGGGGTCGAATTTCATAGAGATTAATAAAGTGCAAGGAAATCTATTAAGAAATTTAGAATGTATATTAATTCATTTGTAGCAATAAGAACAATGGTTGGATGATTCCACAAAATTTATGAAAAGGATTTTAGTATCAAAAGTCACAATTGGACTAAAAATTCATAAATTCGAATAAGCAACATGTAGTTTAGGCGTGTGGGGATTGGAAATCGATATCACGTAGAGGAAATTATGTTCCTCTTTAGTGTTGAACACTTATGGATAGGCTTGGTCATCTTGTTTCCATATTTTTGGCCTTTCTTTAAAATATTCATCCTGGCCTTGTCCCTTAGCCATCATAGCTGTAAATCATCAAAATATCATTAGAATATTACATAATTAGGCATTAAGGACACTGGTTATTGATCTTAATAGGCCTCAAAAGAGTTTAAATCTACCACTCATTTTGGACGGACTAGATCCTTGTAGACTAGAATAACAAATTTGAGTCTTGTACTATGAGCCTTAAGTTAGGCCATTTCTCAGCTTTGCAGACTTTTTATCTTCTCTTCCTAGCTATATGGCTTTGATGCGTTAGCAGAGGTTTTATGTGGTTTCATGGTGACTTTGTATAGGATTGCCCTATGCTTGCAGACCTTTGTTGATGCTTGTGGGTGGCCATCATACCACGATGATGAAGTCATGACATTGGAATCCTTTAGGGTTGACTCACCATTTTGTCACTCTTGATAGTTATGTTTGGAGTTGACTAGACACTGTGATTATCTTTTTATTTGAGATCAATGCTTACAGTTTGAGTCCATTATCTCCAATTTGGGATTTGATGGTTAAGGCCGTTATTCCCAGTCTAAGGCTAATACTTTACGGTTTGACATTGTCACCTCTAGTTAGAGGCCAACCACATGGCGTTCGAGGCTTGGAGTACATTTATTGGAGCTGGATTGAGGCACTTCACTCTAGTAGTCTTAGCTATTCTATGTACTTGTCAGGCTTATGGAGGTCCATTCCAATTTTATTTTAACTTGTGCACAAGTGTACCTTCTGGGCTTATAGGGTCCAGTTAGGTTTAGTTTAGATTTACTTTTGGTATGCTTGTGTGTTTTCTTTCATATTTGCATGGACCTTTTTTGTGTCTAGATTGTATCTTTTCTTATTACCTTTACCTTTGTTACTCAATCGGCCTGTGATGCCTACTATGTACCTTTTTTTTGTACTCAGGCTACACTCTGTATCTTTTTCGTGTTGCATGTCCTAGTAATAGCTACTAGTGGTTATTGTTCGTTCCATCTGTTTACCTTTTGGATATTGGAGACGAGGGTGAGCATTTGGAATCCTCGATCAACATGTCTCCTTCAATATATATGTTAGCTAGTCTTTTTCCTTTGAGATGGATTTTTGTGGTCTATTTTTTGGATTTGTATTTGTTAATATTAGACAGCTTTAGACTTATGACTTCCAGGCTCTTTGAGGGTTTCTATTGTATATAGGATTTTTGCTTGCTTCGTTTGTATCTTTTCTTACTATTAGTGTTATTTTCAAGTTAGTTCTACCTTTTTACTCATTACTTGTCATTCTGGGTACAGGTTGGCTTACTTACTAGTGGGTTATATGAGGTGCCAACATGACTCAGGAAGTTGGGTGGTAACAGACATAGTTTATGGGGTTTGAGTCATTTGAACTCTTACCCGAATCTCTGATTAATATCACTCCCAAAATATTATTATATATTCTTATATAAAAGTACTCTCTAGGTTGAGTTGATACTCACAAGACCCTCTTTGACGGGTAATTGAACTTTACTTTATCTGTATAAAATGTTTCTGAAATTTGTATATGTTTTATTTGAAATAGTACTTGCTTCCTAAGTATAAAATAATACATTTTGAACCATTAGTTTTCCTTAAATGATTATCAAAAGAAAATTTAAAGCTTCTACTTGGACTTAATGAATTGGAATATTTATACAAAAGCTTTCAAGAAAAGTCAATAACTATTGTTCACATGAAAATATAAACCATCAACAAGAACTCAAAATATCAAATTTATAAAGTAGCATTTTCACAATTCTCAAGAATTTGAACTCGAAAAAAGAACAGAACCCAACATGGAAACTCATGGAACTTTAGATAGAACCCTAGATTATTCTCTTTACTAACTGAATTTAGATGTAGGGAGTGAGGATGAACTTATTCCAACACTATGAATAGCCTTACATACCTTTAAAAACAAAGTTCTTGGAGAAACTTGACGAATGCTTGAAAACACTAGCTTTCTCCTCTTAGATCCTTGTTCTATGTCTTGAGAATGATTATGGGGGTGTTAGTGTCAAACGGTATTGTTTAGATCATTAATATGGTGTGAAAAATTTGTGGTTAGTCTTTGAAAGGGCGGGAAAAGACAAAACTAATCCTACTTAAAAGCTGTTGAACCACTTCTATGGACATTATGTATGGTCCGTATAAACTTCTATGGACCATATTCATCAACCATAGAAAGACTTCTGGGACTTCAATTTTCTTATAAATTCCACGGATAAGGGCTACAATCCATAGACCTTTCTACGACTTGTAGGTCCCTTACATGGAACCCAAGGTCAAAATTCCCTTAAGGCCCACCTCCTTCATAGGAACTCTAGGCAACATACCATAGGACTTTGTGCGGTCCGTAAACCCATCCATTAAACCTGTTTCTATTGAGATTTCACCATGTCTTGAACGTTTATAAGACCAATTCTTATGGGCCTTATAACTTTTTACGGACTATCATATTGGTCCATAGGAACTCTTTTGGGACTTGAAATTTTCTATTTAGTCATCTCAATTTCTACAACCAACTTTTACCAATTGTAGATCCTTCTATGGATCATAGAGGGTCTCTCCCACACTAACATCAACAACTTTTTAGCAACCTTTTAGCTTCCTACTACACCTATGGATACATGGTATTACAACAACAAACCTTTTTCTTCTTAGTAAGCAATATCATCATAGACTTACAGCAGAGCTCATGAAACCTTGTTTGATACTCATACAATGTCATAATGCCATGGTCCAACCTCGAGAACTTATCATGGAGTCCATCTCTGATTATCCATTAGATAAACCTGTCTAACAAAGACTTTGAAAACGCAATCTTTTTAACCAAAAGGAGACCTAAATTATGTAGTTATTAAGTAGGAATGCTAGAAATCACTAGCTGGCCCATGTTGATAAGCCGTGAAGTTGGCTCCTCTCGACTCCACCAGCCCTAAAGTATATAGCCAATCTTGGCAAGCTATCAAAAACTTAGGGGCATCCTCTCCAATGGCCCCGGATACCTCGGAGGTGACAATCTAAAGAACACTTCAGGCATCTTATGCTCCTCTAGTGGTTTAGCTCTAACCATTCTAATTAATAATTATAACCTAAGCCTACATGTTAAAAACTTTGATTCCGTAAAGCCCTACTGATTCCTTAATATATTGGCTACTAGAAAGTATAAATAAAACCTAGACATATCACCCCACCGATTCCCGAATGATCTTATACCTCACCTACCCCAGATTTCAGTCTATGAGTAGCTTACCCTAAATATTTTTAAGCAGTACCCAAAAAGTATTCTGGCCCAATTTTATTCATTATTGGCCTATTCATAACAACCGAGATAAGTCCTTCCAACTACTGAGAATAGCCATCGAACTCTTTAAATGCTCCATAGCTTGATCACACTCTTTTTATCCTTTTAATGGTTCTATGGACATCATTACTGCATATGTATAACCAAAGACTTCAAAGTCTCTAATATGCCAAGCCCTGCTTTTTTTTTTAACCATATCACGTATAGTTATCACATCGGTATAAGTTTGCTTAATAAATAATCATCCAGAAACTATATAAACAATTGGTTTTGTTGCAAAAATTTAAAGACATGTAAAAAGACTCCATCATGTGCTATCAAACAACTTATGGCTGTGAAATAGTTTTGGCTTCTTGTTAAACTAAAACCCTGACTTATATAATGCATTAGTAGGTACGTGCCTAAAAGATTTTTGTCCTTCAGCTGTAGCATCTTATATAATGGGAAGAATCTATCAAGGAATGTGATAATGCTCAAACTACTCCTCAAAACTAATCAAAAGAGTAGGCAACCATCATCAGCAAAAATACCCAACTAAGAGTCAGGATCAAATCCCCCAAGGAATGGTGTGAGCTGAAGAATACAATTTGGGAATTAAATCACAACTAATTTCAATGTAGTAAACAAGGAAAATAGGTGGATGATTTCACCAAATTTAACAACATGAATTCAGGCTCACAATTGTAACAATCTCTAAGCAAGCAAAGGTTCACAAATTTAGTTAACTGTAGAGGTGTGGCAGATTGAACATTGATATCACTAGGAGTAGTATCGAATTGCTCAATAAAACTAAATAATCATGGATAGGTTTGGTCATCATCAATAGTGTTAATCTTCCTTCGATCTCATAACACTAGTTCATGGAATCTCCTTTCAATCTCATTCATGCAGTTTTCAATTCAAGCCACTACTTTGGATTTACAATTAAGCATGACTAAATTGTAAACATCAAACTAATTACCTACTCATATTGATCTCTTTCCTGCACCAATACTAGATCAAAGCTAAAATCAAATTGGCCACCTTAATTTATGAGTTACCTACATGGTAACAATTCAAATCCATGATTAACAACTATAAAATAGAGCAATTCAACATACCCACTAAGTTAAAACAACACCAAACCTCATAATTACACCTCAAGAGGTTGGGGTTTTAGCCACACATCACAAAGTGCAGAGAATTTATACCTTGCACAAAATCAGTTGTGGGTAACATGAATTTGAGAAATTACAAGAAACTCCACTTCAAATTCAAATTCAATTTATCAAATTCAAGATAAAAAATATAACCCCCCAAAACCAAAAGTGTTATTCAATCAATAGGAAGTGTGTCTCTCTCCAAAATATTCAGTTCTCTCCAAAATTTTCGAACCCCTATTTCTTTATCCTTTAGGCTATTATGCTTTCCTAAGATTCGGCCCAAACCTCAATATGTTATTTGCTCGGTAATGTCAATCGGGCTCACTAAGGTCATTCAGTAAATCTCCAGTCATGATTCAGCTCATCGTCTTCTTGCTCCATGCTTCAGGTGTTTGAACCTCAGTCGGCGATCCCATTTGAGTATGATTTTCTCATTCAGCGAATCACCGATTGCAACTGTTGTACAATTTTTAAACTACTTTTTTTTTCACCTGATACTGTCAAAAATGGAAATGTTCACCTTATTTGCCTTTTGCATTCAACACATCTCCATCTTTTTGTGAGTTTGCCATCCAGCCTCAAGTAATTGGCTCAATGTATTGTAAATTTTGGTACTATTGTACCCATTTGGTTATCCACCCTTTTCAACTAGCGACCACATACTATGGAGTTTACACTTCATTTCATACCATTTGCCTATTCATTAACACATTCATCCCTCTCATGTCAATTAGCCTTCGCAGCTGTAGATCATCAAAATATCATTAGAGTAGGACATAATTAGGCATTGAGGACACTAATTATTGAGCTAAATAGTCCTCATGTGAGTGCAAATTTACCACTCATCAACACCCCCAACTTAAACTTCTGTGTGTCCTCAAGTAAATATATAGCATAATGAGCCCAATAAAGGTGTCTATAATAGTATTAAATGAGGCTTAACATGCAAGTTCCATTACAATACCATTCTCAACAACATGCTACACTGAATCATGATCAAGAAGCTTCCAATGATGACTAGCCGGTTTCAACACAATCTCAAGATCACTATAGCTTTTTTTCTAATGCAAGACCATGTTTCAACAAATGCATTCAAGTGCCTTCACATCAAGAAATATTTCATGCCCTTACAAAGCAAATAAACAAACAAATAATGATTCAATGCAACTCTCACTCTCTCAAAAGAGAGATATGTAAGCTTCATTCCATAGGTTTGCCCATATTTCCAGTCATCACACAACCTAGTTTATGCAAGCTATCAAGGTTTTTATGGTTGTATTGGGCTGAGGATTAAGGTATGGTCAATTTGGCTTGGTGACTTCGCCTTTTCAAAATATTGTTGCAATAATCTTCACATATTCTCAAGTTCTTTTCATTCTTTTTCATTTGAGAACTCAAACTTTAATTTGTCACTAACTTTATTCAGTATCCCCTTTATTTCATCAACTTCTCTTTTACATTTCCATTTTTCAAAATTGAACTTGCATTTTTTTAAGGAGGGGTTCTTACATTCTTCTTTTTGTAACAAACGTCAAAGTTGAGTCTTCTTTCATCTTTATTTTCCCTTCACTTAGCTTTCATTCCTCATTCCTTTCCGCACCACCAATGAGTAAGCACAAGCTAACCATGCGTCTGGCATATATCAAGCATACTGAGAATAACTGAATCAGATATATACTATGCGGAGGCTAAAATAATAGATAACTAGAAAAAGCGGATACCCAACTAGTCTGAATGTATAAACCATACTAAGAGTTTAATAAAAACTGAAAGATGAACTTAACAATTCAAGTTGATTCTACTACTATGTCTGAAAAATCTCCTAATTGAGTTGTGTTGCTGGGACATGCCCCCCAGCTAACTCTAACAAAAACTGAAACTTAAATGTAAAGACTGAAATGAAAGCATGTATATTGTCCTCAAAGTGTGAGGACTCACTACTGAAGCTACTCAATGCAGATGGAGAATCTAAGTGCGGTCTGAATGCTGAGTACTTGAACCTACATCATGAAAGGATGTAGCGCAGACTATGCATCATTACTTGGAATGTACTGAGCATGCATGATATAGATACTAAGCTTAAAAAGTACACATATAAAAGCTGAATAAAGCATAACTGAACAATGACCTAACTGAGTAAGAATGTAAGTACTGAACACATAACTGAAAAGCAAAACTGAATGCAATGACCAAGTGGTAATCATGAACATGACATGCTAAACTGAATACTGAGGTATTGATGTTTGCGTAATCAACGACACAACTTTCGATGCAAGTGTCTACGATCGTGCAATAGTATAATAACCCAACTAAGGGTTGGGGTCGAGTCCCAAGGGAGTAGTAGTGAAAATAGTAGTTAAACTAGAATCTTATTCTTGTTAGTTGTAGTTTAAGAAATTTGCAAATAAAACAAAGTAAATTCGATGGGTGACACAAAAGTGTCAAATATCAATGGGGTTTTTGTCATAAGATTAAATAAAAATAGTAAAAATATAAAGGAAATCAAGTATGGGGAGAGATTTTTGGGATGTGACCGCAATATATATTGGTATAAATCATTGGGTACATGCTTTCGATAGGGTATTTGCAAGATAATAGTGACTAGGCTAAGCTTTAGATGGAAATAAGTTCCCTTTCGGGCAACTTACCCTGTTTAAAATGGGTTCCTCTCGGACAACCATTTGCTGCATGAAGGCCAGCCTACGCCTTACCCCACTCACTCTCTTGAGCTGAGTGTTAGGATATGGGACTAGGGCTAACCCTTTCGGGTTGAACCTCATGTCGACCCACCCCTTAGGCCATCAGTCTAGCGGACTTGGTTTCACGACCTCTCTCTCTCGCAAGCCGAAAACACATGGGTGGTTTTACAAACCCATTAAATTAAACCACAACTACTAGGTGAAATCATCATTAAAACACATCTAACCTATTAGAAAGCAAAACCCAACAATAATATTAACACATATTTGCTAAATCACACCCCAAGAATGGGGTTTTTTAGCCACACATCAAGAAATAAGAAATTATACCTAAGAAACCTTGATTTAAGCAAAGAAACAAGAATAGAGAAGACCCACTTCCACTTTGGGAAAGATGAACTCCTTTCTGCTTCAAGTCCTCCAGAAACCCTCTCTAAACTTGATAGAAAATATCAAAGCTAAAGTAAAAATTACAATAATATTGCGGCTCTCATCTCTCACTAAAAACTAGCAAAGAGTTTAGTATATATATTTCAGAAAATAGTGCTAGCGGATTGCTCGGTGAGGTTAGACGCGAACGCTGAAAGACTCGGCGATTCGCCCTTCTTCTAGTTCATAGCCGTTTGTGCTTTGCCTTCAACATCTGTGTGTTTTGTATCATTGGGCGGTATATACGCTTATGAATCGACGTGAAGCGATCGCCTTTTCATTGCCTTTATTATCCTTCTCCTTCAGGGCTTCGCGTACTGGAACAAAGGGTGGAGTGCGTCTATTTGGCGCATCGCCAAGCGTGCTTGGTGATGGTCAAGCTTCAACTTCTTCATTCTTTTCAGCCTTTTTGTTCCTTTTTGTGCCTAAGTGTCCATACTTCCACTAAAACTTCAAATACCTGAAATGTAAGTGTTTCCATCAGATATTTAGACTAAATAAGCATTTGAGGACACTATTTTTGTTAAAATAAAGCCCTAAATGAGTCTAATTTATGGACTCATTAGGTATATACTGTTAAACTGGTCAAATGCACTAAGAGTCTGACTATGGGAGCTATTATTAACTTATATAAACCATGTGAGCAAAACATGGAGTCTGATGTATATGCCCTATCAAGAGGACCCAATATACCTTGCCAGGGGTATAAAGGCATGGCTGGTGTGATCACTAAATCTGATGCCCAATAAAGGGGACTTTTAAACCTATGGGGGCACGTAGTTTGAGGACTATAAGGGTACGCTGAACCCTAGTCGAACTCAATGATAAGTCTACTCCCAACTGAATATGTATATGACTGAAATGTAACTGAAATACTGAATAACTCAAAATACTGACATGTAATCTGAGAATGCAACATTTATATACTAATAATGTAAAATTTTAAATTTGGAGCATGATTATTTGTTTATATGACCTAGCAAGTATAATTCATGAACTAAGAGAATTTATACAACTAGGGTTCTGAGTTTCATGCAAGGAACTAAGCAAACTTTCCAAGAAACAAGCTATTTCAATTTAGGATACTGTAACAGTTAAACCATAACCTTTATCGAAGATTTTAGAAACCCTAGGTCGAAACAAGATATTGATAATCAATGAACTGACTGAATTATAGGGACCTGGTGGATGACAGGAACCTACTAGTGAAATCCACCATACTCGGTGATGAAATGTATGGAGAAATCCTTCAATTTCAGGCTTGAAACTTGAAGAAACCTTCTTCTTGTTATTGAGAGGCTGGATGACTTTCCTCTTCTTTATGGCTCTAATTTTGATGAATTTTTGTGAATAAAGGTTTTGATTAGGTTCTGACTATGTTATTGTGCTTAAACTAAGTAAAACGACGTAGTTTAGGTATTAAACGTCGTAGTTTAAATGTCCAATGCATAGGGAAAAGATCGAAACAACCCTGACTTAAAAGCTGATGAAGCCCACCACAGAGCCACTGATGGACCTTCATCAGGACCACGACCCATAGAGTGGGTCGTGGTTCTTGTCCAGGTCTACTGGTTTCTTGGTATGTCCCTATTGCGACCAATTTCACGGACCGTGTGAAGAACCACGGACCGTGAAGGCCAGTGTGGTTCTTCACTTGGTGCTGGGATTTACTTGCTCAAAATGAAGTACCTATCCATAGCCCGTCATTAAGACCATGACCCGTGTTGGGCTTTGTGGTATTGTGCCTAAGCTGGGTTAGTTCTACCTAGCTTCCATGAGCCTTCCCGCGGCTCGTGTGGTGGTCTATGACCCATGAAGGGCTTCCTGGTCCACCATTTTTGGGTGGTTGTGAACCACGATGAGGGTGATACACCATAGTCCTGATCATGGCCCATGAACCCCTATGTGGTTCACCTTTTACTATTGAAAAGTCCAAGTCTAATTTCTGAGGTGATACATGTGGGGCCTGTCGAAATCCTATACATCATGTTATGCCTAAGGTATACTTTGGGTCGTGACAATGCTACATCCTAATAATTTCCATAGCTTCACTAATCTGATCCAGGTCAAATGCACTAAGAGTCTGACTATGGGAGCTACTATTAACCAACATAAAACCACGTTAGATAAACGTGGAGTCTAATGTATACAACCCATCGAGAGGACCCAATATACCTTGCGATAGGTATAAAGGCATGCCTGGTGTGATCACTAAATCATATGCCCAGCAGAAGGGAATTTTAAACCTATAGGGGCACGTAGTTCTGGGACTATAAGGCTACACTGAACCCTAGTCCAACTCGGTGCTAATTCTATTCCCAACTAAATATGTATATGACAGAAATGTAACTGAAATATTGAATAGCTCAAACTACTGACATGCAATCTGAGAATGCGACATTTATATACTGATAATGTAACTTTCAAAATGCGGAGCATGATTATCTGTTTATGTGACATAGCAAGTACAATTCATGAACTAAAAAAATTTATACAACTAGGGTTATGTGTATCATGCAAGAAACTGAGGAAACTTTCCAAGAAACAAGCTATTTCGATTTAGGATACTATAAAAGTTAAATCACAACCATTATCCATGGTTTTAGAAACCCTAGGTTTAAACAAGATATGGAGAATCAATTATCTGACTGAATTCTAGGGACCTAGTGGATGAAAGGAACCTACTAGTGAAATCCCACATACTTGGTGATAAGGCGTACTTAACCTCAAAGGGTCCTAGACAAGCCCCTTAGCATATCAATACTTGAGGTAATAGAAATTATGCGGAAATTTTAAAACTTTTTCCATAAAATTGAAATCTTTTGTAAAAACAAGTAGAAGTCTACAAAACTGTCTCAAACTATCTACAACCATATGAATACTCTTTGGGACGTAGCCCATACAATAGTCTAAAACATAAAGAAAAGACATAAAGGAAAGGTGATCACATACTTGATGCTATGAGGACTCACCAAGTCTTTAACTCCTTGCCTTACTAGGAACCTAGCCACGAGAATGGGACTCGATATCACCAAACCCTACATTTGATAAGAATGTAGGTACAAGTATGCTTTAGTACAAAATGTACTAAATATGATGGCTAGCATAAATCATCAACATAAGCATATAAGAGGCATTAGTGAATACAAGACGTATACCATAATCATAAGAGACAATAACATAAGTCATAAACATAAGAGACTTCATCATAAGGCATATGCGATAAGCATAATAGATAACAACATAATCTTGAGCATAATCTCCAACATAGACATAACGTAAACATTAGTCATCATAAGGCATAATCCAGATACATAGTCAATACGTAGTCCTTCATATCATAAGAGAACCACTTCATAAGTAAACTCCGTGTATACTTGTGCAATGCATGGATAAGATCTCTCAATCCCATCCATGCTAAGTATCCCCTTTGGCCACCATAACCATACTTACCATCTTGACCTCATCCTTAGCTTAGTTCTCATAGAAAAGGGAATTATCACCTTTAGCCAATCATATCATGGATGGCAACTATACAACAATCCATGAAGACAACATCATAAGCATAAGTCATAAACATATTCATTACGTAGATCATCATAATATAAGAGGAACATATCATAACTACCCTCAAATCATACTTGTGCAATGCATGAATAAGACCTCATAAATCCTACGCACGCTAAGTAAAGCCTCTTGTGTAACGATAATTCATAATTCATGTTCTTGTTTGGGATAGTGGGAATTAGCCTTAACCGACATAGACCATGTGAGCTTATCATGGAATCCGGTGTTACCCACACCGAAAAGGGTTGTCTTACTTGCCTAATGTAAGACCATGGCATGTTAGATATAGGTGGATCTAATAGCTAAATAACCTATGTGGACACATAGTTATAGGATAAGCATATTGTTACTAGAAACTAAGACTCACAGAGGTAGAAGGCTTCTATTTTATGAGATACGTGTTTTCGGAACCCGGACTCACTGAGGTAGAAGGAACCCATTTGGAAAGCCGGACTCGCTGAAGTAAAAGCTTCCATCTCATATACATTATCAACTCGATGCTAAGCATAATTCTAATAGAGTATTTGTTAAGTCATGATTTGTTTCATTAGAATAGTTCATTAGATCATGCGTGAGAATAACCTTTCACTGTCCTTGTCTTCATGTTCATGTTAGATTCAATTAGGTGAGAAAGACTATCAACCTTAGAATCATCATATTATGAGAAAACCTTTCACATCATGTTTATTATGTTTTCATTAGAATAGCCTTTCAACTAATCACAACAACATAATCATGGACATTTCATTTCTAGTCATGCATAAGGGTGTGTGAGAATAGCCTTTCAACAACACCACAATTAGGTCATAGTCATAATCAGTTTACTCTCAAATTGATCTTAAAGAATATACATAACCGTCATAAAACATGCATAATATCATATATTGCCCTTTCAAGGGTCAAAGCTCATCGGACTTAGGCTCATCACACTTAGGTTCAAATTACTACAAACATAATCTCATACCTCACCTCCTTCAGGTTCAAGACTTAATTTCCATCATCACACTTTGTATTCATGCACTAGACATGGAAATCATCCTCACTCATGTAATTCTATCAATTCATACATTCAATCATTCATGAGGTAGATTAGGTAGGTAACGTCCTTCCACAACAACTCTACCTAATAGTCTACCATTACCATATAAACTTACCTCTCAAAGCCATTACAAACTTAATCCAACATATTAACATCACTCTCAAAGCCCTAATAATCAAACATTCATGATTACAAGCCTTACTCTCAAAGCATTACTTCTTACAATCATCATACATACCTAGATTACAAGGCATTCTAATCACATGTTTCTTAAGCAATTCTAGTCATAATTCACCATAAAGTCTCAATCTCAATCTTTACTAGTCATGATCCATCATATATACCTTAATCAAACTCAATTCATGTCAATGTACTTTCATCCTTAAACAATTACTACACATGTCATCAACCCTAGAAGATCATCTCTAAATCCTCAATTTCCCTCTTTACGGCACAAACCACATTACTTCAATTTCATCAATTAGACTAGGGTTAGGCATAGAAAACATGTAATATAATATTTAGGTGCTCTAGTCTCAAGAAATTCATAAATAAATTCATCAATCATAGAAGGTCACACCTAAGCACTCAAGTTTCTCTTTCATTGCATAAAACCAACTATATCAATTTCACCCTATAATCTTAGGTTAATCACGATTACATGTATAATCATACTAAAATCATGTAATTACATCATAATCAATCATAAACAACCATTATCCACTCAATTGGATAAAGATATAACATGACCTACAATATAGGAAGGAACCCTAACAAGAATTGGGGGTTCATCTTCACAATTGGGGGAAACATGGGAGCTTCATGGATGAAAGGAGTCCATGAATGAATAAGCCATCATAACTTGATCATAAATACCTACAAATCTTGGAATATTGGAGACTTTACCTAGCTTTAACCCTTCTTCTTCTTCACTTTCTAGAGAGAGGATTTCTAGGCAAAATTGGGTTTCTTTTGGTGAGCTGAAATAATGATTTGGAATCACTAAATAAGGGTTTAAAGTCTTTATATAGTAAGTCTAATCTAATTTAAAATGACCCCACTTAATCCCTAGTTAATTCTAGAACCTTCCCAAACCCCCTTCACTTAATCATGTAAAGGCCAAGGCTGCCTCATCCATGAGACCACACCCACGGACCATGGTTCGGTCAACGAGGTGTGTTAGCCCTTCGTGAGTTGTGGCCTGTGGCTTTGTTTTTTTGGGGTCTTGACCCATGACCCCTTCCCATGGGGCGTGGGTCCACCTATTGGGCCTGAGTCCTATCCATAGGTGGCCTATTTTAGGCAGTTTGTAGAGGCTATTTTGTGTCCCCCTCATGGACCTTTGGTTGGTACTTAGGGGGTCGTACCTTGATGCCCTAACCCTAAGCCCTTCATTATAAGTATGGGAAGTCATATTTATGATTCTAACCCTCACGTCAAACTCTAGAAACCTCATGAAAAGCTCTAGTTTAGCCTACTAGTTTCTGGGGTGTTACAATATCTCCCCCTTGGGAACATTTGTCCTCGAATGACACTCTAGGCACTTCATAAGGTCCTGACTCTAGACTAGCAACCCATCATGCATGCAACTTGTCTGAATGCATATAAACAAAAGAAGGAACTTCATCTTCAAGCTATACATACTCAATGCAACACAAGGATGTAGGAACTACATCTAACAACCGATAATGAATGATTTCTCATAACTAGTCATGTTCAAGGAGGAACTACCATCTCCTAGGCATAAGATGATCAACATACACTCATGGAGCTCATATGCAATTTACTCTAAAACAACATTTATTCAAAGAAGAATCTCTCAACTCCAACTAACGCATGCTCAAATTTTCATCTCATGAAGTCAAATCGGCATCTCATACTCAATCCACTATAACATGAGGAAAACTATTTAAATTAAACTCATTTTCTTTCAAAACACAAGTTTTGATGAGCATGCACCACATAAGGAAATCATGGAAACATATAAACCAAACATAACTTCACATAAAAGCACTCATGAGGAACTCATCATCATAATGCTAACGGAGGAATACAATGAAAAATGATGAAGATATCGAGACATCTCATTGGCTCTTGGCCTTCCATGTAGCACCCTCACTTAAAGCCCTCAGTAAAGGTCACTCCTTAACACTTTCTTGGAAGTAATTTCCTTGCTCTTCTATTTCTTAACTTGCCGGTATAAGATCCCTATCGGTATTTCTAAATTAGAGGAATTCTCATTAACTCTCCAACTCTTTTTAAGGGATTTATGAATGTCGGATCCCCAACACCTTTATATATCTAAATGTCATGGAAAACTAGACACACTGATGCCACTCATTAAGAACCTCTCGTTCATAAGTAACCTTACCAACTCCACTCAAAATCTCATATGAGCCTACAAAACCAGAAATAAACTTCCCAAACTCAATACATCTCAAGATGAGAATTTCAAGCCAACCAAGTCATAACATTCAAGATCACTCCACGACTTTCTATCTAAGCATACCATCACCCCCTTAGGAGCAAGCCTAAACGGACTTTCTAAGCACCATTTATTCCTATTCAACTGAGGTCGGATTAAGTTATCACTAAACTTTCACATTCATCTCAAGATGACTCTAAACCATGGTGAACTATACTACTACCTTTAAGAAGAGTCTACTTACTCAACTCATCTAGGAATTACTCACATACCTTATTCATCCAACCTTTCAACCTACCCAAAACTCAAAATGGCCAGGTAGGGTTCTACCATCAATATCATAAAACAACAATGAAGACAATTCATACTAACGACAACTTCAAAGTCTAACTCATCAAGTGACAAAAGAAAAGCAATACCAGAATCTAATAACGCATAAAACACATACCGGAACCACTAGGAGGAACTTGCTTACCCTCTCCTCTCTTAGCCTTTACCTTTGGACAATTCCTCATTTTGTGACCGCTTTCTCTACAATTAAAGCAACCTCTTTGCCGGCCAAACATCTACCCTCATGTCTCTTTCAATTCAACTAAGGTTAGATAAAGACAATTCTAGACCATTTCAACCCATGTCATCACCTAAACATAACTCCCTCACCTCAGCTAGGTTGTACATGCAACCCTCAAAGTCAACTTCAAGACAAAATATAATCTTGATATATGGCATAGATTTTCCCCCTTTCCACTCTCGAATAGGCTCATTTGGGAACTAACAATTTGACTATATGGGTTCTACAATCACATAAGATCATAACACTAATACTCCCAATCCATCCCAAGGATGACATCTAAATCTAGCATATCAAGTCCTATCTAGTCACATAGACATAATTGGCATCACAACCAACATTTTCCTCCCTCGTTCTTGTAGCATGAACCCTTCAAGTAGTCATATCCCAAAAACTATTGAATAAAGGGAAATACCTTATAGAGTTAAACTCTATGGCACAACTTAGAGAATGAAGAAATGAAATTTCCCAATCATCCAATAGATTCCTATTCATAAATGTGGTGCAATTCACACTTATGAACAAAACTCTACTAGACGTGGTTTTGAGAAAATCCTAAAATCATTCTAAAATTTTTGCTCTAATTACCAGGTTTGTCATGACCCAGGGGTACTCCCTAGATGTAACAAAATGTACTTAACCCCGAACGGTCTCATATAAGACCCTTAGCATATCATAACATGAGGTAATAGAAATGATGCATAAATTTTAAAACTTTTTCCATACAATCGAAGTCTATTGTAAAAACAAGCGGAAGTCTACAAAATATTCTTTCAAACCATCTACAACCATATGAATTCTCTTTGGGACGCAGCCCATACAATAGTCTAAAACATAAAGAAAAGACATAAAGGAAAGGTGATCACATCCTCGATGCTATGAGGACTCACCAAGTCTTCAACTCCTTGTCTTACTAGGAACCTAGCCACGAGAATAGGACTCAATATCACCAAACATTACATTTGATAAGAATGTAGGCAAAAATATGTGTTAGTACAAAATATACTAAATATGATGGCTAGCATAAATCATCAACATAAGTATATAAGAGGCATTAGTCAACACAAGATGTATACCATAATAATAAGAGACAA